>CM042173.1:55962825-55967825 GCA_023376005.1 Doryteuthis pealeii
AGCTGTTGCTCTCAATCTCACCCTCTCTCTCTCTCTCTCTCTCTCTCTCTTCTCTCTCTCTCTCTCTCTCTCTCTCTCTCTCTCTCTCTTTTATATATATATATATATATGAAGAAAATATTTTCAAAAAATATAACAAACACAGAATGTTACGATCAGAGGAAACAATGTTTATATGTGCGTTCGTTTACGAAAGCTGATGACGTGATCATTGCATGTGAACAAAAAATTTAAAATGAAGATCATAGTATGACGCATGCAGAACGTGAATAGGCCGAGATGAAATGCTAACATATATATATATATATACATTCGATACCGGTCCTCGCCAACACAGCATATATGTAGCCCAGGGATCTGTGCGGTAAAGTAAGGAGCTGATGGTAAGTGTGGCACTCCACATCAGATGCTAAAACAATCTCCTTTGTCTAGCGCTATTGAAAAGGGGATAGACTCCCCCGCTGACTGGCTGATACCGACTTTAGTCCGCCCCGACGTCTTTACTTTTTACTTATATATATATATATATATATATATATATATATAGAGAGAGAGAGAGAGAGAGAGAGAGAGAAAGAGAGAGATAGTGAGAGGGTGAGATTGAGAGCAACAGCTAGATAGGTAGATATAAACAGTACGAGGTAGATAGACAGATAGAACCAAATTCGCACGTACCAAAATATAGTAAAACCTTTGCCTTACCATAGTAATATTCTGCTGCATATATTAATGGAGGCGCGTGGTCTAATGGTTAGAGTCGTAAGAAATGGACTCGTCGACCTGAGTTCAATGCCTGGACGAAGCTGTTTGCATTTCACATAGCGCTAATACCCTTGGGAAAAGTATGAATCTAATTCTCCCTCAAGCTATGGGTAAACAGCAGAGCACACTGGGCTCTTTAACAATGGCTAGGTAACCAGTCTAGGAGAAGGAAAACTCTGAATTCAAACCTGTTAAACTCCGCTTAAGAAATTGACCTTGTGCCGCATCCTGCTCGTGCGGGGTATATATATATATATATATATATATATATATATATATATATATATATATACATACCCCGCACTACTCTATCGAGCACTTTTTACAGATTAGCTTCTCCTAGCGGTTATATGAATATATATCTATCTTATATACATATATATACATATAAATTGTTTTTTTCTTTTGGCCAAATACTGTACCAATAGATTATTTTTTGTTGCTACAAATATCTTGGTCTTTTCTTTTTTTCAAAAATTTTTTCTTCTTGGTTGATGTTTGGTAGTATATTTTTACAATCAAACTCTCTGCTGGGTTTTTTCTCTCTGCAAGGATCTACCAACACGCTTGGTATATTAAATATATATATATATATATATATATATATATATATATAATATATATATATATATATATATATATATATGAGTAAAATAAGGAATTAAATCCGACAGTATGTACAAAATAGAAGAAGACGGAGTATTCCAAAAAGTGAATTTTATTCTTGATGGTAAAGTTGACGTTATAACGTTTTGATTTTGAATCAACCTTCATCAGGACTTTAGTTAAGCCACATTCTGTGTGGTGAAGGTGGATGGTTTCCGAAATATGGGAGATTGGTTGTGTATGAAGAAAGGGCAGTGACCAGTGTCGGTCTAGCGTTAGTCCAGGAACTTGCTGAAAGGATTGGAGTGATTTGCAGGGGCACATGGATATATATATATATATATATATATATATATATATATATATATATATATATATATATATATTCAACTTAGATCTTTATCGTCCCATGTCTATTCGCCTACCACTAGCCCTGGTGAAAGTTTGGGAAAAAAACTTCACCATCAAGAATAAAACTCATGTTTTTGCAATACTTTGTAATTTATATATATATATATATAGAGAGAGAGAGAGAGACAGAGACAGAGACAGACAGACAGACAGACAGAGAGAGAGACAGAGAGACAGAGAGAGAGAGAGACAGAGAGACAGAGAGATTCTCTCGTTTAGGTTCTTTGTGTAATGGCATATCAATCATCGTGTGTTATTTAATATCAAACCTATTATTGTAGGCATTTGCAAGAATGGAACACCATCTGCCAAGACAAGTTACGTCTTCATGGTGTAATTAGATACATTCTCCGAATTGACAGAATAATCCATTTAAAAAGATACTGCATTGTTTTAGATGAGGGGATTTCGATGGAACTGTTTTCCATACATTATTCAACGATGCATTAAACAATGTGGAAACATACTAAACAATGACATTGTTGTATATCCAAATTGACATCACACATCGAGAGAGTGGACTCGTCTAACATTAGAGAGAGAGACAGAGAAAGAGACAGAGACAGAGTTGAGTTGAGATTTACTTGCTTTTTTTTTGTTGCTACGTATAGTCGCCATTTTCCTTTTCTATCTTCTTTGGCCGGTTGTTCTGTCGTCTAGCTTCATTTTTATCGTCCTCTTGTTACTGTCTCTAAGAGCTGCCCTCAAACGCTAGTTCTTTTGTCATGCAAATAATTAACTCAAAGACTTTGATTTTCTTGTACAAGATTTATTTTTACTTTACCCATTTCTATTTACTACGGAGAGTCAATCTCGCAGTCGCACGTCTGTTCTGCGTCCCATTTCGGTTAAAACTGATTTTCTAACTAGCCACGTGTTTCTCGTGACGTGTTCTCTAGGTGTCAGGTGAGGTTACCAACAGTTATGGTAGTTTTCCAATGCTCTTATTTAAAAGCCAATGGTCCCTTATTCTACAGGGTTTTGTCAATAATCTATGCTACCACAGAAATTATGTAACAATATGATTCGGTAAGGTATTGACGATGAGAAAATAAAAATACCCTTCAAGAAGTTTTCATAAAGAAATACAAATATCAACATTTTATACATTTTATTTATTATTATATGAATTTTTCTATGTGACGGTTTTTATTTTGAATTCAACATGGCTACATTGTTGCAATGTTTCACCGGAAGATAAACAGACAATATTGGATATATATACAAGCATGGGTTCAAACATTCGTTCTCAACAGATATTCAAAAAAAAAAAGAAATTACAGTTATTTGCCTATTTCATTCATAACACAAAGAAAAAGGAAAGGAGGAGAAAGAAAAAGAAAAAGAAGAGGGAAAAAAAGAAGAAAAAAATATAACCACACAAAAAGACTTAAGCACGTATATTTCTGATATTAATCTCTGAAGATAAAGTTCTATACTTTGAAATCGATAAGACAAAAATAACATCTTTTTGTTTTTTATTTTTATACGCATTGTAATTGCCTTCAAATCATTAATATATTATAACATACTTAACAATGCTTCAAGCAAATTACCAATTACTTTTATACAATAATCAACGTCGTACTTGTGGAAATTCAATCTATTCATAATATGATGTGAATCTGGAAGAATTGTCAATGACACCACACTTCCCAGATCACTAAACCATGAGCTTCATCATCAGATGCAGTTATTTTATTTTAAGAGATACATTTTTGATATTCCATAATCGATGTTTCAAATTGCCGAATGCAATGCTTTTCTTTGTCCATTTTTCCATCAGATGTGACTGTTGATTCAATATATTTAAATGTGTCAACAATCTTTAATGCCTTTCCTTCAATGAAGACAGGTAGATTAACAAGACGTGGATTGCATGCTGCGGGCTTGTACAGTCGTTCGGTTTTCTTTATACTGATAGTAAGTCCAAATGCTTTTGATGTCTCAGAGAATTTATCAATAATGGTCTGGATGTCTTTTAGGCTGTGTGCTAATAGAGCGGCATCGTCTGCAAAGAGAAGATACCGTACTAGCTGCAAGGAAATTTTTGACCTAGCTTTAAAACGTTGTTGATTGTATAGGCCACCACTTGTTCTGAATTCAACATTTATTCCTTCGCTTAGATGTTAGGTTGCTTTCCCGGGGATAGCAGAAAAAACAATGCAAATAGAAGTGGAGCAAGAACACAGCCTTGCTTTGTACCGTTTGAGTCGGAAAAAAGTACTGGATTGTTCACTACCTTATCTCATAGAAGTCCTTATTCCTTCATGCAAGGAGACAGTGATATGAAGCATTTTATCTGGAACTCATAATTTCGCCAACACTTTTTACAGAGCAGTCCGAGACACAGTGTCAAAGACTTTTGTGAAATCTACAAAAACCATAAATAAGTCTTTGTTTTGCTGACAAGCTCAAGAGAATGCATTCTCTTGAGCTTGTCGAAGACAGAAAATCATATCTAATATTCCTTTACCTGAACAGAACCACACTGAGTTTCTGGTAGTGCTGATCATGAGACAGTCATTCAGCCTGTTAAGGATGATACGACCAAGGATTTTGCCAGCAACCGAAAGAAAAGATAACCTCTGTGGTTGTCACAGTCATACTTGCCTCCTTTGTTTTTGTATAAATTTGCAGTCCCTATGTGTCAAAAGATTGGTTCCACATTTATACAATTCAGCTGAAATGCCATCTTCGCCACGTGATTTTCTATTTGAAAGTTGATTGAAGCTTTATTCACCTCAGGCATTGACGGGTTAACAGAGAGGAATTGTACAACAGGTCTCTGGGGGAGATTGTCTATTACATGAGTGTCGAAAGAAGATTTCTGATTCAGGACTGTAGGGAAATGTTCTGCCCAACGTTTGACAATATTACTTTTGTCAGTCAAAAGAGTGTTATCCACTGACATGATTGGAGTTAGACCATTGGAAATTGGATCAAAAACACTTTAGATTTTGATAGAACGAATTAATATCATGCTTGTCAGCAGCCTCCTGCAAAGTTTTTACCTTTGATGTCCACCAACTCTCCTTCATCTTCCTCAAACTTGCTTGTGATTTTCCTTTGGCTGATTTAAATGCATCTTTCTTTGTTTGACATTTTTTATTGTTCATCCAGACTTGATGACATTTATGAATGTTTTCGAGGAGAGATTGTATTTCAGAATCATTTTAATCAAACCAATCTTGATGTTTCCGATGAGCATACACAAGTAT
>CM042173.1:55970325-55977825 GCA_023376005.1 Doryteuthis pealeii
AAAACTGGATCTATCCTACTGTATAATATCAGAGTGTATACCGTATGTAATAGATGACATATACGTATATGCCACTGCAGTCAGACGAAAGTGTGATCTAATGACTCTGTAACGCCAAACAAAAGGTCGTGCCAGCGAAAGTATACATGATGTCCATCATAACCCACAACCTAAACTAGCCTTCCCTCCTATACGGGGTAAAATCCCCCTGTGGACCGTGGATGGAGACGTGTGATGCTGAAGAACGGAATCCTGGTGGTTGAGCAGTTCATGACCTGCAACACTGATTCCGTTGAATTTGATGGAGATTTAAAGTTCGGCAGAGATCGTAAAGTTCCGTTAAGAGCCGTGAGGTGTTGCATTTGTGGGAAGTTTGAAAACACGGGTCTTAACGGAAATTTACGATCTCTGCCGAACTTTAAATCTCCATCAAATTCAACGGAATTAGATCACAGTTGATTTTAACAAACACAGATGGAAACTTTTCAACTCTATGATAAACTCTCTGAAGATGGATTTTACTCCGAAAATATTAAGAGAAAAAAAAGAAAAAAAAAAGAAAATTTAAATAAATATGTTTTTCAACATGAATTTGCATTATTTTGCCTTCAAAAATATTTTATTACATTTTATAATTAATGCTTCTAACACACTATAAAAAACAACAAAAATGTTTTGAATATTTTTTCTTCACATTTTAGCTCCCATAGTTTTCTAGTTTTATAACTAATAACAAAAACTTTTGAGTGAATTTTTTTAAATATCTTAATCGCTTTTTTTTCTTTCGTTTTGAATGTGTAAAAATTACATTTAAAATTCCTATTTTTTTTTACGTTCGAGAAGTGTTTAAAAAGCTTCCACATTGAAGCTTTATTTATCAAGTCAAAAACAAACAATAAAAATAATGCCCTTTGTTCAACACGTTTTGTAATCAATAAAACTTGATATATTCAACTTAAACTGTGTCGTCTGTTTTTGAAAATATAAGAATAAAATGTAAATGTAAAAAATAAAGAAAATACTATATGAATTCGTCAATAATAACAGATAAGCATGTAAAGGTATAAAAGAATAATGATTCAATAATCTATACTATTCCGTTTTACCTCTTGTCTTGGGTTATTTTATGGCCAAGACGTTTTTGCGATATCCATTGATGATGGGTAGTCAATTATTTTTAATCAATTTTTTAAACGCTACTTTTAAACTCACTTTTTTTCTATTTACCACATAGATATTACCCTATAAGGTACTACCACTTCGGGTCAGAGAAGATTAAGGAGTGGTAATCTCCAGATCTCCAGAAGTGGAACTTTACCATCAGATAGAGTTTAACGTCATACCCAGGACATAAGACTCTCGGCCACCACCTTCTATCACATGTATGATAAAAAGATTTGAGGAGATTGCCATGAGGACAATAGAGTTGGGACAATCATATAGGTGCAATGTCTTGAGGTGACCAGTCGATTGATCGGAGGGGGCCTCTCTGACGGTCCGTCTAGCCTTAGTAATAGCCAAAGTGAAGGGTTGCATGTCATGGATTGCTCAGCCACCAGGGTTCCATCCTTAAGCACCACCGGCGGGTCACCCCCACAGCCAACAGATGCCCTCATTGGCAGGGGACTGAGAGGTGCCAAAATCCATAACCGACTGGGCTGTCATTGATGCGGATTTATTTCCATTTTCGTTAAATTATATATAAGCATATGGAGAATTCTATTAATTTACAGAGAGTATTGTTTTTATTCTTGCTAACTATTGGATATCTTATTATAATGGAGATTCGGTGTCTGTAACTTGTAGTACGTCACTGTTTACGTCACAGTACCAGCAGGAATTGCATAAGTTTATCTATTGTTATTAATACATAGAATAGAATAAATCTTATTTATTATTGATGACTCTATGAAAATCTGAAGTAGATTTGCCTCAAAACATCCCATGTTATTAGTGCGTTTAAATTACCGCAATGTGTCTTACATATTACTAAGAAAATGATGGTTTACATAATATATGGTGTGGTTAATTTACTTACTGGTTTTAACAAAACCGGATTTAATAAATAATTACTTGGTGTTATTGATCTCCAATATTATTGTTTTATTTTAAAACGTACTAAAATCAATCCTATGGATGATTTTTTTTTTATAGAAACCAATTAAGATATAATTAAAATAAGTGTAATCTTTTTATATGCGTTCTTATTTAATTTCTCTAGTCTTTCTAATTTAATATATTTCATGATATTAAAACTTAAAAACTTATGCCTAGTTCTTTTAATGTTTTACGTTTTGTACAAGATCCCTGCAATTGCTGTTGCTACGAATGATATATTAATTTTTGTCAATTAAAGGTTTTTTTTTTTCTGAGACGTTATATGTCGTTCTTAGATTGTTGAAACGCATTAGTATCACATAATAAATAGGCATAGCTTATCATTTTTGTAATGTAGCATTTATTTTATTTCAGTATTTATTTTGAGCCTTTTCAATATGGCGGGAAATTAGAATGCTCCAGGCTTTCTGTGCATAATGACCATGCCTTTTTTAAGGTCAATTATTGTTGGGTTTCACCAGAGTATTGCAAGACCTCATACTGCGGAAAGAACAGTGAAAACCACCCGTTTGGTTGATTGGCAACAGCTGCCACATCCTTCTTAATGTTCAGATATGACCCCTACTTGATCACAAATTCCTTGTGCCCTCCCCCTTGGATTTCCACTTGTTTGGCCTCTTCAAAGACTTTCTGTGTGGAAAACCGATCAAGCGATGTTGAAGTGAAAATCACCGTGAGCAATTGGCGCAAAAAAACTCATTCAAAGATTTTTATCCTGTAAAAATACAAAACGCTTGTTTATCGATGAAAACAAAATGCATTATTTGGATTATTCAGACTATTTTCTTCATCTTTATTAATATCTCTACAACGTTCCGGCCCAAGTGTCCTCCGGCCTTCTTCAGGTATTTCTTGTCTGCCTCGGGAACATAGAATAATAATTAACACAGAACACTTGTACTCAGTCATGGTTAGCAGAATAAGAACAGGATACCCCCGTAGGTTGAATAACGGGTTGGGTTCAAAGTTCAGTGATGGCTCCCGATTACGACAAGATGGTTCCCAAGTTCGAATTCGGGAACCTTCTTTTTGAACTCGGGAATCTTGTTGTCGTAATCGGGAGCCTTCACGGAACTTTAAATCCAAACCGTTATTCAATCCATGGGGGTAACCTGTTCTCATTCCATTAACCATGACTGGGTACAAGTTCTAAGCTGTCTTAATTATTATTCTATGCTACTGTAGTCCTTGACCAGAATTGAGCCTGCAGCCTAGAGATAGCAGTCACATAGAACTGTATTAACTCAACACTTATATCCACTACGCCATTTGTACAATTGGACAAAAATTCAAAAATTCAGAGAAATTGGAAAATATGTTTTAAAGAATGGAAATTATGGGCAAAAATAGAGGAACAATTTTTTTCTGAGTGAAATGCCAGCAGTTTTATTGCAAAAACGTGTTTATATCTGTTCAGCAGCACCATTTATGTTAATATTAACTCCGATTTTAACCAGGTTAATTGAGTATAACAATTTAAGTATACAAACCTGAGTATGAAGCATCTGAATCATTGAGTTATGTTTGAAAAAATAATTTTCAAACATAACTCAATCCTAGAACAAAGGAATAATTTAGTATGAATTTTGAGTCATTAAACTAAACAGGAAAATCCCTTATAAAGAGAATCATTGATAAGCTCATCTTTAGTATAATTATAGATGGATGGGCAATCCTATCATTTTAGTAAGAAGTGTAAAGTAGTTTGAAATAACAGTAAACTGTGGAAAAAATACTGATTCATATATTTTCATTGAATTCACATTTTATGCACAAGGTTCATATTTTTCCTTTACTAAAAGGGAAATATAATTCTTGTGTATAAAATGGATTTTGCAGACTGGATTCTGAGCCAAAAATTTGCGTCGAATAACACATAATGTAAATTTTTTAAAGTTTGAAAATGAAATATAAAGATTAACAAAAAATATTTGGCTGAGAGCAGATAGTTGTCCATTTGTTTCCTCGGCGTTGGCGTGAGGAAATCTGTTTGGGGTTAACTTAAGCAAACAAAAGAACAGAAAGACCAGAAAGACAGACGTCGGTCTGAGGTTAAAACAGGTATCTGGGGTTAACGCACACAAATAAAACACCGGTAACTAGAGATGTCGCGAATTTGTGCAAGCGTTTTACTGGAAGTTACGTGACCACGAAACTTGAAGAGCCGTTCTTGCGGAAGATGTGACCACTAAAAGTGCGTCGGCGTTCTGACCGAAAAAAGTGTAAGGACCAAAAGTCCGTAGGAAGAAGCATGGCCATTACTCTCTCCCTATATATATATATATATATATATATATATTATATATATATATAGGGCAGACTGGGCTCTTCAGCCTTGGGTAGGTAACCAGTCTAGGAGAGGGAAAACTCTGAATTCAAAATTCCTGAGGTCGGTCGTTGATTGGGTTTGTGGCAACCTTTGATGCACCAATTCTTTCCTATCGACTGTGCCAAAAAGTGTGGATGGTCCAACACAAGCCTTCACCACTATAAACAAATCACTGTGTGGGTGTTCATTGTGTGTATGAACCCTCATACGTCGATAATCGACGGGAGAGTCCATTATATATATATATATATATATATATATATATATATATATATAGAGAGAGAGAGAGAGAGAGAGAGAGAGAGAGAGCGAAAATAAATAGATATATAAAATGTAAAAAATGAAAGATCATGAATATTGTATCTTATTATAATGGAGATTGTGTGTGTTTTCTGTCTGTAACCGAAACTAAATCACTACTCAAGTCACAATTCCTTAGTTATTGACGTCACATTCACCATGAATTTATCCTTATTTTAACCTCAATTATTAATAAAATTGTTTTACATTATTTATAGTTAACCATATCTACATACTAAAATCATGCAATTGTATATATATATACAACAAAATAGCGGTTTACAGCGGTTTACAAATGTAATTTTAATAGATATGTGCTTAGTATTATTGATTTCTAACTGTTTGGCTTTATTTTAATAAATATAAGCAAAAATCTCTTCAATGAATCTTAAATGAAATCCATTAACAAGAAAATATAACTGTACTTTTATTCTTTACTTCCTCTTTTAACTAAATACTTAAATTAGAAAAAATAACAATGAAAGACGAGAGTGATGGAAGAGTAAATTTCAGTTGTTCTATTTTCCGATTATATCCCCCTCTGTTTCAAAACTTTTTATCTGCATTCTTATTTAGTTTCATTAGCGTTTCTAATTTAATACATATTTCATTACATTAAAACTTAAATACTTGCACCCGGAGGGTGCATATATTTGCTAGTTACAATAATTGAGGAAAGTGGGAAAATAAATGAAAAACAGTTGTTAAGGAAAGTGAAGAAATTCAAAGTAAAAAAAAAAAAGAAATGACCCGATAGGGAGAATGAGATAGAAATACGATACTAACGTAAGCTATAAAGAATGAAAGAAAAAGAGGAAGAAAAAGAAATAAATAAATAAAGGTGTAGTTGTTCTGGCCGGAATAGGCATATCAATGGAAAGTTCGTAGGCATTCTAACCTCGAAACGTGCGTAGACGTTCCAACATGAAGAGGCATTACCACAAAACGTACACAAACAAAAGACCGGAAAACAAAGCAAGCGTTTTACCGGAAGAGACGTCACCACGAAACGTTCGTGGTCGTTTTGATGTGAAGAAGCGTTACCATGAAATGTCGTAAGCGTTATGACCAGAAGAGGTGTGACCACGAAAAGTGCATTGGTGTTCTTAACCGATTAGGCGTGGCACATGGTGTTGCGTGGCTGTCCGGAATGCTATATAACCAATCTATATGTTGATCTACATAGATTCTGGCTCAATGACCGATGATATCTACCGTCGATGTCAACTCCCCCCTCTCTCTCTCTCTCTCTCTCTCTCTCTCTCTCTCTCTCTTCTCTCTCTCTCTCTCTCTCTCTCTCTCTTACTTCATATTTGCCGAAAATTCGGAGAAATAAAACATTAGCCTTTTTTTTTTTTACAGGTGTTTGTTGTCATTTATCAAGTCAGCTGCAATACATAAGCCGACAAGAATAACTTAAGAAGCAATTTACGAGGTGTGTCTCGAAAGTAATGAAACTATTCACACAAACAATTCATTTAAATCCAAACAACGAATTAAATGCTTTCTCCTCCAAAGTAGTCCCCCTCTTGAATCTAATACACTTTCCCATCCTTCTCAGTCCCGCTTCTCTGCTCTGCTGGGAGGATTCTTCTGGAATGTATCTTAGCTCCATTGTTACGGACCTCTTGATAGCCTCAACACATTCAAAATGGGTTCCCTTAATGAATCCCTTCAGCTTGGGAATAAGAAAAACGTCACGATTTATCATGCCACAAGATCCTTCCGGCACACTTCTCGCGCTGAAGGAGCTGTGGTTCTGTCAGTTTTGCAGTATGGCAGCACCACTTGGACACTAACGAAGCGCCTTGAGAATAACATAGATGGAAGCTGCAAAATGCTGCGGGAGGTCTTGAACAAGTTGTGGAAACAGCACTCCACAAAGAAGCAGCTGTACGGCCACATGCTCCCTATCTCACAAACCATCCGAGTGAGACGAACTAGACATGCTGGACACTGCTGGAAGAGCAAGGACAAACTCATCAGCCACGTTCTCCTGTAGAAGCCAGCACATGGATATGCTAATATGGGCCGCCCAGCAAGGACTTACATTGACCAACTCTGCGTGGATACTGGATGCTGCGCAGAGGACCTCCCTGTGGCAATGAATTATAGAGAAGGTTGGCCAGAGATTGTCATGGATATCCGTACTGATTGTGCGAGATGATAATGATGATGATGATGGGACCTTATAAGGTACTATCACTCAGAACGCTGACACCCACGGTCACCGCCTTCTAGCACATATATAAGAATGGTTGGGGTTCCTATAAGGAAAATAGTGTTTGGACAATAATATAGGTGATCAGATGATTGATCGGAGAGGGCCTGTCCGACCACTCGTCTAGTCAAAATAAAAGCCAAATTACAGTTTGGTATGGCATGGACTGGTCGACAGAAAGAGAGAAAGACAGAGAAATTGTGAGAAAGAAGGGAGGCAGAGAAATAAAGAGGAAGAGATGGATAATGGAGAAAGTAGAGACAAATACAGACAAATGGAGAAAGAGAGAAAGAGAGAGAAAGATAATTAGAGGAGGAGAGAGAGAGAGAGAGAGAGAGAGAGAGAAGGCAGAGAGAGAATTAGAAGAGTATACGAGAGATATATGAATAGAGGATTGAAGAATAATTAAAGTCCAATTACCGTTGAACTGGGAAGACAAGGCAGCAGACGGTTCTAACTGAATACAATCCCGAAAGCCACAAAGTCCACTGCAAAATGATAGAGTATATATAAGACTCTACAATGTCATTCA
>CM042173.1:55982061-56072061 GCA_023376005.1 Doryteuthis pealeii
AGTCACACCGAGGCATCTTCGTATCTATAAGCTCTGCTGATCGAACCTAATGTCCAAATGTACATTCAGAGATTGATTTTTCTCGATTTGATTTAGCCTTACATTTAAGTAGTTAAATTCCCGCCTAATTAATCATTAATGAATTAACTTTCAAAAAATTAGGTCTGACTTCAATTAAGCACATATTCTCCATATATATATATATATATATATATATATATAAATGGGTTTTGTAATTTGCTTGAGGCATTGTGTTTATATTGGTTTGTTGGTTGGTTTTGAAGGCTATCACAATGCAAGTGTAAAGAAAAAAAGAAGGTAACTTTGGTGTTGTTTGTTAACCTGTGATTTATTCTGAATTCTTAATATTTCGTAATAAAATCCCTTCTACAGAAGATTAATAGAACTGAAGTTGTTGCTAGTGGCTGTTCATTTGTTCTATCTCATGTCTTCCAAATTCTGTGTGTGTTGGGGGGTTGTTTATGTGTGTGTGTAAGTGTGTGTGTAAGTGTAAGTGTGTGTGTAAGTGTAAGTGTACGAGTACGAGTTCATGTTTCTGTTCATTTGCTTTTTTTTTGTTAATTATTATTCCAGATTCGGCTCGCCCTATATATTATATATATATATATATATATATATATATATATATATAAAGGAAAAAACAGCTGGTACTTATGAAACTCAAGAATAGTCCATTCATGTGTTTGGTGATTCCATTCCTTGAGTCCTGATTGGCTGCTTGGTTTCAATGGTGTTATGAGGCTTCATGAATAATCTGGCCTTCTGTAGTCGGAAGAAATAGAAGTGGAGGAGAAATCAAGGAGAACAAGGGAAAGAAATAGAGGAAAAAACAGGAGAGAGAGCGGGTAGTGTGTATGTGTGTGAGAGAGGCAGTGTATGAAAGAAAGAGAGTGGTAGGGTGTGTTAGAGAGAGATTGAGAGAGAGAGAGAAATAGTGCGTGAAAGAGGTATAATATTGAAGACAGTGAGAGTGAGAAAGAATGCGATAGCGTGTGAAAGAGAGAGAGAGAGAGAGAGAGAGAAGAGAGGGAGAGAGAGAGAGAGAAGAAATGTAGGGATACAGAAGAATGAAAAGAGAAAAATAGAGAAGAAGAGTAAAAGAGAAATAGTGTAGAAGAGGAGAGAAGAGAGAGAAGAGAGAGGAGAGAGAGAGAGAGAGAGAGAAATAGTTCGTGAAAGAGGTAGAATATTAAAGAGAGTGAGAGTGAGAAAGAATGAGATAGCGTGTGAAAGAGAGAGAGAGAGGGGGGAAACATAGGGATACAGAAGAATGAAGAGATAAAAAAGAGAAGAAGAGGGAAGAGAATAGTGTAGAAAGAGAAGAAAGAGAGAGAGAAAGAAAGAAGAGAGAAATAGTGAAGTACAAAGAGAGAGAGAGAGAGAGAGAGAGAGTTGGGAGAGAAGGGAGAGAGATATAAAGGAGAAGGTAGAAAACGAAATAAGGGAAGATAAATAAAGAAGGTAGAGAGAGGAATAGAGAAGAAAGTAGAGAAATACAGAGGAGAAGGGAGAGTGAGAAAAATAGTGGAGAAGAAGGAAGACACACAAGAGAGAGAGAGAGAGAGAGAGAGAAGAGTGTTGTGTGTGTGTGTGTGTGTGAGAGAGAGAGAGAGAGTGTGTGTGTGTGGTGTGTGAGAGAGAGAGAGAGGAGAACAGAAAAATCTATAGAACGAAATAGGGAAGAAGAGAAAGACATAGAGAAGGAGAAGGCGGGAGAGAGAGAAAGAGATGAGAAGAAAAGAAATGAGAGAAAGAGAAGTAAAATGAGGTAGGAGACCATAATTTATGATTTAAATGACAAGTCTTATAAAGCTTTTCAAACAAGATATATATGTTTTCTCTGACAAATCAAAAACTAATCCTAAATAAATTTAGATAGAAAAGAATTCATTTAAAAATTAAACAAATATTTTGAAGACATCTTGTACGTTAATTGAGGTCTTGTCAGAATAGAAGAGAAGCGAATGAATAGAGAAGAAGAAGAAGAAGAAGAAGAAGAAGAAGAAGAAGAAGAAGAAAGAAGAAGAAGAAGAAGAGAAAAGCGAGAGAAAGAGAAGAGAAGAAGAATAGGAGGAGGAGAAGGAAGAAGGAAGAAGAAGAAGAAGAAGAAGAAGAAGAAGAAGGAGAAGAAAGAAGAAGAAAAGAGGAGAGGGGAGAGAGAGAAGAAGAAGAAGAAGAAAGAAGAAAAAGAAGAAGAGAAGAAGAAGAAGGAGGGAGTGACAGAGAGAAGAAGAAGAGGGAGAAGAAGGTGTTTATATAAGTGAAGAAGAATGGAAGGGAGCTAGTAAGAGTGAAGGATTCTAATTAGCATCTAATTAACAGTTGTCCATGATAATATGATAAAGAAGAAGAAAGAAGAAGAAGAAGAAGAAGAAGAAGAGAAAGAAAGAAAAGTGAAATAAAGAAAAAGAGAGAAAAATAGAGAGAGAAGATATATAATATATATATATATATATATATATATATTATATATATATATATATATACAGAGATAGACAAGCATGGAGAGAGAGACAGATTAAGAAGAATGTTAAGAGCGAAATAGATGAGAAGAGAGAGAAAGAAAAATAGAGGAGAAGGCAGGGAAATTGAGAAGAAAAGAGAGAGAGACATAGTGAAGTAGAAGAGAGAGAGGGGGGAAATAGAGAATAAGAGAGAGAAAAATAGAAGAAGAAGAAGAAGAAAGAAGAAGAAGAAGAAGAAGAAGAAGAAGAAGAAGAAGAAGAAGAAGAAGAAGAGAGAAGGGGGAGAGAAAGAGAGAAACAAGACCATAATTTATCATTTAAATGACAAATCTTTTAATTTTTTGAAAATAGGATATGTTTTCTCTGACAAATCAAAAACTATTCCTAAATAACCGCATATGGAATAGAATTCATTCAAAAATTAAACAAATATTTTGTAGACAGCTTGTATTTTATTTGAGGTTTTGCCAGGCATGTCCAATCTTTTAAAAAGATGGGAATACTGAGTGCATTCCAACGGTTAAAAAATAGTTCAAGTATTTCAAAGAGCCTCGGGCACATTTCGCTTCTTATTTTCCATTCTCTATCTGATTAAAAATGTTTGTTAGAAATACTGGCCTTATCTCTTATAGATTACGGCAGTGTCAAATATATTTTTCCTTTCTTTTTTATCTTCTTTCTTGTTTAGCAGGATGTGTCCTTTCCTTGTAGGCGTTAGCGTTACAAGTCATCTCACAGGAATGAAAAAAAGATTCAAGTCTTTGCATATAAAAATAAATTAAAAGTGGTTGTACTGTTATGGTTATCGTCGTAGACAATGGACACGGCGAATCGAGTTCAAATCCTGGACGAGCCTCTTTGCATTTCATGTAGCGTTAAAAAACAAATATTTAAACAAAGAGTTTCTAGATAGTTCCTTAATTCCAAAATTTTACTTAAAAACTTAAGATGCTGCTTGTTTAGGGATGTACAAATTCACGCACTTTAAATAATTGATCCGAGAAGCCCTCTCCGGCAAACAATCTTGTATAAGTGTTACAATTAATGAGAGGTCGTGAATTGTGAATATCCCTGTAGCTAAGAAATTAAATTGAGGTCTGTCAATTTAGAATCAGGGAGTCCATGGAAAACCACCGGGACTGTTAGTAACCCTTGACCCTTAGAGGTGCGATTTTACGCGCCAGGACAGACTTGTGATAGTTAGCTTAGAGTTTCAGATTCGACCCTAGCTTTGAAAGGAGAAAGACGTGATTGTCTTCCCTCACGGGTCATATTATACCCCTCGGTGGAATGGATGGAAATAATGGGCTCATAGATAATAAAACTTGATCAAGTAAAAACAAAGTCTTGTTAGTTTATTAAATGTAAGGACGAGCAATACCCAGCAGGAAAGAAGTTAGAATAGAAGTCACCTAGGCAAGAAAATGGTGACTGAAGAAGAACCAATAAGAAGTAGCCAGCAAAGCAACAACCAGAGAAGTTATAAAGTAAGACCATCTCCTCTCTAATCTAAGTCTCTGTCTGTCTGTCTGTCTGTCTGTCTCTCTCTCTCTCTCTCAATCAGCAAGATGATCTTCACGATTATATACCCGATGTTTAGAAGGGTATATACATTATGTAACATACGTCAGGGCTGTTGGAATATTTTGTGTATATAAGGTGTGCTACAATTCCCCATCTGAATTAATAGACTAGCCATAGTCATGTGGTTTATTCCTTCGCCAATCACTAAACATACTGCGTGGCTGATACACTACTTAAACACTGATATTTGCCATCGTTCTACGAGCACTCATTGAGAAGGGACTTACAATACTGAGGACTCTTTACCACAAAAACCAAAGGATTCTTCATCAGAGGATTACCACGGATCCAATTCCACTGGACAAGCGCTCTTGCTTAAAGACTACAGGATGACCCATAAGATTATAACAAGGGCCAATATAGAGTGTTGCATGTCACTGCTACCCTGTCCTCATGCATTACGAGTCGCCATCCACACCCAACAGAAATGACCGTTTTGGAGGAGCTCAACTCGCTGCAGATGTGCAGTCTATCTATTCTACAGCTCTAGCCGTCAGGGTAGATGCTAACAAATATTTATTTGCAACGTATAATAAATTGTTAAGAATTAGAATTAAAAACTGCTCACTCACCAGGATTCCGTCCTTAAGCATCACGCCCCCCTCACATATAACAGTACTCCACCTCTTTTCTGCAGAGGCAAAGCCTATAAAGTGTATTCTACAGCTCCAGTCGATAGGATGAGGTATTTGCTCTTGGCTGGTTGGTTTGTTGGTTGGTTGGTTGGTTGGTTGGATTTTCGGCATGTCAGCCCTTGTTGGGTTATTTCAAACCAAAGACATTTTGTTTTATGTATTCTTGATGGTACTCATGTTTTTAAACTCCGATATATAAACAAACACATTTTTCAAACGTTTCCTATTGAACACATAGATTGGACCCTAACAGGTACTACCACCTCGGGTCAGAGTGGACCTGGGAGTAATTGTGATGAAGGGGTACTCTACATTACACCGAGCTCCAAAATTGTAACTTCACCATCAGATAGAGTTTAACGCCATACGCAGGAAAATAAGAACCTCAGCCACCGCCTTCTAGCACATATATGATAAAAAAGTGTCGGGGTTTGCCATAAGAGCAATAGGGCTGGGATAATCATATAGGTGCTAGGGCTTGATGTGCCCCGCAGATTGATCGGTGGAAGACTAAGTAATGGACAGAGTGGAGTGTATATATACATGTCATTGACTGCTCAGCCACCAGGGTTCCATCCATAAGCATCACTATTCACCAGCCACGGCCAATAGGTGACCCCATCAAGGGAGGAGTCTTACTCCTCTGTAGAGGTAGAGTATTTTAAAGCCCCAGCTGTGCGTACTTTTTGTGTAAACAATTCCTGTCTTTGGTTAGATAAATTGCAATCTGAAATCGTTAATCGTCCAATATTCTAAATCATTCTAATTTATTTTACATGCAGTTTAATGCCTAAAGCCGATAGTTTAGCCAATATTCTTTACAGAAAATGTAACAAAGAAAATACGGAGATCAATAATTTAAATGGTACTTGTTTAGAAGCAAGAAAAATTAAATATTTCCTTTTAAAAGAGCAAGAAAGCCGTAAAAATAACCATATATATATATATATATATATATTCTTCGTCTAGATGGAAACCAATTATGAGTCTTTTGTTTGATTTTCTGGCGAGTAAACATGTATGTACTTCCTCTCTCTTTTAGACAGAAATACAGTCTCTCTCTGTCTTTCTTTCTTTCTTTCTTTCTTTCTCTCTCTCTCTCTCTCTCTCTCTCTCTCTCTCTGTCTATCTATCTCTATCTTTCACGCAGACACACAAACTACGCACACACACACAAACTATACACACACAATTATATATATATATATATATATATATATATATATATATATATATATATATACATGTAGAATTAAACAAAAGACACATCTCCTGTTTAACAAATTTATTTCTGATCTTTTCGAGTTTTCTGGCAAACTTTTTAATATTTGGATGGAATTCGTGGATATGTCCACCAAAGTACAGGTCTCGAGTACTTTCGGCACTTCGAAGTGCCATCATCAGGAGTGATGTGTTCCAGTTTTTTTTTTAATTATAATAATGTGGAGGTTGGAAGGAGAAGAATTGACGAGAAAGGTCTTATAGGCATTTTAAAATGTGTGTACTGTATTGGAAATTAATTTTGTTTAAGGATGGTTTGTATTGTTTTATGTATAGACCTTCTAGTATTTGGAGTTTTTGTTTATTTTTTCTTTGTGCAGAATGTATATATATATATATATATATTGTTGATGAGGGCTATTCAACTGTAATGTTCAATAATAATGCTACAGGTGAACCATAGTGAGAGCTCGATGTGAGTAGTATCAGTATGTGGATAGACAGAACAATACATTATTACAATGAAGAAAATTTAACGTTTTTTCCTTCATTTATTCATTGAATATGTATATATATATATTGAATATATATACATATATATATATATATATATATATATATATAATGATATATATATATTGTGTATATATACATTGAATATGTATATATATATATATATATATATAGAGAGAGAGAGAGAGAGAGAGAGAGAAAGCATATATATCTAATTATTGAATATGTATATATATATATATATATATATATATATATATATATATATATATATGATATATATATATTGTATATATATACATTGAATATGTATATATATTGTATATATATACATTAAATATGTATTATATATATAATATATATATATATATATATATAGAGAGAGAGAGAGAGAGAGAGCATATATATCTAATTATTGAATATGTATATATATATATATACATATATATATATATATTGAATATATATATATTGTATATATATATATACATTGAAGGCGAGAGGGCTGGTGGTTAGAGTCGTGGAAAATGGACTCGTCGTTTCGAGTTCAATTCCTAGACGAAGCTGTTGGCATTTCACATAGCGCTAATACCCTTGGGAAATGTATAAATCCATATATTCTCACTCCAGCTATGGGTTAAATAATAGGTCAGACTGGGCTCTTCAGCCTTGAGTAGGTAACCAGTCTAGGAGAGGGATAACTCTGAATTCAAACTTCCTGGGGTCGGTCGTTGATTGGGTTTGTGGCAACCCTTGATGCACCAATTCTTTCCTATCGACTGTGCCAAAAAGTGTGGATGGTCAAACACAAGCCTTCTCCATTATAAACAAATCCCTGTGGGGATGTTCATTGTGTGTATGATCCCTCATACGTCGAAAAAATCGACGGGAGAGTCCATTATATACATTGAATATGTATATATATATAGAGAGAGAGCATATATATCTAAGTCAGGGTAGCGTATGCATGAATTTATTGGACCCAGTTACTGACAGTTTCTCGCCTATACTTTAGTCAATGATAAAAAAATATGTCATGCGGATAATAATATAAGAATATTACAAATGTTAGAAGCTTTATATATAAAATTAGTCAAATTAATAAAATTATTTATGAAACGGATGAAAGTATTTGCATATATCATGCATGAAATAGATCAATATTTAGTATTATCTGCGTTATTCGGACTATTGTCCTCATCTTCATTGTTATCTGTACAGCGTTTCGACCGATTTGCCCTCCGGTCTTCTTCAGGTATTTCGGAAGGCCGCAGGGTACATCGGCCGAAACGTTGTACATATAACAATCAAGATGAGGACAATAGTCTGAATAACGCAGATAATACTAATCTTCAACCCTCATCTCAAACATTCAGAGAAATTGATCAATATTTTTCCTATAATCACGTTACACGCAATTTTGTCCTACATCTTGTTACACACAATTTCATTCTGTATCATGTTACACATATCGGAAATTTACAATTGTAGTTAAACCCCCACCCCCAACCCCAAAATAAAATTTCCATTTTTGCATTTAATATGTAATGACTTGATGCAAATAATAACAACGAGCACTTCTTTATATAAAACTTATTTGATAATGATCCTATCATAAGTACTCGGAATTTAGGTAGGTTGATGAGATTATTTATGAAACGGATGAAAGTATTTGAATATATCATGCATGAAATAGATCAATATTTAGTATTATCTGCGTTATTCGGACTATTGTCCCCATCTTCATTGTTATCTGTACAACGTTTCGACCGATGTGCCCTCCGGCCTTCTTCAGGTATTTCGGAAGGTCGAAACCCTTGTTTATTTTATGCCGAATACGCTTTCTTTTATTCATTCTTCAATCTTTTTAAAACTCAATTTAAAAAAAAAAATTAAACTCATTTTTTGTATTTAACCCAAAGATAGGACCTTAATAGGTACTACCAATTTGGGCCAGGGTCAACCTGGAAGTATGGTGACTTTATATTTGCGTGTACAGTAGTGATATTCAATCGTCTGTCTGTCTGTCTGTCTGTCTGTCTGTCTCTCTCTCTCTCTCTCTCTCTCTCTTTCTCTCTTTCTCTCTCGTTTTTGTTTTATTCGTACTTGTCTGGTTTTCAATTTTAATCTTAAAATCATTTTTAGACACATATATTAAAACACATATTTTTATCTTTTTAACTCGGAGATCGGACCCTAATAGATACTAACACTCTGGGTCAGAGTGGAAATGGGAATAATGGTGATAAAGGGGTACTCTATACTTCCCAGAGCTACAGAATTGGAACCTCACCATTAGATGCAGTTTAATGCCATACCCAGAATACTAAGACCCTCGGCCATCGCTTAGCACATATATGATAAAAAGCATTGGGGGTTCCATAAACACAATAGTGGCGATACTATCATATAGGTGCTAGGACTTGACGTGACCAGCCGATTGATCGGTAGAGGCCTCTCCGACCGCCTGTCTATCCTAAGTAAGGACGAAAGTGGTGTGTTACATATCATGGACTGCTATGCCACCAGGATCCTATCCTTAAGCATCACGAGCTACCCCACCCCCACAGCCAACAAGTGACCCCATTGCCGAGGAGTTTCTTACCCCTACGCTGAGGTGCGATCGGTGTATTCTAAAGCCCGAATCGAATGGGTTTGGGAATGAAGAGGTACTCCACACTCCCCAGAGCTCCAGAATTGGAACTTCACCACTAGATGCAATTTAACGTTCGAAATTTTGGACTATTCATAAATTCTTTTCATGATGATTTTTTTTCATTATTAGAAAAATTGAAAAGAAAATGGAAAGATACAAAGTCAGTCGGATGTTGTTGAGTTTAACAAAAAATCTTATTCAATCCGGAGATTAAAATAATTCCATGGCATTTTAATTAAATTCGCACAAAAACCAAAACAGATTTTAATCAATAAACCTATAAGTGTCATTCACTTTTTTTTAAAACTATTTCTATGTAAAACTTTTTACAATCAATAATATAGCCAGATAGTTATTAATAGTTGAGTCACATCCTTTTTTGGTTGGATTTTACGGCATGTTAACCCTTTCTGGTTTATTTCATACCAAAGAAATTTTGTTTTATTCAATCCTGATGGATATTCATTTTTAATTCAATTTTTAAACACTTTTTTGACCCATCTTTTCTATTTAACCCATATATTCTAACCTAACACGTTCTACTCCAAAACTGTCATTTTGGTATTATAAATTTATTTCGGCCGATAACTCCATAAATGGGCTAAGTTTTGTTAGATAGCCATCACAAAATAGAGAAGAAGTTCTCCATTTTGAGATGGATATCTAATCAGATTGGGCTCATTATGAAGTTACCTGCGGAAATAAATTTATTATAGCCAAATTAAGGTTTGTTAAGTTTTTCTTTCTTATTGAAAGTGTAATTATTGCTCTGTATATAATCAATTTATTAATCATCTTACATTGAGCTCTCTTGGGATTCAAAATAATAATCGTATAAATTTATAAGTGTGCATCAGCATGGGCGTATATTGTTGATATACTGAGGATATAGAAAATCACAAATAGACTTATCCCCAACTTGCCTCACTATTAGATAATTTTATGAATATTGACTCTGTCGATGGTTCAAATAAAACTGAAATACAATAGCGTCGGCTTCAAGATTGGCAATTTTCGACATATCCTCTTTTTTTTTTTTACATAAAATTTATACACATTTACATTGCCGGATTTTGTGACCGTTTCTTTTTTTTTCTATTTTTTTATTTCACTGAACAAATGGACTCGCCACTTCTAATACATTTCTCTGTCCGGATAATGGTGGCTTAGAAAACTTTTTAAAACTTCCTAAAAACAATTTCTTTCACGAGAAATTTTCTCCTGCTGATGTTCTGAAGTCGAATCCAGTTGGGAAAAAATAAATGACATGAAAGAAATATTCCTGTTTGTCTAATCCCTTTTTGTTCATATATATATATATATATATATATATATATATATATATATATATATATAAGTATGAAAAGGTGGAATGAAAACATCACACAATGCTGTTAAAGACAAAACAATTTATAATATAATCATAGCTGATACTGATCAATATTTCGATTTTACAAAAATCATCATCAGAGCACATTCACTCCGTAGTTGTTTGGGTCGGAGAAGAATGTCAAATCAGTTCACAAACAAAAAACCTTAATACTGCAAACAAAAATTCATCAGATGCGAATCGGGAGAGTTAGACACTTTGTCTAAGCTCCCTGAAATAGACTATAACGCTAAATCTCTAAGTCTTTTGTTATTTCTTTATGCTCTGTGACTCTAACATTAAGAGCACACATTGAGCTCTCAAACTGCGACAGTTTTTTTTAAAATAAAACTCTTGTGCCGTAAGGAAGATTTCTTCTCTGGACTTTTGGATTATGTATATATATATATATATATATATATATATATATATATATATATATATATATATATATATATATATTCCTTCCCTTTATATACACATGTTCAAACCGACAAATGACCAGATATAATCTTGATTGTCTGTAAACTTTCTATTGCAAGAATTAATTATCCCGATTAGCGAATGAGACATTTATCGATTATCGATGTTGTTGTCGACAATAATTTGCAAGAAATCAATCAGTCTTTTGATGACCAAAATGGGTTTTCGATTTTAGAAAAAAACTTCAGACAGATTAGGAATAAAGAAAGAGAGACAGGATTGTAAGGAAATATCAAAGAGTTTTCATGTTTCTTTTTTTTTGGGGGGGGGGTGGAGGTGTTGTTTCTAGTGTTATTTCTGTTTTAGATGAGGTGTTTGCCTAAGGTAATTAGTGAAACCCAAAATAAGATCAATTGTTACAAATAACATTGGATGAGGAAAGGTGTGCAGGTGCTTCTATTCGAAAATATCTCAATGAATCAGTATATAGCCCAATGAGATCTATTCATTTATTAAGTCTGTTAATAATCTATCTATTTATCTGTCTATATGTTGTATACCCTTTCTTACTTCTTACTTCTAGTCGTCTTTTCATCTGGCCGGCTTTGGTTCTATCTTCTAACATCTTGCGTCTGGGTCTGGTCTAGCGTCTCGGATCTCCTAAGGTCTGGTTTTCTGTTAACTATGTTCCTGCTGGCTGGTCGTCCTGGATTCATTTCTTAGTCTTGTTACCAAGACATTCATCAACCACAAGAACATATTACTTATACAAACTTTTATTTCCTTAACTATACATTTCATGTAACTAAATATCTGACTAACATAGCGCGCGTGAGTTCCAGTTTTAGGCAGGACTTAAAAATGGTCGACTTCTCTGCCTGACGTCTAACTGAAAACTTGGGGACTCAAAAGGTCCCACGTGACTTCACGTATTTTGGCGGGCTTCTGTAATTTTCCATTGAAGGACCCGGCCATGGTATAAAAAGGGTCATCCCCTCAGAATTACAGGGGATTGACAATAATCTTATGCAACCGCATAGATTATGCAACATATATAGATGCAGACCGCACGCGAAAATTGAGAGGAAAACAAAGTAGCGCTCCACACGTGAATTCATTCCTTAGTTCTCATTTCTATATTGTTATCAATTTAATTCTAATTATAAATAATAGCAAGTAAAAACACTTAGAATTAAATTCTAATTTTATTTTCGGGGTTGGATTTTACTAATTTATAGTTTTTAGTTGTCTTTTTTTTATTCATCCTATTTAAAATTAATAACTATTTAAGAAAAAATTCTAATTTATTTAGTCAAATTTAATATTGTAGTTCTAATGATATTTTAGTGACCGACCCAACCTATGTTTACAATTGCAGATTGATTCAAATCTATTATTTAAAATGTTTTTCTTATCTGGGAAATCAAGGGTAATGTAGTTCTAATAATATTTTAGTGACCGACCCAACCTATGTTTACAATTGCAGATTGATTCAAATCTATTATTTAAAGTTATTTATAAATAATAGATTTAAATCAATGTGCGTTTGATTAGCTGTTAATGCAGTTAATCAAACGCACATATTTGACAATATCTTATTATAATGGAGATTGTGGGATTGTCTGTCTGTAACCGAAACTATATTACAATACATTTCACAATTTCCTTTGTTATTTACATCACATTCTCCACGATTTTATTTTTATTTAAACCTCAATTATTAATAAAATTGTTTTACATCATTAAGACTGTCGACCATATCTACATACTAATAACATGCAATTGTATTTATATATACAACAAAATAGCGGTTTACAGTGTGAATGGAAAGGCTAATTTGCATATTGATCTTAAAAATTTGATTTTAATAAATATATGCTTAGTATTATTGATTTCTATTTGTTTGGTTTTATCTTATTGAATATGAGCAAAAATCTCGGGGATAAATCTTAAAAGATATCCATTAACAAGAAGAAATTACTGTAATTTTGTTCTTTACTTCCTATTTTAACTAAATAGTTAAATTAGGAAAATTTACCAATGAAAGACGGGAGTAATAGAAAATGATGGAAGAGTTAGTTTCAAAGTTGTTCTATCTTTCAATCATACCCCCTCTGTTCCAAATATTTTATCTGCATTCTTATTCAGTTTCATTAGCCTTTCTAATTTAATATGATATTTTATTATATTAAAATTTAAATACTTGCACCCGGAGGGTGCATATATTTGCTAGTTTATATAATTTTCAAAACATTTGTAGCTGCTCGATGATTTCCCGCTTAAACAAATTAGCATACACAGCAAGAACCCAATGATAGCAGACTTGTTCCCTTGTAAATAAATATAAACTAAAATATCTATTTATCTATTAATGCTCTATCACATATATTGAGCACTCTTTTAATAACATTGTACGTTGGATCACTACTGCCTCTTCAAGTATAATAGTGGCAACTAAACACATTGATATATATATATATATATATATATATATATATATATATATATATATATATATCATGTCGTGCAGACAGCACGGACATCCATGACAATCTCTCGCCAACCTTCCCTATTATTCATTGCCCCTGGGAGTTCTTCCTCGCTGCAGCCAGCATCTTTACATAGCTGGTCAATGTAGGTCCTTACTGGGCGGCCCACACTAGCATGTCCATGTGTTGGCTTCCACAGGAGAACATCGCTTATGAGTTCGTCCTTGCTTCTCCAGTAGTGTCCTGCATGTCTAGTCCGTCTCACTCGGATGATCTGTGAGATAGGGGGCAGGTGACCATACAGCTGCTCCCTTGTGGGGTGCTGTTTCCACGACTTGTTCAGTACTGCACGCAACATTCTTGTGCAGGTCCCATCTAGCTTACTCTCAAGGCGCCTCGTGAAGGTCCAGGTGGTGCAGCCATACAGCAGTACTGATATGACTACAGCCTGGAAGAAATGTCGCCTCAGCTTGTCAGTGAGATCAGATTTATATTATATATATATATATATATATATATATATATATATATATATATACGTATGTATATTTGGGAAGTATTTTTCTTTTATGTATAAGGTGTTAAAAGAGACCAGGAACCCACGCAATTACATCTACCCCTGATGATGGCAATTGGGAGTGCTGAAAGTACTGGGGACAAAAACTTTGGATGGACTAAACAATAGACTCCACACCAGTTATTAAGAAGCTAGAAAAGATCGAAAAGAAACTCGTCAGACTTTAAATGTATGTCATGTTCAATACAGTATAGGCCCACACACAGTATTTCCCACCACTCTAATCCTACCGAAAACCACTGGCCTCGACTCTCACACGCGTCACTTGTTTACACCGGAAACTCACTACGTGAACACTACTGACATATTTTTTTTAATTTTTTATTTTTTTATTTTTTTTGTCTGTAAAACAACCCTGAGTCTGGTATTTGATCCTTTTGCAATAAGAAACCATCATACAGATGAAAATACCAAGAAAATTTGGTGCAGCCATAAGGGAAATTTGGTAGGCAAAGAGTTAAGAATTATGTCATTATATATCTTACATAATAATTCCGACAAAAAATAACTATTTTTGTATTTTCATTTCTATTTTAATTTTTCTCGCTCATTCTTGAAGAAAATTTGGTACAGCCGTGTGGGAAATTTGGTAGGCAAAGAGTTAATTTATCTATCTACCCATCTATCGAAGTTGTGTCGTATATTGATATATGTCGGCACTAACAGCAAAAACTAGCCAACCATTAAAAGTCTAAATACTTATGTTGTTTTTCTCTTAAGGTAGGGTAATTATTTTCGCTGTGGTACAGTAAGAAGATTATGAAAACAAGAAATAGTTCATAACAAAAGATGCTGTCAGAGGATCAGCTTAATGTAAAAGCAAAACATAACAGTTCAAGTGGACTATTGCTCCCTCGCCGAAGTGTGTTGTTAACCTGTCCCTTAGCGGCTGGCATGAGAGTCCGAGAGTTTCGAAGATGGTTACAGTCCAGTCGCTTGGACCAAAAGTGGCCGAATTTATCCAACACGTAAGCAATATTGTGACGGAGAACGAAAAAGAGCAAGACTGTCTTGCCTGCCGGGATCGAACCCACGTCCGCCCGCATGCAAAAACAAATGCAATCTAGGTACTGGATGGACGCGAGGTTCGACATGCGCCCGGATGTTTGTTTTTTGTGTGTACTTAAAATAACCAAAGCGAGTAAGGAGGACGGAGTTCTTTTAGAAGAGAAGATTGAAATCTGAGGACGGAGATTATTTGAAGTTTTCCTTACAGTTGGGAGAGAATTAGAGTAATATAACTTTTGAATTTTTTTTTGGTCCCCCTTTCGAAAGAAATCTAGTTTCAGAGGTGGAAAATGGACTGTAGACATGATTTTCTCTGTTAGACAGTTTTTAGAAAAATGTATTGAACAACGTGTACCACTTTGTCAGGTTTTTGTTGCCCTTGACTTGGTGAGACGTGAGATTCTCTGGAGGGTGCTCGGAAAATTTGGCTGTACACCTGCTTTTGTTGAAATGTTCAAGCAGCTAATCATGGTGTAAAGGGTCATTTTAATTTCAACGGTCAGCTGTCTGATGAACTTTCCATTGATAATGGAGTAAAGCAGGGTGATATACCAGCAACAACATTGTTCTCACTTTATCTGATGGCTGCACTATGGTATGCCATCCATGGCTGTAATACGGGTGTATAGATTAGATTCCAAACAAATGGAAAAGTTTTTAACTTGAGAAGACTCCAAACCGAACCCTTGTTAGAAATAGATTTTTCAGGGAAATTACAAACTTTCTGCGTCCCCTGACACAGAAGAGTTCCTATTTAAGGATATCTACACAGACTTTGTGTGACAGAGAACGAGAAAGGAAAAAGAGCAAGACATTGTCTTGCCTGTCGGGATCGAACTCGCGTGACCGGATGTTTGGATAAATATGTCCATAAATAACAAGTGAGTCGAGCGCTGGGGAGTCAGCGGCAGCAGAAGCAGTCGACGACGACGAAGCGCTTTGCGAACGACCCAGTAAAGAAATGGATTTTAGTCCAACAGAAACAAAACTAAATAGGAAATGCGATTTTGAACTGTTAAAGATTATTTCGACTACGACGACGGATTTTCCAACTGCTAGACAAAGAATGTGTTGACCAAAAGAAAGTCTGGCTTGTGAAAAGACGGTGAACTCGCTTGTTTTTGGTCCCCCCTCAGCAGGAACTTCTTGATTCGAATATCTATTTTCCCCATATATTCCCCCTTCTATACTTTGTTTTTATAATATAGAACATAAAAGAGGATTATTTGTTTCCATAAATGGTGAAACCTCAGACGATTCATCAAATTGGTGATTAATCAATCCAATTGTATCTTAAGTAGTAAACTGTTTCCCTTTACCTAAAATACTCGTTGTATTATCTTCTTACTATTAAAATGAAACTGCAAATGCTTAAGTGCGTATCACACACGCACGTATTTTCTACAATAAACATATACATATGTTTTGACGTTCCATGGCTTGCAGAAAATCAGGCTGGCAATTCTAAATCTTGTGAAATGAATATATCAGATAGATAGATACATAGATTCTTAACAGACTAAAATGGATAATCAACAGTCTAAGATGATATGCCACGGGGCATTTGTCAGCCGTCATTTTTCGAGAAGCCAAACGAAATAATGAAAACCGTTGTCATTTACAATGTTTAGCCTGAAACTAAAGTTTTAGATTGGTTACAGTGCCTCCTCATACGAACTGTTTTCCAATCGAAGTACAGAGCCGACTCCTATTACATTGGCTTACGCGCAAATGATAGTACCGGTTCCCGTTAGATCAGTAAAGTTAAGCAGCTTTATCATACACGCACGTATTTTATACTATAAACATGCACATACGTTTTGGCGTTCCATTACTTGTAGAGAATCAGACTGGCAATTTTAAACTTCGTGAAATAGATATATCAGATAGATACATAGATTCTGAACAGACTAAAATGGATAATCAACAGTCTAAGATAGATACTGTGATTGGTTGATTAATAGATAATGATTAAACTAGGAGATATAGATAAAGTACAAACTGTCATATAGTAACTAAATGAGGACAATGGAATCGTCAGTTTTCCATAAATTTTAAAACTTCGAACTAGATAACAAGCAAGACCTCAAGGATTAGTGAACACAAAATAACTTCAGTCGAGAGTTAAAGGGTTGTCTGTTTGATAGGTCTTTTCTTTTTTTTTGTCTGTTTTTTTCCAGGTACAATAAATAGGATTGGCAAAGACTTGTAATTGAAAGTTGATAATTTTTCTTATCTTCTGGGATTATTTTTTCTTAGCAATACTAAGTTATATCTTTATTATATATATACATATCTACCAATTCCTCTGTACATGTAGGATATGATACAAGGTCAATTTTTTAAGCAGATTTTAACAGGTTTAGATTCAAAGTTTCTTATTTATTCAATTAATTAATTCTTATCATCTACTAGGTTATAGTGTAGGTGTGTGGTGTAATGCTTATCGTCATAGGAAATGGACACGGTGAAATGAATTAAAATCCTTGATGAGGCTGATAGCATTTCAGATAATGCTAATACCCTAGTGAAATGTATACACCCAACTATTGTCCCTCCAGCTATGGGTAAATAGTAGGGCAGATTTTGCTCTTTAACCTTGGTTAGGCAACCAGTCTCGGAGAAGGAAAACACGTTTAATAAATTCTTTTTGATTACCATTTTGGCGAAATGCCAGGTCAATTAAGTGGGGAAAATCAACCCCTGAGGCAAATAGGCTTCTTGATCAAATTCAACCAGGGAAAACTTTGAAGCAGGTGATTTAGAAATTGACACCTTAGGTTTTAGTAGTGTTGGTCAAAATGTAAATGTAATACCTTCCACTGCCGCCCAACTAGACCTTCTACGAATTGTGAGCAACTAATAGGAGACAAGGTATTTATCAACCAATTTAACAAATCAAAAAGAAAATTAAATCAACAACAAGTATATATCACTACTCAATTATTATTCCTGTTTTCTACCCTCCGAAGATTGGAGCTGAGTAGATGTTTTCATTTTTCCCGAAACCATAAAACCATAAAACCATAAAACCGTTGTCTTCATACACGGATTACAATTTTGGGAGAGTATTCTAACTGGAACATAGTGATAAAATAACGAAAACAAGAAATTCTAGAATTAAAAAATAAATTCGACTTATTGAAGAGAGGGGGGAGTCAACAATGTCGTCGCCGTCACAAAATCTATAGCACAAAAAATCCGTCGTCGTCGTAAAATCACCAACTCAAATATATTCAGCAGCTGAAAAATCGCAACTGCCTGCTGTCAACACCTCACTTCTACTTCTACAAGTTTTTCCTTCAACATCCGGTTGTCTGCACCCCACGCACGAGATTCCCGAGCCAATACCGGCCGCCGGAATCCTCGTAACCATCATCCGGACACCTGACGCTTACATCCGGGACAGTAGTATCTTGAATTCAGTGCCAATGTGTCGCCCGTTCGCATTCCGAAGGGCGCGGGTTCGATTCCACATGCCAGGCAAAGCCTAGCCCGCTTCCTTCGAGAATACGGCAGGCTCACCTCGTGTTCTCTGTCACAGAAACAGTTCCTAATGAGTCATATCTATTTTAAGTAATTAGTAAATCGAAGAAAGATAATATCATAATGATCAGCTCAGTGATAGAAAAACAATGTATCATTTGTCAATGAGGAAGACATCTTATTATAATGGAGATTGTGGGTTTGTCTGTAACCGAAACTATATTACTATACAAGTTACAATTCCCTTAGTTATTTACATCACATTCTCCATGATTCTATTTTCATTTAAACCTCAATGATTAATAAAATTGCTTTACATTATTAATACTGTTGGCCATATCTACTTACTAATAACACGCAATTGTAATTATATATACAACAAAATAGCGGTTTACAGTGTGAATGGGAAGGCTAATTTGCATATTGATCTTAAAAAATTGATTTCAATAAATATGTGCTCGGTATTATTGATTTCTAATTGTTTGGTTTTATCTTATTGAATATGAGCAAAAATCTCGGGGATAAATCTTAAAAGAAATCCATTAACAAGAAGAAATAACTGTAATATTATTCTTTACTTCCTATTTTAACTGAATAGTTAAATTAGGAAAATTTACCAATGAAAAACGGGAGTAATGGAAAATGATGGAAGAGTTAGTTTCAAAGTTGTTCTATTTTTCAATCATGCCCCCTTTGTTCCAATTTTTTTTTATCTGCATTCTTATTCAGTTTTATTAGCCTTTCTAATTTAACATGATATTATATCAAAACTTAAAAACTTCCACCCGGACGGTGCATAAATTTGCTAGTGTCTTTAATAAAATAAAAACAATACGAACAAAACAAAAACTCCTCTTGTCTTATGGGAGAAATCAAATCCCATAAAATTAAACTGACAGTGCTTAAGTGTTTTATCATACACGCATGACGGATATAAATAAATGTATACAGACGTTTTGACGTTGTAGGGATTGTAGCCGATCAGGATGGTGATTTTTAAACCTCATGAAATAAATATATTAGATAGATAGATAGATAGATAGACCGATAGATAGATAATAAACAGACTAAAGTAGATAATGGAATGTCGAAGATAGATAGATAGATTGATTGATTGATTGATTGATTGATAATGAATAAATAAACATAGACAATATACCTACTGTCATATAGTACGTAAATTAAGACAATGGAATCGTCTGTTTTCCATAAATGATAAAACTTCGAACAAGAGAACGAGAGAGAACTCACAGACCAGTGAATTCAACCTATTAATCGGTGATGACTCATTCCACTCATATCTTGTCTAAGGAACCTTTTTTCCTTACCCTAAAATACTCGTTATCTTTTGTTCGTACTTTCTCTTTTAAGTTATACACACGAATTACAACGTACAGGGATTATTCTACCTGGAATGATCGTCTAGTCGCCATGTTTTATCTTTACTTCTTTCTTTTTAGCCGGTCGTCATCTTGTCTCTTCTTTTTCTAAGTTCTTGTCTAGATGTTTCTAAGGGCTTTTTTAAAGTCATGCATTAATCAACTACAAGACTGTGTTTTTCTTTGATCAAAGATGTATTTACTGCCCATCCTGATTCACCGCGCGGTCTGAGTTACAGCCTCAGCAGCACACGTCTGTTCTGCTTCATCTCTGGTTGAAAACTGATTACCTAACTAACTCTATCACGTGCCTCGTGAGATTTCCGCATTTGGGGTCAAGGTTCCCAAACAGTCTGATATTTTTCTACTCGGGCCCTTTGTATTCTCGCTACAGGGTATTGTAAAAAAAAAACACGCCCCCATACAATTATGCAAGAGTAGATGTCTGTACTGACGGGCGAAAACTAACCAAGGATTAAGAATCTAAATACTTATGCAACATATTTAATGTAGGGAGATTATTCTACCTGGAATGTAGTATTAACATAACGGAAACAAAAGCCAATTGATAACGAGTCATATTTATTTTAAGTAATCAGTAGCTGGAAGAAAGATACGACAAAATGATCAACTCAGTGAATAAAAACAATTTATCCTTGTCAATGAGAAAGACACGTCTTTAATAAAATAAAAACAATACGAACAAAACAAAAAAAAAAGCTCTTGTCTTTCGGGAAAAATCAAATCATGGAATTAAACAGTCTGAGCATAAGCGCTTTATCATAGACGCAAGTCTTTTCTTCAATAAACATATACACACTTTGTTATGTTCCATGTCTTGTACACGATAGGGCTGGCAATTTTAAACCTCGTGAAATAGATATATTAAATAGATAGATAGATAGATAGATAGATAATGAACAGACTAAAATAGATAATAAAAAGTCTAAGATACATAGATAGATCGTTAGATAGATAGATTGATTTGTAGATAGATAATTAATAAACAAAGAGGGATAGTGCACAGAATGTCTTATCTTACCTGAATGATGAAAATGGAATCGTCTCTTTTCCAGAAATGGTAAAAAGAGAACAAGCGAGACCTCATGAAACAGTCAATGCAACTTATCAATTGGTGATTATTTGTTCTACTTGTATCTTGTCTAGTAAACCTTTTTTGTCCTTACCTAAAATATACGTCATGTTTTCTTCACACTTTCTCTGTTAACTCGGATACAGTCAAACTGAAACATAGTAATAAAACAACCAAAACCAGAAACAGTTCCTAAAGAGTCATATTTCTTTTAAGTAATTAGTAAATCGAAGAAAGATACTATATTATTTATTATATATTATTATATATTATTTATTATATATTATTATATCTTATTTATTTTATATTATTATATATTATTTATTTTATATTATTATATATTATATCTTATTATATTATATATCTATTATATATTATTAATTTTATATTATTATATCTTATTATATAGGGATAGAAAAAAAAACAATTTATCACTCTCAGTGAGAAAGACGTCTCATATAAAGAAACAATATGAACAAAACAATAAAACCTTACGGTAAAAATCATATATAGAATTAAGGAGCCAGTGCTGAAGTGCTTTATAATACACGCACATTTATATTTGTACAAGACAGATATCAATAAACGCATAGAAACGTTTTAACGTTCGAGGGATTGTAGACGATCATGCTCGCCATTTTGAAACCCCATGAAATAACTATATTTGATAGATAGATAATGAACAGATTAAAATAAATAATCAATTGAGAAAAAGGTGCACATACACACACACACACACACACACACACATATATATATATATATATAGGAGGGGAGTAGACAAACACGATGGGGAGTGTTTATATGTATACACACATACACATACTCATTCATCTTGACCCACCCCCCTCATCAAACATTCTTGACCCACACCTGCATCACCATATAAACACTCCCTATCTAGAGAGAAGAAAATCCACTAACCACCCCCAACCACCCCTGCCTCTACTGACAACCTACTGTTTTCACCATTTTAAAAATGCCATTCATTGAAGCAAGAACTATATTTGAGTCCTGAAGAAGGTCTAAATGACCGAAACGTTGCATCATCGACAATAAACATCCAGTTTCCATAACATCCCGTGTTTGTCTACTTTTCTCCACATATTGTCGGATTAACCTCCTCTTATTTCTCCCATATATATATATATATATATATATAGATATATATATATATATATATATATATATATTGAAATATGTGCATTTGGGCAGCATTCTTTCATTTATGCATGTAGAATTTTAAAAGAGGCACGTCTCCTGTTTAACGATTTTATTAACGATCTTTTCAAGCTTTCTGGACAACTTTTTTTATATTTGGATGGAATTCGTGGATTAGTTCACCAAAGTTCATATCCCAAGTACTTTCGGTACCTCGAAGTGCCATTATCAGGGTAAATGTATATGTTTATGTTTTTTCAAGTTAGTGGTAATGAGAATAACTAGGAGGGGAACTCGTAGAAATTATATTAAGGGGCGTGTGGGCTGGAAGGGGGAGAATTGTTAGGAAGAATACACGATCTGGCAGCTAAATGCTTAATATATATATATATATATATATATATATATATATATATATATATATATATATATATATATATATACAGAGAGAGAGGGGGGAGAGAGACATAGATAGAGAGATAGATAGATAGATAGATTCGTTGGTTGATATATAGATAATGAACAGACTAAAATAGATCATTGAAAAATATATATATATATATATATATATATATATATATATATATATATATATATGAATAGATTTTTGGTACAGGAGAACTTATATAATAGTAAAAGTGGAGGAATCATATGTATATAGGGGGGTAATATTTTATTATAAAATAAAATATAAAATAAAGGGAATACTATTGAGGACAATAGTCCGAATAACACAGAAAATACTGTCCTATAAAGATATTGCTATGTTAGAATTGTAAAAAAATATAGGATTTTCAACTCCTTTATTTATTCTGATACACATGACATTTTATTCATATTGTCTGTTAGGATTACTTAAAGATTCCTTAGAAAGACAAGTCTAATATACAAAGATACTACCAGTCCTTTGGCGCTTATACATATTTACCAACCCCTCCGCACGAGCAGGATGTGACACAAGGTCAATTTCTTAAGCGGAGTTCAACAAGTTTGAATTCAGAGTTTTCCTTCTCCTAGACCGGTTGCCTAACCAAGGTTAAAGAGCCCAGTCTGCCCGACTATTTACCCATAGCTGGAGGGAGAGTAGAATTCATACCTTTCCCAAGGGTATTAGCGCCAAGTGAAATGCAATTACCACGACCAGGATTTGAACTCGGGGCGACGAGTCCATTTCCAATGACTTTAACCATTACACCACGCGCTTCCTTTGGCGCTTATAATACACGTACTTCTTTTGTCCGCCCTGTCGGCTGAGGCGTTAGAATGCACCGACTGCACCTCTGCAGAGGGATAAGACTCCCTCAATGGGGCCACTTGTTGGCCGTGGGTGGCGATCCGTGATGCTTAAAGATAGAGCCCAGGTGGATGAGCAGTTCATGATATGCAATACTCCACTTTGGCCCTATCTTGGGCTAGACGATCAATCGGCTGGTCACGTCAAACCCTAGCACCTATATGATTTGCCCAACCCTATTGCCCTTTATGGCTAGCCCCAAACCCTTTTTATAATATGGGTGCTAGAAGGCGGTGGCTGCGGGTCTACATATCCTGGGAATGACGTTAAACTCTACCTGATGGTGAGGTTCCAGTTTTGGAGGTTTGGGGAATGTGGAGCACCCCTTCATCACCATTGCTCCCTGGTCCAATCTGACCCAGAGTGGTAGTACCTGTTAGGGTCCCATCTATGGGTTGAATAGAAAAATGTATTTATAAAAAAATTGTATTATCCATTAAGAATTGATTTATTTCAAAACTTTATCGGCATTAAATGACCCACTGAGGTTGATATGCCGTAAAACAAAACAAACCAAACCAAAACTTCTTTTGTACGCGTCAGATATCGATCAACATATTCACACGTTTTGACAGCACGCTAACTTTGAACCCCTCACCCCAACAAAAACGAACGCGAATTTGCCGAAGTACAGAGCTGACTCCTATTACATTGTTAATTCTCTTGCAATATTTGGATGAGGACAGAGGTTGATCAATACGTGACGATGACGCTGAGAAAGGAACAGACAAACACGTTTTAAAAGTTTGGTTCTCGTGTTTATTTACGTGTTAATAATTCATGTTGGCCAACAAAGGGTTAACTACCCACTCCCCTAACCTCCAAAACTGGGACCTAGTTAGATATACATACGTTTTCTCGTTTCACGGCTTGTAGACGATCAGGCTGGCAATTTTAAATCTAGTGGAATCAATGTATCAAATAGATAGATAGATAGATAGATAGATAGATAGATAGATTATGAACAGACTAATCTTATTATAATGGAGATTGTGTGTTTATCTGGTTGTAACCGAAACTATATTACTACTCAAGTCACAAATCCCTTAGTTATTGACGTCACTTTATAAATGATTCTATTCAAACCTCAATTATTAATAAAAAGTGTTTTACATTATTGATACTGCTGACCATATCTACATGATATTTTCCACGTACCCCACTTGTACGGGTCAGGCACAAAGGCCCTAATTATGTGGGACCACCCACAAGCCGAGACTCATGGAGTGGCAGGTGAAAAATTGCGTCGATCCCGTCGGCATTCCCCCTCAAGGGGGGCGCCTCAGGCACTGGGCAATAAACCCAGCCCTGCCCCTTTAAATCAAGGGGGCAGGTGTTGCCTGGGGGGATGGCCCCCTGGGGTCGACGCCGTTGATTATAGCAATGGTCCAGAGGCCGAAGCCACTGTTGACCATATCTACATACTGGTATTTACATGTGTCCCGCTTTTACACGATATGGCACAAGGCCGCTTTATGTAGGGACCACCCACAAGCCAAGGCTCATGGGGTGGTAGGTAGAACAATTGCGTCGATCCCGTCGGCATTCCCCCTCAAGGGGGCGCCTCAGGCACTGGGCAATAAACCCAGCCCTGCCCCTTTAAATCGAGAGGGCAGGTGTTGCCTGGGGGGATGGCCCCCTGGGATCGACGCCGTTAATTATAGCAATGGTCCAGAGGCCGAAGCCACTGTTGACCATATCTACATACTAATAACATGCAATTGTATTTATATATACAACAAAATATCGGTTTACAGTGTGAATGGGAAGGCTAATTTGCATATTGATATTAAAAATTTGATTTGTAAAAATATGTGCTTGGTATTATTGATTTCTAATTGTCTGGTTTTATCTTATTGAATTGAAGCAAAAATCTCGGGGATAAATCTTAAAAGAAATCCATTAAGAAGAAGAAATTACTGTAATTTTATTCTTTACTTCCTATTTTAACTGGAGTTAAATTAGCAAAATTTAGCAATGAAAGACGTGAGCGATAGAAAAGTAAGTTTCCCTTGTTATACTTTTCGATTATCCCACCCCTCAAGCAATATGTTTCAAAAATCAATTTTTACATCGCCCGGACCCCATCCTATTACATTGTGTATATGTTTTCATACATAATAGAAGAATTAACATGTTGGGTGAAGTGACTACACTATTGTCTCTAGTAGACGGAACGATGAAAATAAATGAATATCATTTATATTATCCATTATGAATTCTAGGGCTAATGGTGAAGACATGCGTAATATAAAACAAAACTACCAGTTCTTTAGCGCTTATCATACTAACATGCATTTGTACGATATCAGATATCAATTAACGTATTCAAACGTGTTGACAGGATACTAACATTGAGCGATACAAGAACAACCTCGAGTCTGCCGAAGTACACAGCTAACTCCTATTGCATTATTGGTTCTCTGACAAAGGAAATAGGTTGATGAATACGTAACGAAGAAGCGGGAGGTTGTCGCTTGATACACGTGAGAAAAGAACATATAACAACATTTTTAAAGCTTGGTTTACACGTTTACACCTGTTGAACGGGTTGGGTAATAAAAAGTGCGTATCGTCTTGGTGTTATGATTATGAAGCTAATCACAGATCCATTACTACTAAACAACGGTTTCTATCCTCGATGGATGCACCATATTTGCGACCTTATGTCACACCCTACCAATGATAAACGTGTTGGATCATTTAAAGTAAGGCATCCCATTGTGGTGTTATGGTTAGCACACTAGTCTCGCAGATTTATTACTACTGAATAGAGATTTCGATCCTGGATGGATGCACCATACTTGTGACCTTATGTCACATCCTACTCGTGGCGAATGGATTGAGTAAACACTTACCTTTCCCAAGCGTATTAGTACCATGTTAAATGCAAACGGGCATATTGATGTACATACGGCACGTAGTGTAATGGATACCATTGAAAAAAATGGACGCACCGATACGAGTTCAAATCCTGAATGTGGCTGTTTATATTTCATATAGCGCTAATACCATTGGGAAAGGTATGAATTTAACTATTCTCCCTCCACCTATGGGTAGTAGAATATGAATTCAAACCTGTCAAATTCCACTTAAGAAATTGACCATGTGTGCGGAATGGTTGGTAAATATATGCATGCTGCACCAAGTTATCAGTCTTAGTAACAAAAAGTTAACATACAATTTTATGGAGACCCATGAAAGATAATTAAGGGCTTTATTAATAGCTTTTGACTTTTCGATAACCATTACACCACGAACCTCCAATATATATATATATATATATATTTACCAACCTCTCCGCACGAGAAGGATGTGACACAAGGTCAATTTCTTAAACGGTGTTCAACAGGTTTCAATTCAGAGTTTTCCTTCTCCTGGACTGGTTGCCTAACCAAGGTTAAAGAGCCCAGTCTGCCCTACTATTTATCCATAGCTGGAGGGAGAGTAGGATTCATACCTTTCCCAAGGGTATTAGCGCTAAATGAAATGCAATTACCACATCCAGGATTTGAACTCGCGGCGACGAGTCCATTACTCATGACTTTAACCATTACACCAGGCGCTTCTCATACCATTCATCGAGGATAGAAACCGCCAATATATGGTAGCAAATATTCCTATCTAATGAAAAAATATATATCTGTGTGTATGTGTGTGTGCGTGTGTGTATGTGTGTGTTTGAGTGTGGATGTGTGTGCGTGTATGTATGCATGCGTGCGTTCTATTCCAGTCCCTGAGCTTCTTTGTTGTTATTTTTTCATTCCACTTCAGGACTAAGACCTTTCCCAAGGTCTGTAAGACATCATGAGAAATTGGCCTTACCCTGCTATACCCACCAAAGTCATGTTGGTTAGGGTTTACTTCAGATAAATTGGAATTTACCTGGCGCGCGTGTAATGGCCAAATGGTCAAATAATGGCCCACCTGCAGGTCATATAAAACCCTCTACAAAATTGATTGATCTCCAAAATGGCAACAACGCTGGAATAACAATATCCTCAATGAAACCCTCTCTGGGAGACTGGAGACCAGCATTACGGAAGTCTAGAAAGGAACAAGTCATTGTGTCCCGATTACACAATGCTCACACAAGACTAACACACTCCTATATACTCAAACAAGAACAAAAAACCCTGTGGGAAACATGTCAAATACCTTTGACAGTTAAACACTTATTCATAGAATGCAGAGTTTTTTGAAAAAAAAATGATTTTACTGCAAACAATATAAAAGATCTATTGAAAGAGTCAACATAAAAGACATTCTGTCCTTTTTGAAGGAAATAAAATCATACCATAGAATATAGACATGAACCTAATCAATACCATTGATCCTCAATGATGATAACACATTATTAAAACCAATTACAACAAAAGTGTAAATCTTATTATAATGGAGATTGTGTGTTTATCTGGTTGTAACCAAACTATATTACTACCCAAGTCACAAATACCTTAGTTATTGACATCACTTTATAAATGATTTTATTTCTATTTAAACCTTAATTATTAATAAAATTGTTTTACATTATTGATACTGCTGACCATATCTACATACTAATAACATGCAATTGTATTTATATATACAACAAAATAGTGGTGTACAGTGTTAACGGGAAGGGTAATTTGCATATTGATATTAAAAATTTGATTTTTAAAAATATGTGCTTGGTATTATTGATTTCTAATTGTCTGGTTTTATCTTATTGAATTGAAGCAAAAATCTCGGCAATAAATCTTAAAAGAAATCCATTAAGAAGAAGAAATTACTGTAATTTTATTCTTTACTTCCTATTTTAACTAAAGAGTTAAATTAGGAAAATTTAGCAATGAAAGACGTGAGTAATAGAAAAGTAAATTTCACTTGTTATACTTTTCGATTATACACCCCATCTGTTTTAAATCTTTTTATCTGCATTCTTATTTAGTTTCATTAGCCTTTCTAATATAATATTTTATTACATTAAAACTTAAATACTTGCACCCGGAGTGTGCATATATTTGCTAGTATATATAATATATATTACTTCCGAACGGCTAGGTAAGATATAACCCCTGATGGGTTGATATGCCGTTAAAATCAATCAACCATCCAACCACCTCAAAATGCACCCCTTTCTTGTCTCTAGCTGTCCAGCATCCAACACGAGACTGTGGGAGATTCTTTCTGTAACAACCAATCCAAGACGCCGTGCAAAAACGAGAAAATAAATCAATAAATCGTTAACTGTTATCATTAACTGTTCAAAGAAAAGAAAACACCTCAGAACGTTGATATTTACTGCCCGTGTCATAATCCTAAAATATAAATTTTGCTAGGGTCACATTGGTGGGTCTCGGCGGGCGAAAGTTACCGGGGAAAAAGACGAGATGAAGGGAGGACGACTACGGGTCACAGAAAAGAAAAAAAATCAAAACACATCCCAAGAAAAGAAAAAAAAAAGATCCCATTCCATTCATGAGCGTGTTTCAGTTTCTCTCAAGACCGGTCTCAACATCTAGGATTTATTAGAAAGTCGTGAAGTGGTTTGGCCTGTTCGGTTTGTTTATTTCACAAATTTCGTCTTGGACGAAGCTATAGTTTACATAGCGCTAATACCATTGGGAAAGGTATGCATCCAACTACTCTCCCTCTAGCTATGGGTAACCAGTAGGATAGAATGGGTTCTTTAACCTTGGTTAAGCAACCTGTCGACGAATAAGAAAACTCTGAATTGAAACCTATTAAACTCCGTTGGGGTGGTCACTATTAGAATAGGCTCAGTCCTAATTAGTGATCGTTTTCATTAATTAATAAAATTAATTAATAATTAATTACAAAAACAACAGCTTCCCATCCTGATGAAAATTGTGACAGCCTTCTCACCCACCCTCGCTGTTACATAATTATTGGATCCCTAATACTTATATAAGGCAGTGTAGAAACATAATGGCGATTAGTGCAGCTGATGGCCTTGAGAGTGAGTGACGGCGCTTGACCTAACTCTCACCTTGCCTTCCGGGGATAAATCGTGAGAACCGGAAGGCATGGAAGACCCTGTCTTCCGGTTTAAGGATAGTAAGTTTAAGTCAGTTAAAAGTTAGAAGCCGAGCTCGTAGGATGTAACGATCTGCGCAGACGTCTGGTTTGGGGATTAACAATAAAATAAGATCAAAAGTAAATCGAAGTCTTGTGTTTATTATCTAAAAACTAATAATGACACAGGGCTTCTGATAAGGAGAAATCCCCATAGAAGACCAGACCCGAAGTCCACAAGAAAGTCCAGACCTTAGAAGATTCCAGACCCAGACGCAAGATGTTAGAAGATAGAACCAAAGCCGGCCAGAAGAAAAGACGACTAGAAGTAAGAAGTAAGAAAGGGTATACAACACCGCCAGTAAACATTGTGACAAACTGATCACCACCAGTGAACCAAGTGACAGCCTTATCACCCTTGGTTGATCCTTTATTAACTGTCATAAGGAATCATTTCACACACATATTTTCTTTTACTTTTTTTTTTAATTATATAAACACTCACCATATTTACTCGGTCTTTAAATAGAAAAACTAAAATTATTTCGTGTAAATAGGATTTACTATTTCTCTGATTCTTTGAGATGAGGCTTAATAATTAGGATTATTTGGATTATTCGGACTACTATCCTCATCTTTAGTGTTATCTGTACAACCATGAGGACAGTAGTCCGAATAATCGAAATAATACTAAATAAGATTTAGTTTGTACGGCTTCTTACTGTGGGGAAATAAGTATTTTACCCCCTGACGATTTTCTGAGTTTGCCACCTTACACAGATAGGAATGGTGTATAATTTTCAGGGTCTTGAAAGTGAGAGATAGAATAATAAGTTTTCTTTTTTAAAAAATCAAATTGCATCAATTTTTAAACATTTATTTGTATCTTATTGAAAGAAATAAGTATTTCACTCTATATATATATTTACCAACCCCTCCGCACGAGCAGGATGTGACACAAGGTCAATTTCTTAAGCAGAGTTTAACAGGTTTGAATTCAGAGTTTTCCTTCTCCTAGACCGATTGCCTAACCAAGGTTAAAGAGCCCAGTCTGCCCTACTATTTACCCGTAGCTGGAGGGAGAGTAGGATTGATACCTTTCCCAAGGGTATTAGCGCTAAGTGAAAAGTATTTCACCCTATAGCAAAATATAACTCAGTACTTAGTGATGAAACTCTTGTTAGCAAGCACAGCAGCCAAGCGTTTCCTGTAGTTGGTTAACAAGTTGTTACAGATCCTAGGTGGATTTTGGCCCACTCGTATTTGCAGAGCTTCTCCAAATCCTTAAGGTTTGTAGGTTGTCGTTCGGAACCTCAAAGCTTCAGCCCCCTCCACGGATTCTCTAAAGGATTAAGATACAAAGTCTGACTAGGCCATTCATTTACCTTAATACTACTAATAAATGTTCAAAAATTGATAAAATGTGATTTTCTAATTTGTTAATATTCTATCTCTCACTTTCAGGACGGACCTACCTGAAAATTATGCACAATTCTGTAAAATAATTACACTAAGTTCCAATTACCATCGAATTGGTAAGACAAGGCGACAACTAATCGTAACTTAATACGAATCTAATCTTGTCGCAATGCTACTGCAAAATGACAGGGTATTTATTAAGCCTCATAACATCATAGAAACCAAGCAGCCAATCAAGACTCAAGGAATGGAATCACCCAAATACATGAATGGACTATTCTTGACTCCCATAAATACCAGTTATATTCAGGCACTGGCAGTTCTGCTTGGCTTGTTGCTGTTGTTTAAACCAACAGTATACTGACTGACTTCAATATGGCCCTGCGAACAGGATATGAACCTGTAAGGGAATAAACCATTGGATTTCTATTTTTGTAAGGTGGCAAACTCGGAAAATCAGCAGGGGGTGAAATACTTATTTTCCCCACTGTATATCTTACCACAGAGGAGGCACCAGTCGTGTATCGGTTATTATCATCAAAAAAGAACTCGAAAAAAAAATAGAAACATAGATTTGGGACAGTTCAAATAAAGGAGGATGAATATGAAATTAGTTAGTAAATGACACAGGAGAAATCTATTAACGTGTCTACACTAGAATATCAATACGTTTATTTCGGTAAGTAATTTTGTTTTTTCATTATAGAAATATTATTTAAAATCCCCAACTTTCGCGTGACCGCTTCTCGTACCTACCACGTGAGTTTTCGTTTCTCCCTACACTCGGTCAAACAAGCCGTTCACCGAGAGTCGTGAGACGTCCACAACGTTTAATAAGGGTGATAAGGCTGTCAAATGGTTTACCAAGGGTGAGAAGGCTGTCAGAAAATTCAACCGGGTTGGGAAGGCTGTCACAATGTCTCTCCAGTAAAAACCATTCTTTCGTTTCTCAGTCTTGTGTAGCTGCAACGACTACATTGCCACAACTACATTACCACTTGTACTATTGTGCCAACTACAAAAACTTCCGATTGTATCTATTTCTTCAAGATTTTTCTAATTTTAGCAAAGTTAAGCTAAAAGCGAACGTGTCATTTTAGATCTGAAGGATTACAAATATAAATAATAAAAAATAACCCTGCGAAAAACAAATATATGTCATGTAGAGACAATGATAAACGTTTGGACGATATAACACCACCTCCCCATCCTCCAGCAGAAAACACAAACCCGACTCAGCATAGAAAAAAATTGAGAGAAAAAATCGTAAAATAAATAGTTTAGATGTCACTCGGTTGCATTCTAGCGGATATAAAAAAAGAATTCTGTTGATTCAGTTAAAGAAAGAAATGATTTCCGTTTTTATATTGAATTTTACATTTTTTTTCAGGGGAGTTATAACATTACATTATATGACAGTAATGGGAAAGTGGTTTCTAATTTTGAGGCAAAGTTACCGACAAAAAACTTTTTTCACTGTCATTAGGAAGCAATTCGCACAGCCATTTTCTTTATTTTAAAATTACATAAACACTCGTCATATTTACTCAGTCTTTAAATAGACTAGCAAATATATGCACGCTCCGGGTGCAAGTATTTAAGTTTTAATATAATAAAATATCATGTTAAATTAGAAAGGCTAATGAAACTGAATAAGAATTCAGATAAAAATATTTGGAACAGAGGGGGTATAATCGGAAAATAGAACAACTTTGAAACTAACTCTTCCATCATTTTCCATTACTCCCGTCTTTCAGTGGTAAATTTTCCTAATTTAACTATTTATTTAAAATAGGAAGTAAAGAATAATATTACAGTTATTTCTTCTTGTTAATCGATTTCTTTTAAGATTTATCCCCGAGATTTTTGCTCATATTCAATAAGATAAAACCAAACAATTAGAAATCAATAATACTAAGCATATATTTATTAAAATCAAATATTTAAGATCAATATGTAAATTAGCCTTCCCATTCACACTGTAAACAGCTATTTTGTTGTATATATAAACACAATTGCATGTTATTAGTATGTAGATATGGTCAACAGTCTTAATGATGTAAAACAATTTTACTAATAATTGAGGTTTAAATATAAAATCAAATCATGGAGATTGTGGTGTAAATAACTAAGGGAATTGTAACTTGTATAGTAATATAGTTTCGGTTACAGACAGACAAACCCACAATCTCCATTATAATAAGATGTGCAGTGACTATTAGGAAAAAATAATTTGATGTTTGTAAATAGGTTTAGTTTAGTCGAAAGAACAATCGCCTAGTAGGTTTACGGCCTCTCATATCTTATCACATGGGAGGCACCAGTCATGTAATGATTATCCTAGTAAAAATAGACACGGAAGAAAAATATGTAGAGAAACTTAGGCCAGTTCAAATAACGAAGTATACATGTGAAATTTGTTTGCAAATGACACAGGAGAAATGTACTAACAAATCTACACTACGGTATTAATCCGTTTCTTTCGGTAAGTAATTTTTTCATAGATGTTCTTAATTATTATATTATTCAAAATCCCCAACTTTCGCGTAACCGCTTCTCTCACCTACCATGAGAGTTTTCGTGTGCGATACTCTTGCTCTTGTTCAAACAAGCGGTCAACGGGTTCACCATCAGTTGTGTGCGGTCACAAGAGTGAAAAGGCTTTCTTAAGGTTCACCGCGTGTTGAGAAGGCTGTCACAAAATTCATAGGATGTGAAAAGGTTGTCAGAAATTTCATAGGGGTCGGAAGGCTGCCATAATATTCGTCAGTCGTGTAAAGGCTGTCACAAGGTTCACTGAGAGAAGGGAGACTTTTACAATGTTCACTGGTGGGAAGGCTGTTTCAATTTTCACGGATGGAGTACTATTGTCATAAGGTTCATCAAGGGTTAAAAAACTGTTACAATATTATACGGGTGGGGTGGAAAGACTGCTACAAGTTTCACGGGGTGGGGGGATCTACCACAAGGTTCATGTGAATGAGAAATATGTTAAAAAGTTTCACGGAGGGGGTGAAGGTTGTTACAATGTTTATCCGGGGTGGGAAAGGCTGCCTCAAGGTTCATCGGGAGGGGGATGCCACTACATATCCCAATATTAAAAACCATTCCGCCATCTCTCAGTCTTCTGTAGTTGCAACGTCTACATTGCCACAACTACCTTACCACTTGAACTAATGCGCTAAATACAAATTCTTCACACTGAATCTATTTCTTCAAGCTGTTTCTAATTTTGTCAAACTTCAGCTAGAAGCGAACGTGTCATTTTAATTCCGGAGGATTCCAAATATGATAAATAATAAATAAAAATAAAAATAAAACACCCCGGGGAAAAATACTATATGTCATGGAAATACAAAGATAAAAGTACAGATTATATAACAGCAGATATACACCCTCCAGTAGAAAACACAAACTCGACTGAACATAGCAAAAAATGAAAAAGAAATTCGTAAATACATCATTTAGATGTCACTCGGTTGCTTTCAAGCAAATATAGATTTTTTTTAAATATGTTTATTCTGTTCTGTTTTTATATTGAATTTTACATTTTTCAAGAGGAATGGTCTCATTACATTATATGACAGTAATGGGAAAGTGGTTTCTAATTTTGAGGAAAATTTACCGACTGAAAACTTTTTTACCGTCATTAGGAAGCAATTCACACACCCATTTTCTTTATATATATATATTTTAATTATATAAACACTCACCATATTTACTCAGTCTTTAAATAGATGCGCAGTGTCTATTAGGAAAATTAAATGTAATTCCTATAAATATGATTTAGCTTAGTTGCTGAAACATTTGCCTAGTAGATGAACGGCCTCTTATATAATATCACACAAGAGGCGTGAGTTGTTTAATGGTTATCATAGTAAAAATAGACACGGAAGAAAAGTATATAGTGACACTTAGGGCGATTCAAATAAGGGCAGATAAATATGAAATGAGTTTACAAATGAGACAGGAGAAATGTACTATCAGGTCTACACTACGATATCAATACGTTTCTTTCGGTAAGTAATTTTGCTCATAATTATAATATTATTCAAAATCCCCAACTTTCGCGTGACCGCTTCTCGCACCTATCACGAGACTTTTCCTGATCCTCTTGTTTCCCGTCAAAAAAGTGGTTCCCCGAGAGTGATGAGACAGCCACAATGTTTAACAAGGGCCATAAGGCTGTCACAAGGTCCATCGTGGGGAGGAAGAAGGCTGTCAGAAAATTCAACTTGGTTGGGAAGGCTGTCACAATATTTATCAGGAGGAAGAATGAGACTAAACAGTAAACAACATTGTGTCATCTCCCAGTCTTCTGTAGCTGTTGACAACTTTTCCACATCCTATGAATTTCGTGACAGCCTTCTCAACACGCGGTGAACCTTAAGAACGCCTTTTCACTCTTGTGACCGCACACAACTGATGGTGAATCCGTTGACCGCTTGTTTGAACGAGAGCAAGAGTATCGCACACGAAAACTCTCATGGTAGGTGAGAGAAGCGGTCAAGCGAAAGTTGGGGATTTTGAATAATATAATAATTATGAACATCTATGCAAAATATTACTTACAGAAAGAAACGTATTAATACCGTAGTGTAGACATGTTAGTACATTTCTCCTGTGTCATTTGCAAACAAATTTCATAATTATACTTCGTTATTTGAACTGGCCTAAGTTTCTCTACATATTTTCCTTCTGTGTCTATTTTTACTAGGGTAATCTACATTACCACAACTACATTACCACTTGTACTATTGTGCCAACTACAAAAACTTCCGATTGTATCAATTTCTTCAAGCTGTTTCTAATTTTAGCAAAGTTTAGCTAAAAGCGAACGTGTCATTTTACTTCTGAAGGATTACAAATATAAATAATAAAAAAATACCCCTGCGAAAAACAAATATATGTCATGTAGAGACAAAGATAAAAGTTTGGACGATATAAACACACCTCCCCACCCTCCAGCAGAAAACACAAACCCGACTCAACATAGCAAAAAATTGAGAAAAAATTGTAAAATAAATAGTTTAGATGTCACTCGGTTGCATTCTAGCGTATATAAAAATTCTGTTGATTCAGTTAAAGAAAGAAATGATTTCCGTTTTTATATTGAATTTTACATTTTTTTTCAGGGGAATAGTAACATTATATTATATGACAATAATGGGAGAGTGGTTTCTAAATTTGATGCAAAATTACCGACAAAAAACTTTTTTCACTGTCATTAGGAAGCAATTTGCAGTCTTTTTCTTTATTTTAACATTACATAAACACTCGTCATATTTACCCAGTCTTTATATAGACGCAGAATCTATTAAGAAAAATAGAATCTATTTTGTGTAAATATGATTTAGCTTAGTTGGTAGAGTATTCACATAGTGGTTGTACAGTCTCTTACCTCCTATCATACTGGAGACACTACTGTGTAACTGATATAGTCGTAAAATATGGACACAAGAGAAAAATATAAAGAGATACTTAGTAAAATTCAAATAAAGGAGGATAAATATGAAATTAGGTTCTAAATGAGACAGGATAAATTTATTAACATGTCTACACTACAATATCTATACGTTTATTTTGGTTAGCATTTTTTTTCTCAGTAGTGTTTATAACTATAATATTATTTATGTTTTATACCTACTCGGACATACTGGCATCGAACACTGTTTTTTGCAATCGTTTTTAGAATTATTATTATTATTACTAGCAAATATATGCACCCTCTGGGTGCAAGTATTTAAGTTTTAATGTAAGGAAATATCGTCTTAAATTAGAAAGTCTAATAAGAAGGCAGATAAAAAGATATGTAATTGAGTGGGGGTATAATAGAAAAATAGAAATGAAACTTACTCTTCCATCACTCCCGTCTTTCATTGCTGAATTTTACTTATTTAACTATTTAGTTAAATTAGGGAATAAAGAATAAAATGACAGTTATTTTTTCTTGTTAATGGATTTCATTTAAGATTCATTGAAGAGATTTTTGCTTATATTCATTAAAATAAAACCAAACAATTAGAAATCAATAATACTAAGCACATATTTAATAAAATCACATTTTTAATATCAATATGCAAATTAGCCTTCCCATTCACACTGTAAACCGCTATTTTTTGTATATATAAATACAATTGCATGTTATTTGTATGTAGATATGCACAACACTAATAAAAAGGTGAAGCAATTCTATTAATAATTGAGGTTTAAATATAAATAAAATCATGGAGAATATGATGTAAACAACGAAGGGAATTGTGACTTGAGTAGTAATATAGTTTCGGTTACAGACAGAAAAACACACAATCTCCATTATAATAAGATTATTATTATTATTATTATTTCATTCTTTGTGAATTTTTACCACCAATGTCAGCAAGTCTCATCAGTTCTCCATGATTCTTCTGAGTATTCTAGCTGATTTCAACAATGCTGTTGTTTAAACGGTCCCAATTTGTCCTTTGATTTACAATTCCTCAAGTCTAAACTTTTGGAAACCGTTCCAAGTGCACCAATTACAATTGATATCACTTTAATACTCATATCCCACCGTTTTTTTTTCACTTTTCTAGCAAGGTCCAGGTATTTGTTTATCTTTTCATGATCCTTTCATCTTCACCCTATGATCTGCTGGGAGAGCAAAACCTACCAGTGGGCAAGTTCTCTTTGTCTTGCTAATCACTACTAGGTCTGGACATCCGGCTGGGATAAGGTGATCCGTCTTTATCTCAAAGTCCTAGAGAATTTTAGGTGTTTCATTTTCAAGAACAGATTCTGGTTTATGCATATATCATTTTGTTGTATGGTCAAAATTTAGTATCTAGTACAATTCCTAACGGATCACCTTTCCAGCCCAGTCGTTCCTAGCATTGTCTTTTAATTATTCTTATTCTTTTTACTATTGTTAGTTTTGTTTATTGATTGACAGATATGGGTTGACACTTAAAAACCCAAATAAACAAATTATCAAAAAAGTCTAGTTTGGAACACACAAAGGGAGAACTCAGTGTCCGGTGTCTACGTTAGCTGAGGTCATATAGAGGTCAATTGAAGTCATTTGTATACCAGAAACTAATTTTCATGAAACGAATAGATAAGCTATTTCATCAGTTAATTCTTCGCCGTTTCTCTTGTGGCATGATGGAAAGAAAAGGAGGAAGAAGAGGAAAGAAAGCTATTCCATCTACATTTACAAAGTAATTAAACAAGTTCATCCAGACACTGGTATTTCCAGCAAAGCCATGTCCATCATGAACAGTTTTGTGAACAATCTTTTTGAGAGAATCGCCTCTGAAGCAAGTCGTCTGGCCCATTAAAGCATACGATCGACTATTAGTAGCCGTGAAGTCGAGATCGCTGTCCGTCTCCTTTTGTCCGGAGAACTGGCAAACATGCCGTCTCTGAGGGAACCAAAGTTGTCACCAAATACACCTGCACAAAGTAAATTATCTTTAAAAGATAAACAAACCTCAACATTAATTATTCTAAAAACTATTTTTCTAAAAAACTACTTTAAAAACTTTCTAAAAAAGCTTTACTTCACGAAAAATTCCTGATGACCTAAGGTGGAAATAAGTTGAAAAAGTTTTTAAATTAGATAAACACAACATAAAGAAATATTTATATTATCCCCCCTCTCTCTCTCTCTTACCCTCTCTCTCTCTGTCTCTGTCTCTGTCTCTCTATCTCTCTCTCTCTCTATATATATATATATATATATATATATATATATATATATATATTGTACGGTCTTTTGTGTCTAGATCGTTATATCAGTTTATTGTGGACTTTGCGTTGCACTTTCTCTCGTGAATCACGTGACAGCTGTTCGTTCAGTCTGCAGATGCTTCGTCACCTTTTAGCATATCCGTGTGAACCATTGTTCACCGGTGACTGCATTCATCAGCATGGGGTTCGCAAGATTGCTGGTTGGTTTGTTGGTTGGTTGGTTGGATTTTACGCCATGTCAACTCTTGTTGGGTTACTTTGTGCCGAAGAAGCTTTATTTTATTCATTCTTGAATGGCACTCAACGTTTTAGACTAAATTTCTTAAACACATTTTTAAAACTCTTTTTTCTCTATTTAACCCGTAGATTGGACTTTAACAGGGACTACCACTCCGGGTCAGAGTGAACCTGGGGGCAATGGTGATGACAGGGTAATCCACGCACCCCCAAAGCTTCAGAACTTGAACTTTACCATGATGTCATACCCATGACATTATGACCCTTAACCACCGCCTTCTAGCACGCATATTATAAAAAGTACTAGGACTTGCCATGAGGGCAATAGCGATCCACAGTTTGCTTCGGAATCGTAAAGTTCTGGGTTTGTTACTGTTTCTCGCCAACTCAGCTCATGAGTGGCATGGATTTGGTAATCTCATCCATGCAGAAAAGCGTTTCGGGGTTGACGGTAGGTATGGCGCTCCACCACAACAAAAACAATTTCTCTGATCTCATCCTATATAAGAGAGGGGAGACGCTCTGGCTGTCCAGCTGATACCGACAATAGGCTACTCTGTCGACTTTACGACTACAACTAATAATACTACTACTCATTAACAATTATCCCAACGTCCTGTCGGCTGCGGTGTTAGAATACACCAGCTGCACCTCTGCAGAGGGGTAAGACTCCCCCAAATGGGTGGTGACCTCTGATGCTTAAGGATAGAACCCAGGTGGATGAGCAGTTCATGACTTGCAATACTCCACTTTGGGACTTTCCTGGGCTAGACGGGTGGTCAGAGAGGCCCCCTCCGATCAATCGCTTGGTCATGTCGCCATAGCATCTATATGATTGCCCAAACTCTATTACCCTTTTTATCATATGAGCGCGAGAAGGCCGTGGCTGAGGGTCTACATGTCCTGGGAATGACGTTAAACTCTATCTGATGGCGAGGTTCCAGTTCAATATACGCATATATATATATATATATATATATATATATATATATATACTAGAAATAAGGTTTGCTATGCAACAGTTCTCTTCTCATTAGACAAAACTACTTTGAGAGCTTCTCGTTTTAACTCTGCCATATATATATTTACCAACCCCTCCGTATGAGCAGGATGTGACACAGGATGAATTTCTTAAGAAGGTTTCAACAGGTTTGAATGCAGAGTGTTTCTTCTGCTAGACCGGTTGCCTAATTAAGTTTAAAGAGCCCAGTCTGCCCTACTATTTATTTATAGCTGGAGGGAGAGTAGAAGTCATACCTTTGCCAAGGGTATTAGCGCTAAGTGAAATGCAATTACCACGTCCAGGATTTGAACTCGGGGCGACGAGTCCATTTCCCATGACTTTAACCATTACACCACGCGCTTCCTAACTCAGCACTATATGTCTACTACACAGTTCTAGTGAAGAGCGTTTCGGTTTGTTATGCGCATGCCCAAGAGGCAAAGCAGCCCAAGAATTCAGTGCCAATCTGGTTATTAATGTGTAAGGTAAGGTATACTAGTTATCTCATGAGTGATTCATACGTAGTTGTTTTCCTAATGAGCTAATTAATTGTTGTTAATTCAAGAGTATTTGGGTCACTGAGTGTGATGAATTATAGATTGTTACGAATTTTCGTAATTTTTTCCGGAAACTTTTCGAGTAGAAAAATTTAGATTCTTGAAATATTTTAAATTAATTAATCATTCCCTCTGGCCTTGTCCTACATAACGATACAAAAGATTGATTTGATTTGATTTGTTTGTTTTATGGCATATCAACCCTTTTCGGGTAATTTTATACCGAGACAAGTCATTTTAATACAAAGTTTATATGTTTCAAGTTCTTAGTATCTTCAAATTATTAAGTACTAGAAGCGGCTACCCTGTGTTGCCTGGGTAGTTGGGGAGGTACAAAAAATTAGTCTCACAAATCTATTATTATTGAATCTCGAGTTCGATCCGTGAAGTATGCCCCATTAAAATCCCTATGTAAAAACAAAAGACGTTGCGTTGATCCAGCCACTCTGCAAATAAAAATTAATGTTAACTATTTAAAATATTAAAAGCACAAAAAAATCTAAGCTATTATCATTTAAATTTTATTTTTTTAAGCATGTTCACTAATCTAAATTATACCTTCATTATTTTTTCTTCAAAAACCAAGAACTGGTGATATTTAATGTGTATATATATTTACTGTGTCATTAATTGTATTATTTTCGAAGTTTCCTCCGGACACACACATACACACAACTGCCCTTTATATATGTATAGATTACAGAATCACCCAAAAATAAGTATACTACAAACAATCTATTTGTTTTACGGCATATCAACCCTTATCGAGTTATTTAATGTCGAAACAAGTCATTTTAATAAAAGTTTCTAGATTTCTTGTAGCTTCAAATTATTAAGTATTACAGTATCACCAATAAATCCGTACACCGATAACAATTTTTAATAAAATGTTGTTTTTTTGATTAACCAAAAACTTTATTGTATCTAAATGAATATTGTACAATGAAAACATATATTGTTAAATACTATTATCATGAATATATAGTAAGGTAAAAATAACTTTACAATTATATATTATTTGTTATATACCCATATACCCATGTTGCGAGTATATAGATACTGAGTATTTTAACAGAGAGATAGATAGATAGATAGAGAGATAGATAGAGAGAGAGAGGGGGTAGACAGATAGATATTTACACAAATATGTATATATGCATAACTTACTTGTTACTTCCTTTCTGTGGCCATTTGTGATCGCATAGTCTATTCTATTCCTAGTCTTCGGTGTGATGTCCACATCTGGTTCTTCTTTTTCTAGCTTGGCCGGTCTTCTAGCGAAGGGATGCATTAACTAACAACGCCTGTTGCTTTTTAAACCTTTTATTTAACTTTTCTGACTAACATCGCGCGCGGAGCCCAGCCAAAAGCAAAGAGACATCTCCCTTGCTCTACATTCTGGCTTCTAACTAGATCTCACATGACTTCACTTGATTTGCGGTTTTCCCGACTCTGATGTCAAAGTTTCCCAACGGTCTGTAACTTTCCATGTGGGTTCTTTGTATTCTCGCCCCTGTAGAATTACAGGGTGCTGCCAATAATCTATGCTACCATAGATTATGCAACATATTCATATAATTTATTTTTTGTTAAGGAGGTGTTCCATATTTATTTTCAGAGTTTGGTAGCAAATGATATCTAGAGCACAGATACCATTTGGTTTGGTTTGACTTGTTTTTTTAATGATATGATAACTCTATAGATTATTCAATGCCAAACATTATTAAAGAGTTAAAAAAAAGTTTGTACTCAAGTTTCCCTTCCCCACCTAGTGCCAAAAGGCTGCTTAGTGGCACCAGGTGTGGCAGTCCCACCTTTAACCATCGAAACTGTGTTATCACACCGAGTCAGTGGCAGAACAGGGTATCGTACATGGTATTTATTACACGTTGTATAATGAAAATAATTAATTATTTAATGCCAAAAACCTGTCAGAGTGTTAAATAAAAGTGTTATGGTTTTAACATACACATAAGGAGGATTGAAATTATAATACAAGACCGGGTTGTTATAAAATTAACAACGTTTTATTTAACACAGAGTGGAAAATGTTTCTACTCTCCAAGCGACTTAACCAGTATCTCAACGCTGCGTTCAAAACATGAAGAAACGTAAACAAACGCTATCCACAAGTAAGATGGCGGAAAACCCACTTCCGACAAAACAAAGTAAAGGGAGCATCTCTATTTTGTTTTAGGTGTACCGAACAAAAAGTTGGTCCCCAAGTTTCCATTACAGGTGTATTTTTGAAGAGGTATTTCGGGGATTTATTTTATATTTGGTTCATAGTTTTCGATATATTTTTATTTCTTTCAAGCAGAATGCTTGCAGAGTTCGGAATTATCGTGAAAATTTGTTAATTTACTTACCGCAACAGAATCATATATATATATATATATATATATATATATATATATATATATATATATATATATATCAGGTAAAGAAGACTTGAATAGGTCAGGAAGGTTTACATACCTACAAAAGATAGAAAAAAGACGTTAAGATATAATTAAATATGCAAAATCAAATAATTAAATATGCAAATATATTATTTTGATTTTTCTGACTGTTGTCATCATTTTTATTGTGATATGTAAAACCACAACGTTTCACCCGCTGTATCCTCTGGCATACCTTAGGCATTCCCTGTCTATCCGAGCATAGCAATTAACTAACCTGGGAAATCATTTTAATAGTTTTACAGCTGATCAAACAAGGCGTTGAATGACTTTTGAAGATCTCATTCAAATAATGATGTCATTGATTTTGCACGCCTCTCATTTTGAGAAGCATCACGAGAAGCGTTACGTTCATTAAAAAATTATTTCCAATTTTGGGTCATTACTCTGTTCGGATTCACACGGAACCTCTGAAGAAGGCCAGAGGATACAGCGGCCGAAACTTTCTGTAACGTAATGGGTTTTCGTTTCTCATAAATAGGCTCGTTTCTTAATGTGTGAAAACGACTCTTGAAATAAGATCCCTGTTTTGAATTTTAAAAACAAACTTGGGCGCTGATATTTTTGTCAACGAGTTTATTACTCCGTCCGATCGTCTATAGTAGTCGCCGACGTAAAGAGAGATAGAGAAATATTTATAATAACAGAAAAGGCATAAATAGAGTTAGTGAACTTATCACTTCGGTCGGTGAACCAATCGCCGAAATTGGAAGAAGAAACAAAGAAAGGCTGTTTCTCAGCTAAACTACGATCGGCGCCGTGTTGCATCTCCAGTACCTTTCTGGCCTTCACTCCTCACTTCAAATACTTGACCCCTATTTTATAATTACCGTTAATCAGCTGATTATTTTTCTTTCATTATCTCCCACTTATTTCTGTATATATTAATTCCATTGTATATTGTTATATTGTATTATATAAACTAGCAAATATATGCACCCTCCGGGTGCAAGTATTTAAGTCTTAATGTAATAGAATATCGTATTAAATTAGAAATGCTAATGAAACTAAATCAGAATGCAGATAAAAAGATTTGAAACAGAGGGAGTATAATCGAAAAATAGAACAACTGAAACTTACTCTTCCATCACTCCCGTCTTTCATTGTTATTTTTTCTAATTTAAGTATTTAGTTAAAATAGGAAGTAAAGAATAAAATGACAGTTATTTTTTCTTGTTAATGGATTTCTTTTAAGATTCATTGAAGAGATTTTTGTTTATATTCATTAAAATAAAACCAAACAGTTAGAAATCAATAGTACTAAGCACATATTTATTAAAATCACATTTTAAATATCAATATGCAAATTAGCCTTCCTGTTCACACTGTAAACCGCTATTTTGTTGTATATATAAATATGATAGCATGTTATTAATATGTAGATATGGTTAACAGTATTAATAATGTAAAACAATTTTATTAATAATTGAGGTTGAAATTAAAATAAATTCATGGTGAATGTGACGTCAATAGCTAAGGGAATTGTGACTTGAGTAGTGATTTAGTTTCGGTTACAGACAGAAAAACACACAATCTCCATTATAATAGGATACATTGGAATTTTAACCAAACAATTTGATATGCATTCAGTCGAGAATATTGATCATCGGCATTTTCTCTGGTTGGAATTCATTTACCAATTCAAAAATCCATTCTAACCTGATTCCTCCTTTCAAAATATTTTTCCAAAATATTTCTTTTTAAACAAAAACCATAATTTATTTTTCTAAAACTGTTTTTTTTGTGACCCTTAATTATCCAAGCCCCTTAATTATGTAACATACCGACTGAGCTAAGCCGTCCTTTAAATAAAGAAACATAACTAATCTAATTACACACGTAGAATGTCAAAAAGTAAGGTTGAAATATTTAACCAACATGTTACAAAAACGCCTTGCAGAATTCAATGGGTTTGGTTTGTCGGTTTTATGAGATGTCAACCCAAGGAGGGTTATTTAATGCATAAGTTATTTAATTATGTAACGCTTTATATCACAATATAGATGAGGGCAAGAGTCCGAAAATCATGATAAACATATTAATCTTCTTCTCAAAAAGTCACATGAAAATATGCAAATGTTTGAAATATAAAATTTAACCGTTAGGCATGACATCACCCCAGACGGGTTGATATGCCGTTATTATCCATAAACAAACAAACAAGCACGTGAAATGTCAAAAAGTAATGTTGAAATACTTAACCAACATGTTACAAAAACGCCTTGCAGGATTTAATCGGTTTGGTTCCTCGGTTTTATGAGATGTCAACCCAAGGAGGGTTATTTAATGCATAAGTTATTTAATTATGTAACGCTTTATATCACAATATAGATGAGGGCAAGAGTCCGAAAATCATGATAAAACATATCAATCTTCTCAAAATTCACGCAAAAATATGCAAATGTTTAAAATTGACGGTGGTTTCCTTAAAAAGAGAAAAATAAGCATATGGAAATGTCACTTGCTATTTTGAATTATAAAATATACAGTGATCGTAAAAATTGTAAATTTGTCGGTGTTAAATCTAGTGAGTATGGAGGGTGTAGAAGAACTTTGAACCCTAATAATCAGGAAAGTTTTCTGTTCTTTGGTCGCCAGTGAAAATGGGATTTCTAAAGTATTTTTCTCTGTTTATTTTTTACGGCATATCAAACTCGGTGGGTCATTTAATGCCGACAAACTTTTGAAATGAATTCATTCTTAAGGGATACTTTTATAAATACATTTTTCTATTTAACCATAGATGGGACTCTAACATGTACTAGAACTCCGGGACAGAGTGGACCCCGGGAGCAATGGTGATGAAGGGATGCTCCACATTCCCCAGACCTCCAGAACTAGAAGCTCACTATTAGATAGAGTTTAACGTCATTCCCAGGACATGTAGACCCCCAGCCATCTTCTCGCACATATATGATAAAATTTCATTTCACTTAGCGCTAATACACTTGGGAAAGGTATGAATCCTACTCTCTCTCTCTCCAGCTATGTATAAATAGTAGGGCAGACTGGGCTCTTTAACCTTGGTTAGGAAACCTGTCTAGGAGAAGGAAAACTTTGAATTCAAACCTGGTCATAAAAATTGACCTAGTCGTGCGGAGGGGTTGGTAAATATATATATGATAAAAATGGTTGGGGATAGACATAAGGGCAATATGGTTGGGACAGTTATATAGGTGCTAGGGTTTGACGTGACCAGCAGATTGATCGGAGGCGGCCTCTCCGACCTCCCGACCAGCCTAAATAAGGATCTAAGTGGAGTGTTGTATGTCTGCTCTTCCATTGTTGGGTATTCATTTTTAATTTTAAACTCATTTTGTCACATTGTTTAGACACTCACATTTTGATAGATTTAACCCATTGATGGTCTAGACTGAGTAAGGGTCAAAATGGAGTGTTGCATGTCATGGACTGCTCAGTCGCCAGTGTTCCACCATTAAGCATCACAGATTGCCAGCCACAGCCAAAAGAGGTGCTGTCAGTGTATTATATATCCCCAGCTGACAGAGCTTGATTTCTACAGTAAAATCTTGAATATATATCTATATTCTAGATATAAATAAATGCTTCATTAAACGTGAAACTTGGAGTCATGGGCTGTATTCAATAGGATGAAACTTGTATCATTCTCGATTTCAGATCGATTCTGCTGAATAAGTAGAACGGGTACTTATAAACTCGATTCAGACAGACGCAAGAATCAGCTTTTCTTTGGGTGTACGAGTAATGGCTTCATAATTCGACCATTCTTCTTTGTCCAAATGAATGAGAGTAATTGGTGGGTCTGATTTATCGATTACACGACGATTAACAGCCATGGAAAGTGAGGCCCTTCCGATTTCTCTGCTGTCTTTTGTCGACCGTCCATTTGGGTTAAACTGTCTCTATCGTTTCGGTCTCTCTCACTTGATTTGTCTGACTGTAATATAATGAGATAGAAAAACCCAAAAATGTAGATAAGAGTGGAAAGTTACTACAATTTTGGGGATTACGTATGAAAGACTACCTGTCGTTTTGTTCTGAGTCAGCAGAAGGCGAGAAAGAGACAGACGCAAGATAATTGACTTTTTTCCAAGGCATATTTACTTGGGGGTAAAATGGAATATGAGCTCTGAAAATTACAAAACAAGAACGTCTTGTGTTCGTTTTTTAAAACTATCAATGTCATAAGACAAGATATACTCAAGACAACCCAAGTAAGTTCCAGCCTCAAAGAACAGCAGAAATGCCATCAAACAAATCTAGCCAAGAGAATAGATGACAGTTAGAAGATTAGTATAGAATTACTAGAATAACAAAAAAAAATATTTTAAATTGAGACCGCTATGAAATATGTCTTTGTCTGTCTGTCTGTCTCCTTCGCTGTCTTTCCCTCTCTAGACCATATGAAAATCTGTTCTGAATTTACGTGAAACTCAATAAAGAAAAAAAGATAAAGAAAACGCCACAATTTTGACTATTGAGAAAAGAAAAGGAAACCGAATGAGCTGGCATAATTAATATTAAAACATGCTCAATACCTACGTAATGAGCTGGTTTAGAGAACCGAATCGCCAACAGAAGTCAACTACCCAAGTTTCGAATAATTTGGATACTATATATATATATATGGAAAAAGCAAAAGATGTTTTAAAAAGCAACATCGGCACCCCTCACTGATGGGAAAACGTAGAGAGGAAGGCCCCGAAACGGTTTGCACATTCTCTCCTGATGATCCCATGCATTTGTTAAACATCTTTTGTTTTTTCAATATATCAAATTCACACTGTCGGATTAAGTTCCATTTTATTTCATATATATATATATATATATATATATATATATATATATATATATATTATATATATATGTGTGTTGTGTGTGTTGTGTGTGTGTGTGTGTATTTTTTATGTTGAATTTGGGCGTTATTATGAAGCATTTAAAAATAAATGAAGGAACTCGATGTTATGGAGTATTGGATTCACTTATTTTTTATTATTTGTTATCATAAATTTTCGGGATCGTTAGATTCCCTTTTTCAAATGATCAACGGATCCTTTGTCTTTGTTGTTATTGACAGCGGCAGCATCTGTAAAATATTTGTAATAACGGAGTATTCCGATATCGGCGTTCAGTCCCCTCATGTGTTCGTAGTTTTAAAATCCATTTGGTTTCTGCTTGTTTTCGAGATTGCGTTGTTGGAAATGCGTGGTCTATTAAAATACATTTGAGGTGTGTAAGGTTGTGTGGTGGGGTGTTAAAGTGAAGTGCTATCGTGCTATGGGGTGATTTGAGTTTTATTGTGGATTTGTGGTTATTTAATCTTAGTCTAAAAGATGGAGATGTTTCTCCCACATATCCGCTATTTATGCATTGTGTGCAGTATATGTAATATACGATATTAGGGCTATCGCATGTTAGGTGTGGCGGATGGATTGTTATGTTCGTGTACGGTATTTTTATTTCGGTTTCAGTGTGTATATGGCTGCAAATGTGGCATCTAGGCGTGTTGCATCTTTTGTTACCTTTCTGTACCGTGTTATGTATGTTTTCTGGATGCAGCGAGGATCTTACGTAGGTTGGGTATATATATATATGTGTGGGTGTGTGTGTGTGTGTCTGTCTGTCTGTCTGTCTGTGTTTGTCTGTGTGTCTGTGTCTGTGTCTGTGTGTGTGATGTTTAAAACCTATAACAGACGCTGAAAACGGTTGATTCTTTTAAAAATGTAAACAAACGCTGAACAGAAGTCTGATTCACTTTGCACTGTGTGTGTGTGTCTGTGTGTGTTTGGGTGTGTGTGGAAGCATGATTATGTATTATATTAAATTATTATTAATGAAAAAAATATATATCTTATTTAATTGAAAAAAAAGGCATATTGTTTTTCAATTAAAACATTTTTTTAAATCTACGGCAACCGTTTTCAGCGTGTTATACGTTTTAAACATCCACGAACGCTCGCTTCAACGATTTTAAATAGACTGACCGACAAAGCAAATGTGTCTCAAAGATTTCTTATTTTCTGTGATACATTTATTTTTTCTTCAAACTAACGAAAGCCCTGATGAAGATCTATTGAAACAGATCGAAACACTGCAACGTAGTCAAAATAAATATTACTCGTTTATGAACTTGTGTGTTTTTTCAATTTTTCATGATATTACATACTGCCGAGTTCACTTTCACTTTTTCTTCACACACACACACACACACATATATATATATATATATATATATATATATATATATGCTTAGAGTTACAGAATTAGTATTTAATTTTAAATAGGGGTTAGCACCGAAGACCTTTTCGTCCATCAATCATCAGGGAAGAATCGATAAAACTCAAAGACGGTAAAAGGAAATGATTTTTTTATTGGATTAGGTTGAAGAAACTTAGTTCAATAAAAAAAAACACTTTCTTTTAATCTGTCTCTTATTTTGATTGATTTCTCACTGACGAAAAGACCTTCCGCCCTCACTTCCTATTTAATGTTATGGATATATACATACAATATATAACAACACAAACGACTATATTCAATATAGTCGTTTCTGTTGTTATATCCACATTTTCCTCTACTATCAACCACACACACACAAACACACACACACACATACACACACACACACACACACACACACATATATATATATATATATATATATATATATAATATAGTATGGGCAATTCCATGACAAATCATCCAGAATAAAGTAAAATTGTCACCCACCCCCTTCAATTTTTTTGAAATTATGTAAAGGTGTGGACTGTGCTAAAGTTAGACATTCCCCAAAATTTGAGCTTCCAATTTCGAAAATTGGCAGAATTATGTAGATTTTTAGCTCTCCAAATTTGGTGGGGTTCACGAAAAATGGCGACGTTTTGTAATCTATTTTTGTCTGTAAAATGAGTTCTAGAGCTTCCCTACTTTTAAAAATTGGTTTATAACAGTATTTTGGTCCACGAAATTTTAAAATGTCTTAAAGTTAACCAATTTTAAGTTATTGATGACTTCTGATTTTTTCATAGCATGATCAATATCCCGATGTGGCACTAAATCAAAGACAAATTTATTTTCTCTCTCTCTCTCTCTCTCTCTCTCTCTCTCTCTCTCTCTCTCTCTCTCTCTCTCTCTTCTCTCTCTCTATCTATCTATCTATCTCTCTCACACACACATACTCTCTCTCTCTCTCTCACTCACACACACACACACACACACACGCACGCACACACACACACACATACGCACACACAATTAATTTGGAAGAATAAGACATTAATAAACAAACGTGTAAACACGCAAGTACCAACAATAAATAATAATATATATTTCATTCCGAAATATTAAAAAATACTGTGATAGCCTTCAAAATCTACCACAAAAACAATATATATATATATATATATATATATATATATATATATATATATATATTGGTTTGTTGGTTGGTTTTGAAGGCTGTCACAATGCGAGTGTAAAGAAAAAAGAAGGTAACTATGATGTTTTTGTTAACCTGTCATTTATTTCTCAATATTTCGGAAGAGATTCCCATCCTCAGAAGAATACTGGAACTGAAGTTGTCTTAGCGGCTGCTACATTCGTTCTGCCTTGGGTCTTCCAAATTCTGTGTGTGTATGTGTATGGTTGGGGTGCTTGCTTATATGTGTGTTTGTGTGTGTAAGTGTGTGTGTGCGCGTGCTTGTGTGTGTAAATGTAAGCGTATGTGTGTGTGCGTGGTGCTTATGTCTGTGTGTCTGATCATTTCTTTTTATTTTATTTTATTATTATTCCAGATTTGTTTCGCCTCTAAGCAAGGGATGGGAATCTCTTCCCGAAATATTGAGAAATAAATGACAGGTTAACAAAAAACATCATAGTTACCTTCTTTTTTTTTTACACTCGCATTGTGACAGCCTTCAAAACCAACCAACAAACCAATATATACGCAATGCTTCAAGCAAATTACAAAACCCTTTTATATATATATATATATATATATATATATATATATATATATATATATATGAGGTAGAAAAAGTGAGCAAGAAATGAATAACTCAAAACAAATCAAGGATTGGAATAATTTCGTCCGTATTACGCGAACATCTTCAGTCAAATGATTTTATTAAAGCAAAGTTACGTGCGTATATATGCTTTGGTGAGGGGTAGTGTGAGGGTAGTTTGGAGGATGAAGAGTAGGGGGGAATTTTATGTGTTTCATGTGTGGCCTTTTTCTACCTCATATTGTCGGATTCTAAACCCATCCATCCTATCTTTATATATATATATATATATATATATATATATATATATATATATATGTGTGTGTGTGTGTGTGTGTGTGTGTGTTAGTGTAACTAATACCTTTGAATTAAACCATAATGAGATGCACAGCATTAAGAGAGCCCATCCATGGAATTTATAGTTTTTCAAACTGACCACCAGACCAATTCGCTTCTGAATATAAACAACCAGTTGTTTGAATTTCTAAGTGTGTCTGGGACATTAAAAAGAAATATGGCTTAGACAATATGAAGTGGAATATTGTCAAAAGAGCTCGTAATTATGCCTTCACTGTCTGGAAGGAAAACTGGCTGTTGAACCTTATCCCAATTCCGAAGAATTGTTAAAACGAATATCGAATATATTGGACGTATGTAGGCATGAAAATAAGTGTCTACTCAAATGATGAGTGTTTCGGTTTTTCCTCAATTTATGCAAATTTCTTCAATGTTTTTGTATATAGTTACTTACTGAGCTTAGCTTAGATGTGGCACAAGACCAGAAGTATGGGGCGCCCATTGAGAATCGAACTCACTAACAATGTTCTGCGAATCTAGTTTACAGATCATAACATCACATGAGATGCCCATGTTTTTGTATATATCTCCGTTTGTATTAATCATTTCGGCTCAGTTTTACTGAAGATCAAGTGCGTCAAAAATCTTTAAATCGGTTCTATGTAATTAATGACCACTTTTCTAATACTTGTTTTTATTGTAACTATATATATATATATATATATATATATATATATATATATATATATATATATGTGTGTGTGTGTGTGTGTGTGTGTGTGTGTGTAAATAAATGGAAGTTAATCCGACAGAATGAATTTAACATTTTGAAAAAACAATTAGTAATTATAATCTGCTGACAGAATTGCTCGATGATGATGACCCATTCTACTAAGCGGTCGAAACAGATTCTGTCAGCAGATTATAATTACTAATTGTTTTTTCAAAATGTTAAATTCATATATATATATATATATATATATATATATATATATATATATATATATATAATATTATAAAATATACACACACAGCGCAAGTGAATCGTTCGTTTGTTAAGCGTCTGTTTACATTTTTTAAATCCACGTTCGTTTTACGTTTTAAACATCCAAGAACGCTCGCTTTTCATTCAACAATGTTTAAATAGACTGACCTACAAAGCAAAAGAATCTCGCAGATTTCTTATTTTCTGTGATACATTTATTTTTCCTAAAACTAACGAAAGCCCTGATGAAGATCTATTGAAACAGATCGAAACACTGTAGCTTAGACGAAATAAACATTACTCGTTTATGAACTTGTGTTTTTTTAATTTTTCATAATATTACATACTGTAGGATTCACTTTCACTTTTTCTTCACAAACACACAAACACACACACACACACACACACATATATATATATATATATATATGTGTGTGTGTGTGTGTGTGTGTGTGTGTGTGTGTGTGTGTGTGTGTGTGTGTGAGAATGGGAAATGAATCCGACTATATGAGGAAAAAATGAGTAAAGAAAAGAAATGTAGATGGATAAAAATGAATTTTATCGATATTACTTTTAATCGATATCACTTACACATGTGTTTCGGTCTGTTTATCAAAATGTATACGGATTTACGTTATTATTATTATTACAATAATCAGATGGAGTTGAAATGATGATGATAATAACAATAGGAAAAATGCATAAAATATTCCGTAGACAGACAGACACACACAGGTCGGCAAAATCTGTCATTTGGGCCTCCATACATCTTGCCCAGGCTCTTTTTTTGTGCCCTGTGGGAGGGGGGGTCCTTCTACACTGTGCCGTGGGCACAGCACGGGAGGTCAGCAGTTACCGGTTATAAGCCCTTTCTCGTTTGGCGTTGAGTTGGGCGCCAGGGGCGACCTCCGTCGGTGGGAGATATGTCTTCATCTCACTGGATAGCTACCGCCTGCCTCAAGCTGGGCAGCCCTCAGCCAATTAGGTGCTGTGCGGCCACAACCTGCCTGCTTCATTGGGTGCATGTAGCTATGGGATTTATCCTAACAAGCGGGTTGCAAACATATGCACCAAAAAAAACGAACAAAACTAAGCATTACGCCTCGGATGCTGAAATGTTAGGACAATGACGCCCGGACAAACTGAAAAAGTATTGGAGATGCCTGCAAAACTGCATAAAGAACTCTTGAAGAGACAAGTTGACATCTAGACTATTCAAGAAACCCGACTTCTCTCGCCAGGCTCATTGAAAGAAAGAGACTACACCTTTTTCTGGCAAGGGAAACCTGGTGAAACCAGAGAGCATGGAGTTGGCTTTGCAGTCAGGAACACTTTACTGGGAGCAATAGTACCACCTACAGGTGGCTCAGAGAGAATTTTGACCTTTCAGCCTGACCATTAGTATAAAGAAAACCAAGACGATGGGTCAGGGAACTTTAAATCCCCCCCATCACCATCAACAACTATACCCTGGAAGCCGTAAACACCGTCACCTGTCCTGTGTCCACCATCACCGACAACCTGTCACTTGATACTAAACTCAGTTGCCGGATCGGAAAAGCTGCCTCAACTTTTGGTAAGCTCACAGCAAGAGTGTGGGACAACAGCAAGCTCACTATCCGTACAAAGGTACAAGTGTATAGGGCATGTGTTATCAGTACCCTGATGTATGGAACTGAAACATGAAACAATAAGAGCGGCGGCTAAATAACTTCTATCTTCGCTGCCTTAGATGTATACTAGGGATCACCTGGAGGGACAGGATCACTAACACAGCAGTTCTAGAGAGTGCTCAACTCCCCAGCTTGTACTCTCTACTGAGGCAACGTCGTCTCCGTTGGCTGGGTCATGTACGTCGGATGGATGATGGACGAATCCCGAAAGACTATCTTTATGAAGAGCTTACGTCTGGTAAAAGACAGATTGCTCGCCCTCAGCTGCGATTCAATGATGTCTGCAAGAATGATCTCAGAATGCTTTGGCATTGTCCCTTCCAGCTGAGAAAATTTGGCTCAGGACCACTCTCGGTGGCGGCAGACTCTCCGTAGAGGACTATTCATGTCAGAAGTCACCCTGACACAACACCATGAAGCTAAGAGGTCCAGAATAAAGCAGCGGCAACAAAGCACCGGCACATCAACACCTTCAGGGACAGCCTCCACATGCAAAATCTGTGGTCGAGAATGTTTTTCAAACATTGGACTTCCTAGTCACAGGAGGCGCTGTAACTTCAGGGGCACATAAACACTTTATTATAGTCTTCCGAGACTGAAATGCCAATAATAATAATAATAATAATAATAATAATAATAATAATAATAATTTATTATTTATTTATTTATTATTTACTCCTTTTGAGTTTTCACATCAGCATTAGCTAATGGTCTTTCACTGGAGGCTGAGTGACAGCAAGACTCCTCAGGTCTCCAGGACTCTTCTGAGTATTCTGGCAGATTGCAGCAGTGCAGTGTTCTGAATGGTTTCAATCCTTCCTCTGATTCCCAAACTTTCCAGGCTATTTTCCAATCCTTTTGGGACTGTTCCAAGTGCACCTACTACAATTGGTATTACTTTCACTTTCATATTCCATAGTTTTTTCAGTTCTCTGGCAAGGTCCAGATATTTGTCCATTTTTTCATTTTCCTTCAGCTTCACCCTGTGATCTGCTGGCACTGCAAAATCCACTAGTTGACAAGTTATTTCTTTTTTGTTTATCAACACTAGGTCTGGTCTTCTTGCTGGGATAAGGTGAAACGTTTTTATTTCAAAGTCCCAGAGAATGTTATGCGTTTCGTTCTCAAGAACAGATTCTGGTTTATGCATATACTATTTTGTAGCATGGTCAAAATTAAATTTTTTGCATAATTCCCAGTGGATCACCTTCCTAAACCAGTCGTGTCTAGTTTTGTATTCTCGTTGTGCTAGTTTGCTACATTCGCAGAGTATATGGTTTACAGTCTCATCTCTATTACCGCAAAGTCTACATTTATTATTTTGTTGGGTCTTATCAATTTTCGCTTTGATATAGTTTGTCCTTATGGCATTATTTTGTGCAGCAATTATAAGTGATTCCGTTTCTCTTTTGAGGTTTTCCTTTCTTAACCATGTCCAAGTCTTTTCATGTGACACCTCTTCTATTTGTCGTTTGAAGCGTCCGTATAATTGTTTTTCTTCCCATTTTTGTTTTCTAGTCTTTGTTGTTTTTCTGTTTGTCCATCTGTCGCTTCTACTATTGTTGGCCGCCATTAGTAGTTTGTCTTTGCTCTTTCTTGTGTAATCTTCAAGTTGTTCGATTGTGGTTTCTACGCATTCCTCTATGTTGGCAAGACCTCTTCCCCCTTCCTTTCTTGACACATATAATATATCTCTATCATCTCTAGGATGGAGAGCCTTGTGCATGGTCATTAATTTTCTCGTCCTTTGGTCAATCTGTCTGAGTTCTTCTTTTGTCCATTTTAAGAATGGTCCTGAGTATCTTATAATGTGGACAGCCCAGGTATTGATTCCTTTGATCAGATTTCTCCTGTTAAGTTTGGTTTCTAGAAGTTTTCTAGTTCTCCGGTGATATTCTTTTTTAACTTTTCCTTTCATTTCTGCTTGCATGATATTGTCCGCTTCTAAAATTCCTAAGTATTTGTAGCTTCCATTTTCAACAAGAGATTTTATAGTTTCCTGATTTGGTAGTTGTATTCCATCTGTTAGTTTTCTTTCATCCCGTTTTATTACAAGCATAGCACAATTTTCGATTCCAAATTCCACCCCTATATCCTGGCTATATATTCTAATAGTTTGTATTAGGCGCTCCAATTCTTTTTCATTTTTTGCAAAAATGTTTATGTTATCCATGTACATAAAGTGGTTTATCATTATTATTATTATTTGGTTGTATGGTGAAAGATGAACCATGCGTTATTTTTTACTTAATCAAAATGCATTGCGTCCATGTAAATATTTCTGTTGAATGAAACCATTATTCTATCTATCTATCAATCTCCCACTCACTCTATATCTACATTATGTGTCTATTTCCATCTAATCATCTATTTATTATCAGTGTGTATATCTATATTTTCTGTCTCTTTATCAACATATAAATATATATTTATCTCTCTCTCTCTCTCTCTCTCTCCTCTCTCTCTCTGTCTCTCTGTCTCTCTGTCTCTTCTCTCTCTCGTCTCTCTGTGTCTCTCTGTGTCTCTGTATCTCTTTCCCTCTCACACTCACTCCTTTTTTCTCTTTCTGTCTGTCTGCCTTTTGTCATCTCTCTCTCTCTCTCTCTCTCTCTCTCTCTCTCTCTCTTTCTTTCTCTCTCTCTCTCTCTCTCTATATATATATATATATATATATATATATCCGTCTTTCTCTACCTTATGTTATCAGTGTACTTATCTCTCTCACAAACACGCACACACATATATATGTATATGTATATATATATAAATATATGAAACAATTATATATATAATATATATATATATATATATATATATATAAATATTGTATATATATATATATATTATATATATATATATATATATATATATATATATATATATATATATATATATATATATATATATATATATATATATATATATATATATATATATATATATATTCAGTATGATAACGGAATCCTTCAATACAAAAACTCAGTCGGTGTTCTGTACCTATAATAAACATCCATCCGTTACATATATCCCGTGTTTTTCTGCTTTTCTCCACACACACACACACACACACACACACACACACACACAAAACACACACACACAACATGTATATATATATATATATATATATATATATATATTTCTTTTACAGTAAACCTTCGCTTAATAAGATTTGTCCTTTGTTTTCTCTCACCTAATGAAGTTGTTCGTTTCATCTTGTACGTCAGAAATTCATTCTTTTTTATGTTCGTGTCGACACTTTCCCCCGATCGAATATGTCACTGGTTGTGAAATAAAATGTGCATTTTCATTTCACTCTGATCCTGTGCAGTTGGGAGTGAGATAGAAAGAAAATAAAAGGGCATCGCAACAACAACAACCAAAAGAAAATAAAAAAATGACATTGCCATTTCAGCAAATGGCCTTTCTTTCCCCGCGAATGTCATAAACTATTCTGACAGGGCAGAATATGGTAAAGTTTGGCAAGATTCGTTTTTTTAAGTGACAAAATTGTCAACAAAAAACGAAAAAGCTGATGATTGAGGCTTAATATGAAAAAAAAAGGTAATTACGTTTTATATAGAACACGAACACGAACAAACAAATGAAGCTGCTGCTGCTGCTGCTGATGATGATGATGATGAGGATGATGATGATGATGATGATTTTTTACTCTCTCTCTCTCTCTCTCTCTCTCTCTCTCTCTCTTTCTCGCACGCTATATATATATATATATATATATATATATGTGTGTGTGTTTGTATATATATATATATATATATATATATATATACAAACACACACACAAATATATATATATATATATATATATATATATATATATTGACAGCCTACGATGGTGAAGTATCCTCCATCCCCCAAAAAGTAATTATAATATAATAAAATTATATATATATATATATATATATATATAATATATATATATATATATCAACCTTTCAGCAGTAGCAGGATGTTCCATGAAGTCAAGATTTTTCCTTCTCCTAGATTAGATGCCATACCGAGGTTAAAGAGCTCAGACCGCTCTACTATTTACCCATAGCTAGAGAGAGAATTTACCTATAGCTAGAATCATACTTTTCCCAGGATATTAGCGCTATGGAAAATGCAAATAGCCTGGTACAGAATTTGAACACGTGTCGCCCAGTCCATTTTCTTTGATGATAACCTTTTTTGACCAAACTCATCCGTACAAGCAGCATGGGACACAATATCAATTTTTATGCGGAGTTTAACAGGTTTGAATTCAGAATCTTCCTTCTTTTAGACTACTGGATATGAAAACAGTCTCGTACAGGATTGTAACTTGTGTCATCGTGTCCATCTCCACCGACGGTACCCACTACACCACGCGTTTTCTTATATTTGGTCTAAGACACACAGAGAATCGCCACTACTATACATAGACTGTACTAGACTATTAACAATTGCATATGGTATAGCACTAGGAATTTAACAATGACAATCAAAGGGTTAATTACTCTGGTTAAAAAAAGTCTCTGTTTATAGGACGCTCTCCAAGATTTGAACTCGTGTTGCTGAGTCCATTTCCTTCTTCGATAACCATTATACCACGCACCTCCTCATATTTCGAATAAGACACACACAGAATCACCACTACAATACATAGACTATACTGGACTATCAACCGTTGCATATAGAATTGCACTAGGAATTCAACTATGACAATGAAAGGGCTAATTTCTCTGGTTTAAAATATCCTTGTTTATTGGATGCATTCCAGGATTTGAACTCGTGTCGCCGAGTTCGTTTCCTTCTACTATAACCTTTACATCATGGGCCTCCCAGGAAACAGTGTTATATACTGGTAAGTGCATAGAATCGAGTGCCATGATTGAGGCCTATAAGAAACGGGTAGATTGCATCAGATTCTTTTTTTATTCTTTTTATGTCGGGGGAAAAAAAGATTTTAAAGAAACAGGTTTGTAAAGCTGACAAATCCAGGCTATTTTTTGCCGCCTATTTTTGCCGATGCTTAAAAGGTTTTATCAATGAAACATGGAAAGAGAAAGAATAAATAAACAAACAAGAAAATCTGCATAGTAACAGTGCAACCATCACAGTTAATAGGATTTTTTCACCGGACGACATTTTATAATCATTCCATCGCTACTAACTTTGGGATTCTCCATGTTGAAATCATCATCATCAACAACACAACCACCATCATCATCATCATCATCATCATCATCAACTGACGCTTCAGCCTCCATAATAAAAGTCACGTGAACATCAGCCACCAGTTGTGTTCAAAATGTATCGAGACTGAAGCTGTATTTACCAGGACAGAAATGAACAATGAAACGTTAATTTTTTTTACCAATTGCGTGGTGTGTTTAAAAATTTATCGAGATCGAAGCTGTATTTACCAAAACAGAAATTAAACATGATTGACATTTTGATTGCCTTTAAAATAAGAAATATGTTTTGAAAAGTAACGAAATTGAAGCTCCAAGACAGAACGAACAATAAAAAAAACGTTAATTTTGTAGAAATTGCGTGGTCTGTTCATCGATACTGAAGCTGTATTTACCAAGATAGAAATGAACAATGAATGAAACGTTAATTTTCTTCAAAATACGAGGTATGTTCATAATACGACAGAAATGAATATTGAAGAAAAGGTTAATTTTCTTCAAATTGCGAGTTGTGTTCCAATAGTATTGAGACTGAAACTGTACTTACAAAGACAGAAATGAATAATAAATGAAACGTTATTTTTTTTTAAATATGAGGCTAGGTAAAAAAAAAGAAAAAGAAAAAAAGAATCGAGAGTGAAGCTGTATTTACCAAGGCAGAAATGAACAATGATGAAAATTTATTTTTCTTTAAAATTGGCACGTTCATTGCATATTTGTGTATGTGCGCGTGTGTGCGCGTGAATGTGTATGTGTGTATGTGTATGTGTGTGTGAATGGGTATGTGTGTGTATGTGTGTGAGAGTGTGTATGTGTGTGTATGTGTGTGTGAGGGTGTGCGTGTGTGTGTGATTGTGTATGTGTGTGTATGCGTGTGTGAATGTGTATGTGGGTGTATGTGTGTGTGAGTGTGTATCTGTATGTGTGTGTATGTATGTGAGTGTGTGAGTGTATGTGTGAGTGTGTGTGTGTGTCTGTATGTGTATGTGAGTGTGTATATGTGTATGTGTGTGTGTATGGGTGTATGAGAAAGTGTGTATATGAGCGTATGTGTGTGTGTGAGTGTGTATATGTGTGTATGCGTGTGTGTTGTATGTGTGTACCTGCGTACCTATGTGTGAGACATATATTTCGAAAAACTAAAGTACGTAATTTTTTTCCCCGACGATTACTTTTTCGTGACTTTTATCTACCACAATTCCCCACGATTTAATCCAGACGAGACGTTGGTTGAAAGAGATCTCAAAATCGTATTTCCGCACATTATTTTCAAAAACTATATATAAAATTGTAACTCCAGACGTAATATATATATATATATATTATATATATATATATATATATATAATATATAAAGATTTTTGGATGTTTGTTTATTTAGAAACGTTGCTGAATAAAGTATATATTAACACTGTGTCTGCTGAAGTCCCAGTTTCGATTTCTGTCGGAGGGAAATCGTTAGTATATACCGCTGATGAGACTTAATAAAGTCGAAACAGTCTGTACGGTATTCTACACATCGAGCCATCCTTTGCTGGGATTACATTTGTCAAGTTCATTTTATATAAGAAAAAGTATCGAATTTTATGCGATACATGCGTTGTAAGTGCCTTCAAGTAAAAATTTAATATATACTTTATTCAGCAACGTTTCTAAATAAACAAACATCCAAAAATCTTATTCACTTCGCCGAAGGGCATACGGTCTATTTGTTGTTATTATTCTCTCAATAACGCCCCCTTACCTATTATGGTAGAGGCGTGTAGTAGAATCATTTGACAAGCTTAATTTCGCTAGGATGGTCAGCTGTGTACTGTGGCCGAGGCGATAAAAGTGTTTCACTAGTGTTTCACTGTGTCTGCTGAAGTCCCGGTTTCGATTTCTGTCGGAGGGAAATCGTTAGTATATACCGCTGATGAGACTTAATAAAGTCGAAACAGTCTGTACGGTATTCTACACATCGAGCCATCCTTTGCTGGGATTACACTTGTCAAGTTCATTTTCTATAAGAAAAAGTATCGAATTTTATGCGATACATGCGTTGTAAGTGCCTTCAAGTAAAAATTTAATATATATATATATATATATATATATATGATAAGTTGTAAACAAGGTATGTTTGGAATGGCTTTTTGCCGACAATTTTTGGGAGAATATGTGCTTAATTGGAGTCGTACCTAATTTTGAAAATTAATTAATTAATAATGAATTAGGCGGGAATGCCTATTTAAATGTATGGTTAAACAAATCGAGAAAAATCAATCTCTGTATGTACATTTCTGTACAATCTCTGTATGTACAATTCATTATTAATTAATTAATTTTCAAAATTAGGTACGACTCCAATTAAGCACATATTCTCCCAAAAATTGTCGGCAAAAAGCCATTCCAAACAAACCGTGTTTACAACTTATCATATCGTCGTGTAATAAAAGTCACTAGAAGAGGAATATTAACCTACTCTAAACAAATCGTAAAATCTAGGAAGTCCGTTTGTGTAGGGGTTGTGGTATCGGCCTGTCAGCTTGGCAGTCCGGTTTCAAATCACGCACAGGGCGGCCTTCCTATCTATAGCTCTGCTGATGAGGCCTAATAGGCCGAAATATACATACAGAGATTGATTTTTCTCGATTTGTTTAGCCATACATTTAATAGGCATTCCCGCCTAATTCATTATTAATTAATTAATTTTCAAAATTAGGTACGACTCCAATTAAGCACATATTCTCCCATATATATATATATATACGGTATAACCACACTGATGAGAGGTGATACCTGGAAACACGTGTCTGTGGATTACTTTATTATATATATATATATAAGTAAGTAAAGTAAAGTCGTCGGGGCGGCCTAAAGTCGGTATCAGCCAATCAGCGAGGGAGTCTATCCCCTTTTCACTTGCGCTAGACCAAGGAGATTATTTTAGCGTCTGAGGCAGACGCTAAATCAGATCCTTACTTTACCGCACAAATCCCTGTGCTATTTATATGCTGATTTGGCGAGGACCGGTATCGAACTAGGAACCTTGTCGTTTCTAGCCGAACGCTCTACCGATTGAGCTAACTCGGCTCCTTATATATATATATAATTTTTGAATGTGCCTGAAAGAGGAGTGCTGCCAAGGCCTCAGGATTTCATTCTTAAGCATCGTCTCCACACACAGCTAACATGGGTTTTTGTTAGCTTTCTGCAGAGGTGCAGTATGTGATTTCTATAGTCCCAGTCGACAGGGCTTGATATCAAAGACAATACTAACATCATTGTATTGTATTTACCCAAAATCCGTCTGTGACACAAAATCCGTCTGTGACACAAAATCCGTCTGTGACACATCCAAAATCCGGATGTGACACAACGCCAATATTTATGTGGGATTAAACAGGTTTTCATTCAGGGTTGTCCGAGTTTAAAGAACCCAGTATGTCCTATTATTTACCCATAGTTGAGGAGAGAATACGTCGATGCATACCTTTCCTAAGAGTATGGGAAATGCAACCAACCTCATTCAGGATTTGAACTCGGATCACGGTGTTCATTTATAGATGAAGAAGAAAGGCCAAATAACCAAGAAGAAAAATTTAGGAAAACAAAGAGAAAGACAAGAAGAAGAAGAAGAAGAAGAAGAAGAAGAGAAGAAGAAGAAGAAGAAGAAATAAGTACACAACGCTTTTGTGTACACAAACACACTCACACTCACATATACATATATATGTATATATATTTCATAAAAAAGAAGAAGGTCCGCAAAATGTATTATGTTCTCAGAAAATTTGTTTAATTCTTTTTATCTTACATACGCGACACGTGTTTCTGATCTGTTGTCTTCTTCAGACATTGAGTTATTATTTTGGCAGAATATGTTCGATATTTGATAGGTTGTATGTGTTTTTGCAACTTTTCTATTATAATGTAAGTATATAATATATATATATATATATATATATATATATATATATGTATATGTATAATATATATATGCTATTCGTTGACAAAGAAAGTATTATTCAATTTTTAGACAATTTCAGTCTTAAAGAATGTATACTTTTTTAATTTAACTTCAGTTACGAGCGTATATATATATATATATATATATATATATATATATATATATATATATATATATATATATATATATACTGCTTGCCACTAGCAGGCTGTAGATTTAATGGAATTTATCTGGTGAATTGAGGTTTGTAAAAAAACAACTAACGAGAAAGAAAAGAAAAGAAAAAGATCGCTTCCTTTATTTCTTAAAGCGTAATATCACCTTTATTCTTATCTCGCATATGGAGTAGCTATGAATGTATCTATCTATTTATATCACCCGTATACGCACACACGCACACACACACGAACACGAACACACACACACATATATATATATATATATATATATATATATATGTGTTGTGTGTGTGTGTGTGTGTGTGTGTTAAGAACGAAGAGATAAATCATTTACTCACTGGAATTTTCAGCAAATTTAATAACGTTTTTTTTGGGGTTTTTTTAAGTATATTTTTAGTCGATAATGTTGGGTACTGATTTCTTTTTCTTTTTCTTCTTATTTTTTCACACCTGCCGTAGCTGGTGGTTTCACTGGAGGCTGAGTGACAGCAAGTCTCTTGAGGTCTCCAGGACTCTTCTGAGTATTCTAGCCGATCCCAACAATGCTGTATTTTGGATGGTCTCGGTTCTTCTTCTGATTTCCAGTTCACCCAAATTCTTTTCCAGGGCTTTGGGGATTGTTTCAAGGGCACCAATTACGATTGGTACTAACTTTATTATTATTATTATTATTATTATTATTATTATTATTATTATTATTATTATTCCATCCTTCTACTTCTCCTTCTCGTATTTCTCTTTCTTCATCTAATTTCCTTCTTGGTCATCTGACTTTTATTCTTCATCATCATCTCAGTCTCCTCTTCTTCCTTTTCTTCATATGTCTGTATTTTTCTTCTCCCTCATCTTTTTCTTTCTTTGGCATTAAATAACCCACGATGGTTAATATGCCATTAAACAAAGAAACCCAACCAAAGCCAATATTTATACACATTATCAACATTGTCTGACTCTTAATAAAATTATCAAGTTTCCTGGAAGAAAAATCAGATTATTTTCTCTTTTTATGATCACTGTTGTTTTCTTTTACGCCATACCAATTATTGCAAACCGCCGCTGGACTTTAAGAAAAAACGAGGAACACGTATATATATATATAAAATATAATATGATATCTTTATTGTTTGATGGTAACGTTTGTGTTGGAGTAGGAGAGTCGTCGGTGAGAGGTCGCACATACAAACGTGTTGTCGGGAGTTTGAACAGCAAGCAATACTGACATCAGCCAAGATTTTATATAAATATTTACCAACCCCTCTTCACGTGCAGGGTGTGACACAAGGTCAATTTCTTAAGCGGAGTTCAACAGGTTTGAATTCAGAGTTTTCCTTCTCCTAGACCGGTTGCCTAAACAAGGTTAAAGAGCCCAGTCTACCCTACTATTTATCTATAGCTGGAGGGAGAGTAGGATTCATACCTTTCCCAAGGGTATTAGCGCTAAGTGAAATGCAATTACCACATCCAGGATTTGAACTCGAGGCGACGAGTCCATTTCCCATTACTTTAACCATTACACCACGCGCTTCTATTTTCTATAGCCTGGCTACACCTTATAACTAGATTTTATATAGCCTTATAACTCCCACATGGCCACACCTACTTGACCGTGACACCTACGAAGTTTTCTTGTAGACACATCTCTTCGCCCACGTAGTTTTTTTTTTATTGGTCATTGGTTACACCTATGCATTTCCTGTGTTTATCCTAGGCCATGGATCACACTCACACAATTCATGTGTTTAGAAAATGACCAATATTCCCTTCAAAATTTGTACTTGTTTTTGCTTTTTAAATACTTATCAATCATTTGGGATCCTTTTGATAGTCGGTTGCTTACAGTACCAGCTGTTTCTTAATTGGTCTTCTATCTAAATACTAAACAGACTAATCGGTATTCAACTCCAATGGCCTAGTGGAAACCGTTGCTTTCAACATGACTTAACTGTTAGTTTTGCTTTTGAGCACTGGATAATAACATTTATAAATTATCTTCCTTTTATCTATCCGCCCTGTCGGCTGGGGCGTTAGAATGCACCGACTGCACCTCTGCAGAGGGGTAAGACTCCCCCAATGGGGCCACCTGTTGGCCGTGGGTGGCGACCCGTGATGCTTAAGGATAGAGCCCAGGTGGATGAGCAGTTTATGACATGCAATACTCCACTTTGGCCCTATCTTGGGCTAGACGGGCGGTCGGAGAGGCCCCCTCCGATCAATCGGCTGGTCACGTCAAGCCCTAGCACCTATATGATTGTCCCAACCCTATTGCCCTTATAGCAAGACCCACCCCTTTTTATCCTATGGGTGCTAGAAGGCGGTGGCTGCGGGTCTACATGTCCTGGGAATGATGTTAAACTCTATCTGATGGTGAGGTTCCAGTTTTGGAGGTTTGGGGAATGTGGAGCACCCCTTCATCACCATTGCTCCCTGGTCCACTCTGACCCGGAGTGGTAGTACCTGTTAGGGTCCCATATATGGGTTAAATAGAAAAATGTATTTATAAAATGTATTATCCATTAAGAATTGATTTATTTCAAAACTTTATTGGCATTAAATGACCCACTGAGGTTGATATGCCGTCAAACAAAACAAACCAAACCAAACCAAACCTTTTATCTATCTATCTATCTCTCTCTCTCTCTCTCTCTATATATATATATATATATATATATATAATATATAGTTGTAAAAGTTGTAGAAAAAGTATTTTCTCTACCACGGTTTCGGTGTTCTAAGTACATCGTCTTCAGGAGAACTAAGTAAATTCATGCGGCTAATGTGATATATACTCGCCTGGTTTAAGATCATTGTAATTCTATGTCTCCTAAAAGTATATTAACTTTTGTCTCTAAAGCTAGTTCCTTTAATCACTTTTGCCTGCCAACATAGGGTAGACTAAAGACTAGCTGCAAAAGAAATAGCTTTAGACACAAAAGTTAATATACTTTTAGAAGACATAGAATTAAATATATAGAATCTTAAACCAGGCGAGTATATATCACATTAGCCGCATGAATTTACTTAGTTCTCCTGAAGATGGTGTACTTAGAACACCGAAACCGTGGTAGAGAAAATACTTTTCTACAACTTTTACAATTATTGATGATCTATATTTTGCAAGATATATTGAGCCCTTTTGGATTAATTACTTATGCTACTACAATGATTACATGGTAGTAACTTGTTGATGAATCTATATATCAAATATCAGAAATCACACATATACATATTCATATTCTGCCAAAATTAATGTCTGAAGAAGATAACAGAAGATCTGAAACACGAGTCGCATATGTAAGATAATAATAAATTTTTAAGAAAATATAATCCTTTTTGCAAACATTCTGTTTTTTATAGAATATCTAATTTTATCCCGTTGGACCCATAACAACACTTTATATATACTAGCAAATATATGCACCCTCCGTGTGCAAGTATTTAAGTTTTAATGTAATAGAATATTATACTAAATAAGAAAGGCTAATGAAACTAAATAAGAATGCAGTTAAAAAGATTTGAAACAAAAGGGGGTATAATCGAAAAATAGAACAACTGAAACTTACTCTTCTATCACTCTCGTCTTTCATTGTTATTTTTCTAATTTAAGTATTTAGTTAAAATAGGAAGTAAAGAATAAAATGACAGTTATCTTTTCTTGTTAATGGATTTCATGTAAGATTCATTGAAGAGATTTTTGCTTATATTCATTAAAATAAAACCAAACAGTTAGAAATCAATAATACTAAGCACATATTTATTAAAATCACATTTTTAATATCAATATGCAAATTAGCATTCCCGTCCACACTGTAAACCGCTATTTTGTTGTATATATAAATATAATTACATGTTATTAGTATGTAAATATGGTTAACAGTATTAATAATGTAAAACAATTTTATTAATCATTGAGGTTTAAATAAAAATGAAATCATTGAGAATGTGATGTCAATAACTTAAGGGAATTATGACTTAAGTAGTAATGTAGTTTCGGTTACAGACAGAAAAATACACAAACTCCATTATAATAAGATATATATATATATATATATATATATATATATATATATATATTAGTTCACTAAAATCAGTAAATAGGAATTTTTCATTAATGAAGCAAATTCAAAGAGAAAATATATCCTTGACAATTTACTTTAAAATAAGCAATCAGTAAATAACATTTTCTGTCCATGAACAAGAAACAGCAAAGAATGGCTCCATACTAGTACAGAGTTTCTCTGAAAATAAGACAGGGCTTATATTAATTTGCTCTCCGAAATATACCACTAGGCCTTATTTTTGTGGGATGTCTTATCCTTCATATATTGAAAAATTACATAGAAAATTACAAAATTTTTAAATAAACAAAAATTATTAAAAACGATCTACATTTATTTATCATTAACATGTTCTTTTATTCAAAGACTCATTAACAACAATTTATTCAAGAATAATCAGATGATTATCCTCTGGAATGTGATTGTATCCGGATAAATGGCACAAACAAACCCGCATCATTTTGATCATTGACGAAGACGAGTATTTGCGTCACATGATATGATTGTGAAGAATGCTTATTTCCTTCAACAGTTTGCCGCTCTCAACTAGGGTTCATTTTGAGGGGAGGTCTTATATTATAACCATCCTGAAAAATTACGCTCAGTCGTATTTTTCAGGTAGGTCTTATTTTCAGGGAAAAACGGTATAATGTTATATTTATTTTATATGTCTTTTTTTACTTACAATGTACAAGGATTTCAGGAGCTTAATGGTGAGAGGGTCTTCCAGTTTTTTTTTTATTTCTTAATGATAGTAGGACTGAGAGCGAATCTGAAAAGGGGATATATTTTGTGTGTTTATTTTCAGAGATGATGTCAAGTGCTATATCTATTGCACGGGTTTCAGCTGAAAAAAATGGAACTTTCGTTTGGAAGGGCTTTTCTTACCATTCTTTTATTTAAAATAGCTGCACATGCCGTTTTGTCATTGTCCTTAGAGCCGTCTGTAAAGATGTGGAGGTGGTTGGGGTAACGTTCTAGAACATTGTGGAATTTGTCTTGGTAAGTGCTAGGATGGGTTTTTGTTTCACTTCCTCGTCATTGGATTAATGTTTACCTCTCAAACCCTCTTTCATGGGGCCGGAGAGATGATACCCGAAGGCGCTAAATCTGGTGAGTATGGAGGATGCTGTAAAGTTGTTCAAAGTGGTTCAAAGAACAATCAACAGAATTTTACAGGGTAGGCATACATGCTCTCATTCGAAGGTGGAACATTGTTATTGAGAAAAACAGTGACTATGTGGAGAAGTAGGGATGTGATCCACAGAGGACCAGCTTCATTTTGATGTACGATACATGTTCCTGTGTTGGTAATTATACCTGTCCTAAACAAAATGGCAGTACTTTTTTATTCACCTACGCACAATAATTAAAATAATATCAGTAATTGCTCTCAGCTCTTTATAGCAAGGATCTGTGACCTAAAGAGTAAATAGTTACCAGTTTCAACAAAGAAAAATAATGAAACAAAATTTTCTATTGAAATGCATTGTAAGTAATTTTATTATAAGAATATGCTGAAATGAGTTTACTGTGTGAATGCATTGTAAATGATTTTATAATAATGTATTGAAAATTAGTTTACAACAATAATACATTGGAATAGTTTTTTTTATTATAAGAATGCATTGGAAATGATTTTATAATAATGTATTGAAAATTAGTTTACGACAATAATGCATTGGAATAGTTTTTTTTATTATAAGAATGCATTGGAAATGATTTTACAAAAAGAATGCATTGAAAATTATTTTATTATAGGAATACATTGAAAATTATTTTGCTATGAAAATGCATTGAAATTCATTTTTGTATAAGAATTCATCGTAAATGATTTTATCAGAAGAATGTATTTTACTAAAAGAATGCATTGAAAATAGTTTTAGTATACAAATGCATTGTAAATAATTTTACTATAAGAAAGTTCTGAAAATAAATTTATTATAAGAATACAATAAAAATGACTTTAGAATTGGAATGTATAGTAAATGATTTTATTAGAAAAATGCATTGAAAATGATCTTACTATAAGAATATATTGGAAATAATTTTACAATAAGAATGCATTGAAAATGATTTTACTAGAAGAATGAATTGAAAAGGATTTTACTATTGAAATACATTGTAAATTATTTCAATATAAGTATGCCCTGAAAATTTCTTTATTATCGGAATACAGTGAAAATAACCTACTACAAAAAGGCATTGTAAATATATTTTACTATATGAATGCATTAAAATGACTTGCAAGAATATGCGCCCTCTGAGCGTAAGTATTCAAGTTGTAATGTAATGAATTATATTAAATTAGAACGAAATTAATAAGAACGCATATAAAAAGATTTCACTGATTTTAATTATATTTTAATTGCTTTCTATACAAAATTATTCATATTACTCATTGATAAACTTACGCAATTTCTGAGGGTATTGTAACGTAAGAAGTGACGTAGTTACGGTTACAGATAGACACCGATTCTTCATTATGATAAGATACACACAACGTTTCGGCGAATATGCCATCTGGCCTTTTACAGGTGTATTAATGATTTTGACTATAAGCTGTTGTTATCCTTTAACTGGTAGCATTTCTAAACATGGCCACTTCTTAAAATCTACGCCATGTAATTCCATTTTAAGAATTCATGGTCCAATATATTATTTTACTATAAAAACGCATTGAAAATGATTTTACAAGAGAAATGCATTGTAAATTATTTCACTATAAGAATTCTCTGAAAAGGATTTTCTTATTAGAATACCTTGAAAATGACATTACTAGAAAAATACATTCAAAATAACTTTTTATATATTGTAATGATACTCAGAAAAAATTGAATGCTTAATATAGCTATTCAGCACTAGTATCCGGTGCTAACGGATACATACACAAACACAGAAAATAAGATATTAACAATTGACAAGACAAACTTACAAAAGATAGAGGAGGGTCAAATGTAGTATAGCCAAACGCCGTAAGATCAGTCCGAATATTAATCAGTCTATTAATCAACTGTTGAAGTCCTTAATCGTATACTATTTAAGGCTATAAACCAGTTCATCTGGTAGAGTGTTGAAGGGCTGCTAGCTACTCTTCACCAACAACTTAAAGTCATTTTAAATATGTTTTACTGTATGAATGCATTAATATGATTTGCCCACTTTTGCGCGCCAACAAGGTGTCAGTCTCCTTCAATTAGTCACATGTCTAAAACTGGCCACTTCCTTAAACCCATGCTATGTAAATCACTTTTAATTCATCAGCCGATATATTATTTTATAATATGAAAACATTGAAAATCATTTTACAATAAGAATGCATTGAAAATGATTTTAAAATAGCAATGCACTGTAAATTATTTCACTATAAGAATTTATGGTCTAATATATTATTTTACTATAAGAATGCATTGAAATAATTTTACAAGAGAAATGCATTGGAAATTATTTCACTATAAGAATTCTCTGAAAATAATTTATTATCAGAATACCTTGGAAATGACTTTACTATAAGAATACATTGAAAATGATTTTAATATGAGAACAATGAATTTGATTTTACTAGAAGAATGCATAGAAAATAGTTTTAGTACATAAATATATTGAAAATGATTTTACTATAGAAATGCATTGAAACTGATTTTACTATAGAAATGCATTGAAAATGATTTTACTATAGAAATGCATTGTAAATTATTTTAGTATAAGAAAGCTTTAAAGTGATTTTACTATAAGAATGCATTGTAAATGATATTGCAAGAAGAATACATTGAAAATCAGTTTACTATAGAAATGCATTGCAAATTAGTTCAATATAAAAACGCCCTGAAAATGATTTTCTTATTAGAATGCATTGAAAATGACTTTATTACAAAAAGTCATTTTGAATATAACTATATGAATGCATTAAATTGATTTGCCCATTTTTCTACCCCAACAATCTATCAGTATCATTCAACTGATCACACGTCTAAATCGGTCACTTCTTTAAATCCATGCTATGTAAATCACTTTGTGGTTTCCAAGATCTTTTAGCCCTGTCGGCTGGGGTTATAGAATACATCAACTGCACCTCTGCAGAGGGGTAAGACCGTCTTCCCAATGTTACATAATCTATGCGGTTGCATAAGATTATTGTCAATCCCCTGTAATTCTGAGGGGATGACCCCTTTCATACCATGGCCGGGTTCTTCTATGGAAAATTACAGAAGCCCGCCAAATATGTGAAGTCACGTGGGACCTTTTTCAGAGTCCCCAGTTTGCAGTTAGACGTCAGGCAGAGCAGTCAGCCATGATGCTCTGTCTAAAACTGTAACTTTGCATACGCGCGCTATGTTATGTCTGGTTGGGGATTTACAAATAAAGTAACATCAAAGCAAATCGGAGTTTTGTGTTTATTACCTAAAAACTAACAATGACACAGGGCTTCTGATAAGGAGAAATCCCTAGCATGGAAAACCAGACCCGAAATCCCCATAGAAGACAAGACCAGACCTTAGAAGATTCCAGACCCAGACGCAAGATGTTAGAAGATAGAACCAAAGCCGGCCAGAAGAAAAGACGACTAGAAGTAAAGAAGTAAGAAAGAGTATACAACATTATAATGATTTGGTACTGTGAAAACATCAGTATATAACACCAATAGGGTCACCTGTTGGCCGTGCGTGGCGACCCGTGATGCTTAAGGACGGAATCCTGGTGTATTAGCAGTTCAGGACATGCAACACTCCACTTAGACCATTACTTAGGCTAGACTGTCGGTCGGAGAGGCCCCCTCCAATCAATCGGCTGAACATGTCAAGCCCTAATACCTATTTTATTGTCTCAACACTTTTGCCCTTATGGCAAGCCCCAATCCTCTTTTTTCAAATATGCGCTAACAGGCGGGGCTAAGGGTCTTCATGTCCTGGGAATGACGTTAAATTCTATCTGATGGTAAGGTTCCAGTTCTGGAGGTATGGGGAATGTGGAGTACGCCTTCACTATTGCTCCCAGGTCCACTCAGGGTAAAATAGAATGAATTATTTCAAAGTCATATCGGCATTAAATGGCCCACCATGGTTGAAATGCCGTAAAACAAACCAAACCAAACTAAACCAACAGCCCTTTATATATGTACATATAGATAACTTAACCAATATCTTTTCCTTGGGTATTGTTCTTCTGATCTAGCAAGAAAAGTACTTTTCGATTACACACATTTAAGAATTCATGGTCCAATATACTTCTACGGGAATATTTCTTATACTTTAACGGTTCTTGATTTATAGTGATAAGCAAATTGCATATTAAGCTGGAAGAAATGAAATCAGGGGACAAATAATAATTTCTTTCCATTCCCATCCAATCTGGTTTGTAGATAAGCGATTATTTTTTTAAATAGCTTTTATAATTAAATTGCTTCATAGGATTTACAATGCATTCCAATAGTAGAGTCAATTTCAATGCGTATTTTACACTAAAATCATTCAATCGTAATAGATATGCGAGCCTATCTTGCTACACATTACACTATGATGGGACGAACTTATTACCCTACCTGTTTGCCACGTGTAGGATCTGACACAAGGTCACAATTATGAGGCATTTATCGAGTATCAAACTCACTAGCAGTTGACTGTTCTTTGAGCTAATTCTTAATATCAGTAGTAATAGATAATATAGTGTAAAATGAATTTTACAATAAAATCATTTAGTCGTAATAGATATGCGAGCCTAGCTTGCTACACATTACACTATGACGGGACGACCTTATTACCCTACCTGTTTGCCACGTGTAGGGTCTGACACAAGGTCAATTATGAGGCATTCAACAAGAATCAAACTCAGTATTCAGTAGTAATAGATATGCGAGTCTAGCTTGATAAAATTTTCACTACGATGGGATGGCCTAGATATTTACGCAACCCGTATGCCATAGGTAGGATAGGATATAAGGTCACAATTATGAGACATCCAACGATGATCAAACTCGCCATTTAGTGGTAATAGTGTTGCATACTGATAGTTTTCACGGTACCAATCGATATAATGTTGTATACCCTTTTCTTACTTCTTACTTCTAGTCGTCTTCTCTTCTGACCGGCTTTGGTTCTATCTTCTTACATCTTGCGTCTGGAGTTGTCGTGGGAACTTCGGTCTGGTTTTCTGTTGGAGATTTCTCTTTATCAGAAGCCCTGTGTTATTGTTAGTTTTTAGGTAATAAACACAAGACTTCGATTTACGTTGATGTTACTTTATTTCCAAATCCCCAACCCAGACAATCTGCGCAGACGAAGGACCGCGTGTATAACACGACTTACCCCTTCGAGCTCGCTGCTACCTTCTAACTGACTGAGTTACTTCTATCCTTAAACCGGACAGGGTCTTCTATGCCTTCCGGTTCTCCCGAATTATTTATTAAGGCAAGGTGAGAGTGAGGTCAAGCGTTGTCACTCATCCTTCAAGGCCGTGGGTCGCACTAATCGCCATTATGTTTCTACACTACCCTATAAAAGCATTATGGATCCAATAATTATGTAACAATAGATCTTCGATACTAGGTTGTTAATCATTACACTAGGATTTACTATAGAAATGCATTGTAAATCATTTCACGATGATTTTCTTATTTTCTTATTCAATATATTGAAAATAACTTTACTACAAAAAGTCATTTTAAATATATTTAATAATTGCTTCATGGGATTTGCAATACATTCCAATAATAAAATCATTTTCAATGCAGGGCCGGTTTAGCTCAGTCGGTAGAGTGTTCGGCTAGAAACCACAAGGTTCCTAGTTCAATACCCACCCTCGCCAACTCAGCGTTATGAGTAGCACAGGGATCTGTGCGGTAAAGTAAGGAGCTGGTGGTAGGTGTGGCGCACCACCTCAGACGCTAAAATAATCTCCTTGGTTTAGCGCTATTGAAAAGGGGATAGACTCCCTCGCTGTATGGCTGATACCGACATTAGGCCGCCCCGACGACTTTACTTACTCAATGTATATTTTACAAAAAAATCATTCAACCCTGTCGGCCGGAGGTTTAGAAATACACCGACTACCCCTCTTCAGAGGGGTAAGACCACCCCAACGTGGCCACCTGTTATCCGTGATGTTTAAGGAAGGAATACTTGTGGCTGAGCAGTCCATGACACGCAACACACCAATTTGGCCCTTACTTAGGCTAGGCAGGTGGTCGGAGAGGCCCTCTCCAATCATATGATTGTCCCAACCCTCTTATTATCATGTATGTTTTAATGTAATATATCATGCAACAAAATGAAGGTGGTCCTCTGTGGATCACATCTCTGCTTCTCTACGTAGTAACCGTTTCTCTCAATAGCAATGTCCGACCTTCGAATGAAAGCATGTATCTCTACCCTGTAAATTTCTGTTGACTGTTCTTTGAAACTTCTTCACTACAAATTTATCATCCTTGTCACTTGAATAATGTTTGCCTTTCAAACTGTTTTCCATGGGCCGAAGAGAGGCAAACATTATGTGACGAGGAAGAAAAAACTGCAGTGAAAAAGTGGCTCAAAGAACAGTCAACAGAAGGTTACGGGGCATGGATATATGCCCTTATTTGAAGGTGTAACATTACTATTGAAAGAATGGTGACTATCTGCAGAAGGACGGATGTGATCCACAGAGAACCAGCTTTATTTTAATGCATTGTACATGTTCCTGTGTTGGTAATTTTACCTGTCCTAAACAAAATGACATTACTTTTTGACTCTCCTGGGGAGAAGTAGGGATGTGATCCACAGAAGACCAGCATCATTTTGATGTATGATACATGTTCATGTGTGGGTAATTATACCTGTCCTAAACAAAATGACATTACTTTTTGACTCACCCGCGTAGATTAGAAAAATGAATAAACAAACGGGTCGTAACAGGAGTCGATTTTCTGTGACAGTAATCGACTGAATAAAATATGGTTTTCATATTAAATCCAAACGAAAATACTAATACACAAATATAGAAGAAAATGAGTTTAAAGTGGGCTAAATAGAAACAAAAATGGCGTGTGGTCAATTGGATGAAAGTGATATTCAATCATAAATCATGAATTTGTATTCTCCAGGACGATGATGCTGGAATTTTTGTCCGCTGCCGTTCAGATTAAACATAAAATGGTAGGTGATTCAATCCTGATATGGGGCACAAACGTTGTGTATATAGCAATAAAGAGGAGGACAACAGCCCGAAAAATATAAATAATTCAAATTAAACAATTTTTGTGTCTTATCTTTTATCAATTTATTCACTTCCTAAAAAAAGGTGGCCATTAAGTGAGTTTATTCCACACTTCTCGCCTGGTGTAGCTACTTCCACTCTCTGGTTCCCTTATACTCTCTCTCTCTCTCTCTCTCTCTCTCTCTCTCTCTCTCCTCTCTCTCTCTCTCTCTCTCTCTCTCTTCACTTTCCTTTGAAATCACCTTTCACATTCCTCACTCTCTTCTTCTCTTAGTTGTTCTCCTTCTCTTTTTTCTTCCTTTTCTCTAAATCTTCTTTCTCCCTTTCTTTCAAGTAAAGTAAAGGAGCGAAAGGGTAGATGCCACGGTGCATGAATGGGAGCGGCTTCCCAATGGCGTTCGCGTCCGCCTGAGACCATGGAGCAGAGGGTCGAAGACACGAGAAATGAATCCAACAGATCTACACGCGTGACCGGGTCGCGTTACAGTGTCTGGCAGATAAAGGGCATTGCGGTCGCGGGCCCTGTAGAACCCGACCTGTCACCAGAAAGCGATCGTCTATCACACACGAGACAATTCTCGTTTAAAAGCGAAAAATAACTTTGAATTTCGTTCGTATTACGCAACCTTTTGTCGCCTCGAAGCAATAAAATTGTGTCGTGGTATTGTGCAGGTTTTTGTTTAGAGCGATTTATGTCGTGTTTACTTGGACGGAATATTGCCAAACAGATTTCTCTTCACCCGTCTTTGACCCTCTGTTTCAGCGTCTCGGGCGAGCGCGAGAGCCTCGGGAAACCTCACTGATTCGCACAATATGCCGCCTATTCTTGCCTTGACCCTCCTTTATATATATATATATATATATATATATATATATATATATATATATATAGAGAGAGAGAGAGAGAGAGAGAGGAAAAGGGAAATAGACACTGCGGAGTAAGACAAACGTTACACAGAGAAAGATAAACGTTACACAATGTATATATATGACCCTATATATGCTCCCCATCCCCTGGGGTTGAGCACTCTGGGGGTGGGGATCTCGCTGACGGCCGCCAACTCAAGCGTAAACGCAACGCTCTTCTCTGAATGGAGCACTCTGTGACGGCCTTTACACACAAAGCGATGTGTGTATTAAAACAGTTAAAATCCCCTTCCCATTCTGTAAGTGAAGACAGCCTAATGGTTAATGGAGTTTAATTCCGGCTGTAGGTAGCTTACAAAATGTCTAGCCACACTGAAGAGACTTGATAAGTCGAAACACGTGTCTGTGGATGACCCTATATATATATATATATATATATATATTTAAAAAATGTTTTTTTAAATTGGGCGTCATTATGAAGCATTAAAAATGTATAAATGAATGAACTCGATATTATGGAGTATTGGATTCACTTATTTTTTAATTATTTTTGTCATAAATTTTCAGGTTCGTTAGATACCCTTTGTCAAATGTTATTACTGTTTAACGGCTTCTTTGTCTCTGTTGTTATCGACAGTGGCATATATATATATATATATATATATATATATATATATATATATATATATATATTGTAAACAAGGTATGTTTGGAAAGGCTTTATAGCCGACAATTTTTGGGAGAACAAGTGCTTAATTAGAGTCGTACCTAATTTTGAAAATTAATTAATTAATAATGAATTAGGCGGGAATACCTATTTAAGTGTATGGCTAAACAAATCGAGAAAAATCAATCTCTGTATGTACATTTCGGCCTATTAGGCCTCATCAGCAGAGCTATAGATCGGAAGACCGCCCTGTGCGTGATTTGAAACCGGACTGCCAAGCTGACAGGCCGATCCCATAACCCCTACACTAAACGGACTTCTTAGATTTTTACGATTTGTTTAGAGTAGGTTAATATTCCTCTTCTAGTGACTTTTATTACACGACGATATTGTTTAGCCATACATTTAAATAGGTATTCCCGCCTAATTCATTATTAATTAATTAATTTTCAAAATTAGGTACGACTCCAATTAAGCACTTGTTCTCCCATATATATATATATATAGTAAAATGTGATATAGTCAGAAAGCCTACCCCGGTTTCACCTCGTTGGATCATAAGGGTTATATGCGATGAATTGATTAAATTAATTTGTTAATTCACTCCTCTTTATTAACATTCTTTTCTCGCCTGAATCAAGTGAAAAACCCCACCACCACGTGTTCGTCAACCTCTTTCCTTACGTCAGCTTTGCGAGAGAACAAAGAATGTAATAGGTTGGTTGGTTGGTTGGTTGGTTTTAAAGCATATCAAATCTTTTTGGGTCATTTGATGCCGAATCAAATCATTTTGATATCAGTTTGCTGACTGTACTCACTCTTGCTTAATTGGTCACTCAACTAATTATTGAAAAGTATCATCGTTGCTTAACTTTGAAAGAAAGAAAGAAAAAAAGAAAGTTGGTTAGTTGGTTCGTTTTACGGCATATCATCACTTTTCGGGTTTTTAATGCTGAATCATGTCATTTTGATATCAGCTTGTTTACTGTATCAGCCGTTGCTTAAATGGTCACCCATCTAAGTATTGAACAGTGTCATCGTTGCTTTACTTTGAAAGAAAGAAAGAAAGTTGGTTAGTTGGTTCGTTTTACGGCATATCATCTCTTTTCGGGTTTTTAATGCTGAATCATGTCATTTTGATATCAGCTTGTTTACTGTACCGACCGTTGCTTAAATGGTCACCCATCTAAGTATTGAACAGTGTCATTGTTGCTTTACTTTGAAAGAAAGAGAGAAATTGAACAGTTCCATCACTTCGGGGATCTAGCGAGAATCGATACTTTGAACCTGGTTTTACCGTAAGTCAATGTAATAGGAATTAGCTCTTTACTTTGATTGGGAAACAGTACGTATGAGGAGGTACTGTTATTACGTACTGGGGTTTTCACAGTACCAAATCATCATAATGTCGTATACCCTTTCTTACTTCTTACTCTGGTCGTCTGTTCTTCTGGCCGGCTTTGGTTCTATCTTCTAACATCTTGGTCTGGTATATCTTCTAAGGTCTGGTCTTCTATTGCGGACTTTGGGTCTGGTTTCTGTTAGGGATCACTCCTTATCAGAAGCCCTGTGTTATTGTTAGTTTTTAGGTAATAAACACAAGACTTCGATTTACGTTGATGTTTCTTTATTTCCAAATCCCCTACCCAGACAATCTGCACAGATGAGGCTTACATGTTACGAGCTCGGCTTCTAACTTCTAACTGACTGAGTTACTTAGTATCCTTAAACCGGAAGAGGGCCTTCTATGGGGGTTCCGGTTCTCACGATTTATCCCCGAAAAGCAAGGTGAGAGTGAGGTCAAGCGCTGTCACTCACTATCAAGGCCATCAGCTGCACTAATCGCCATTATGATTTATACAATACCTTATAAAAGCATTAGGGATCCAATAATTATGTAACACTGTAAGCAATCTGAAACCCCAGTGTCGGGCTAAACATTGTAAATGACAACGGTTTTCATTATTTCGTTTGGTCCTACTCGAAAAATGACGGCTGACAAATGCCCCGTGGTATATTATCAAGATCTTTTTTGTCCTAAACATTTTGGTTTGATGTAAAACCTTTAATAACGATGTATCTATTCATGAACAATAATAATTATTTGATGCTGTTTAAAATTGCCAGCCTGTTCGTTTACAATCCGTGGAATGTTAGTCTGTTGTCAAAATGTGTGTATACGTTAATTGATATGATTTGCACAAAAGAAGTACGTGTATGATAAGAGGTTAAGCAGTGGTTGTTTCTTTTCTTTTTATGAGACTTGTCTTTCGCGTTGACAATGATAAATTGTGTTTTTTTTTACATTAGGATGATTATTAGGAAAACTTCTTTCTAAGATGTACTGACTACTTAAAATAAATATGACTCGTTATGAACTGTTTGTTGTTTCCGTTTTTTTAATTACTACTTTCCTGTTCGAATACTACGCTGTAAAACGTATATCCGAGTTAAAAGAGAAAGTAGGAAGAAAACAGCGAGTATTTTAGGTTATGAAGAAAATGTTTTTCAAGACAAGATAGAAGTCGAAAAAGTAATCACTAATTGATAGGTTGCATTCACAAGTCCGTGAGGTCTTGTTCGTTCTCTATTTTACGGTTTTACCATTTATGGAAAACAAACGATTCCATTGTCCTCATTTAGTTACTATACAACAGGTACTGTATTTGTTAATTATCTGTCTATATTAGTTTATTCATTATCTATCTATATCTATCTATCTATCTATCTATATCTATTTATCTATATCTATATCTATCTATCTATATCTATATCTATCTATCTCTCTATCTCTCTCTCTCTCTCTCTCTCTATATATATATATATATATATATATATATATATATATATATATATATAGTAAAAGAAAGGAAATGAATCCGACAATATGAGTAAGAAAAGGTGGAATGAAAACATCACACAATGCTGTTAAAGAAGAAACAATTTATAATATAATCATAGCTGATACTGATCAATATTTCGATTTACAAAAAATTCATCATCAGAGCTCATTCACTCCCGTAGTTGTTTGGGTCGGAGAGGAAAGTCAAATGAGTTTACAAAACAAAAACCTTAATACTGCAAAAAACGAAAGACGTTACAATATTCACCAACGTGGACATTCGCGCCATATATATGTCGGTCATGTCTCATATGTATATCTTTTGTCAACCAAATGTAGCGAAATTTTTGAGATGTTGGCCAACAAGACGAAACAATTTAAACGGAAGGGGATGGGTATTAAGAAATGTGACGGTTGGAATTCAAAAAGATTTTTAGTAAAGGAATTTTTTACGATTAATTGTTTTTATTATTTAAATTTTATTTTTAAGTTCTGTAATTCATAAATGATTAGATATTTACTGTATTTAGTTTTTATATATAAAGTGAAAAAGTTATGGGCGGAATATGTTAATATTTAAATAATAAAAAATAATTAATCGTAAAAAATTCCTTTACTAAAAATCTTTTGAATTCCAACCGTCACATTTCTTAATACCCATCCCCTTCCGTTTAAATTGTTTCGTCTTGTTGCCAACATTTCAAAAATTCGCTACATTTGTTGACAAAAGATATACATATGAGATATATGACCGACATATATATGGCGCGAATGCCCACGTTGGTGAATATTGTAACGTCTTTCGTTTTTTGCAGTATTAAGGTTTTTTGTTTTGTAAACTCATTTGACTTTCCTCTCCGACCCAAACAACTACGGGAGTGAATGAGCTCTGATGATGATTTTTATAAAATCGAAATATTGATCAGTATCAGCTATGATTATATTATAAATTGTTTTCTTCTTTAACAGCATTGTGTGATGTTTTCATTCCACCTTTCTTCTCATATATGTATATATATATATATATATATATATATATATATATATATATATATATATATATCTGTCTAATATACCTAATTCACGAGGTTTCAAATTCCCAGCCTGATTTTCTGCAAGCAATAGAATATCAAAATATGTGTCTTTGTTTACAGAAGAGGTGCGTGTCTTATCAGCGCTTAAACATTGGTGGTATACTTTTATAGGACAGTATCTTTCTTCGATTTATTGCTTACTTAAAATAAATATGACTCGTTATGAACTGTTCGTTATTTCATTACAACGTTCCAGTTAGGAAATTTCCCCTAAGTTGCAACTTCTGTATTCGAGTTAACAGAAAAAGTAGCAAGAAAACACAACGATATTTTAGCTAAAGAAAAAAAGGTTTATTTAACATAATAAAAGATAAATTAATAATAACTAATTGACAGGTTTTGTTCGCAAGTCCGAGAGGTCCTACTCGTTCTCTCATCCGAGTTCTCGTCATTTATGGAAAACAGACGATTCCATTATCCTTTTGTAACGTTATGGGCTCTTACACTGCAGGTGCACTCCATGGGCGCATTATGCAAACGTATCCAAGGTACGTATATAAGGGTACGAGGGGTGACGCGGTCGTTTGTTTACCCAGAGCAAACTATAGTAGCAGTAGCTTTAGCTTGTCAGTCTTCAACCTAAAAGAGAACCTTCTACCTCTGTTTTGCGGAGTTCGGTCGCGTTCTTTTAGTTACGGCCAATTTGCTTTACATACCCATGCGACCTAGCTAATTACGTTACACTTTTTTTTATATTCTTCATTACAAAAGCGAACCCGCTGTAGCGATCCTTAAATAGGAAATCTCCTATGCACTAGTAATTACTTCTTTATATGAGACATGTCTTGTGTATCTGAGTTAGCAGAGAAAGTAGGAAGAAAATACAAGTATTTTAGATAAGGAAAAAAGTCTACTACAAAAGATACATGCAGAACGAGTAAATACCAATTAATGGGTTGCGCTCACATGTCTGTGACGTATCGCTCGTCTCTAGTCCGGGGTCTCACCATTTATAGAAAACAGACGATTCCATTGTCCTCATGTAGGTACTATATGACAGTCTCTACTTTATCTATCAGATTATTCATTATCTATCTATTAATACACTGTTCATTATCTTCTTTTAGTCTTTGAATTATCCATCTATCTATCTAATATATTTATTTCGTGAGGTTTAAAACTGCCAGTCTGTCTACAAGCCATGTAACGTCAAAATGTCTTTATACATTTATTGATATTTGTCTTTTACAAAAGATGTGCGTGTATCATAAGCGCTTAAGCACTAGCAGTTTAATTCTATATGATTTGATTTTCTCGTAAGACAAGAGTTTCCTTTTGTTTTGTTTTGTTCGTATTGTTTCTTTATATATACTAGCAAATATATGCACCCTCCGGTTGCAAGTATTTAAGTTTTAATGTAATAAAATATTACATTAAATTAGAAAGGCTAATGAAACTAAATAAGAATGCAGTTAAAAAGATTTGAAACAGAGGGAGTATAATAAAAAAATAGAACAATTGAAATTTACTCTTCCATCACTCTCGTCTTTCATTGTTATTTTTTCTAATTTAAGTATTTAGTTAAAAGAGGAAGTAAAGAATAAAATGACAGTTTATTTTTTCTTGTTAATGGATTTCATTTAAGATTCATTGAAGAGATTTTTGCTTATATTCATTAGAATAAACCAAACAGTTAGAAATCAATAAAACTAAGCACATATTTAATAAAATCACATTTTTAATATCAATATGCAAATAAGCCTTCCCATTCACACTGCAAACCGCTATTTTTTGTATATATGAATACAATTGCATGTTAATTGTATGTAGATATGGACAACACTAATAAAAAAGTGAAGAAATTTTATTAATAATTGAGGTTTAAATATAAATAAAATCATGAAGAATGTGATGTAAAATACTATGTTAATTGTGACTCAATTAGTAATATAGTTTCGGTTACAGACAGAAAAACATACAATCTCCATTATAATAAGATATATATATATATATATATATATATATATATATATATATATATATATATGAGGAAAAATGAGTAAAGAAAAGAAAAGTAAATGGATAAAATGAATTTAATCGATATCACATTAATCGATATCACTTACACATGTGTTTCGGTCAGTTTATGTGTGTGAAAATATTTCGCACACATACAAGAATCGACCTTCATCAGAGTGAACATTTATTTTTATGAAAAAATTCGTTGGGAAAAAAACAACAGAGATTTTTGGAAATATTCGAAAATCGAATTTTTTAAAAATTTGGAACGCTGAGAAATAGCTAAGATAGACCGTTATGATTAGGATATTTGTTTTTTTTTGTTTTTTAGGGGTTATGGTACAAAATGAAGGTCGATTCTTGTATGTGTGCGAAATATTTTCACACACATAAACTGACCGAAACACATGTGTAAGTGATATCGATTAATGTGATATCGATTAAATTCATTTTATCCATTTACTTTTCTTTTCTTTACTCATTTTTCCTCATAGTGTCGGATTCAATTCCTTTTCCATTTTTAACATATAATATATATATATATATATATATATATATGTGTGTGTGTGTGTGTGTGTGTGTGTGTGTGGAGAAAGTAGACAAGCACGGGATGTTATGGAAACTGGATGTTTATTGTCGACGATGCAACGTTTCGGCCATTTAGACTAAACCATCATCAGGACCAAAAGCCCAGTTCTAGCTTCAATGAAGGACATTTTCAGAATGGTGAAAAACAGTAGGTTGTCAGTAAGGGCACGGGTGGCTGGGGGGATGGGTAGTGGATTTTCTTCCCTCTAAATGGGGAGTGTTTATGTGGAGATGCAGGTGTTTGGTCAGAATGTTTGAATGATGAGGGATGGGTTAAAAAGTGAAGAAGTATGTGTATGTGTGTTTGGGAGCTGGATTTGTCATTAGTTGTCCTAGCAAATATATGCAACCTCCGGGTGCAAGTATTTAAGTTTTAATGTAATAAATATTGTAATAAAATATTGTATTAAATCAGAAAGGCTAATGAAACTAAATAAGAATACAGATAAAAAGATTTGAAACAGAGGGAGTATAATAAAAGATTTGAAACAGAGGGAGTATAATAAAAAATGGAACAACTGAAACTTACTCTTCCATCACTCTCGTCTTTCATTGTTATTTTTTCTAATTTAAGTATTTAGTTATAAGAGGAAGTAAAGAATAAAATGACAGTTATATTATCTTGTAAATTGATTTCATTTAAGATTCATTGAAGAGATTTTTGCTTATATTCATTAAAATAAAACCAAACAGTTAGAAATCAATAATACTAAGCACATATTTATTAAATTCGATTTTTAAATATTAATATGCAAATTAGCCTTCCCGTTCAAACTGTAAACCGCTATTTTGTTGTATATATAAATATAATTGCATGTTGTCAGTATGTAGACATAGTTAACAGTATTAATAATGTAAGACAATTTTATTAATAAAATTGAGGTTTAGATAAAAATAAAATCATGGAGAATGTGATGTCAATAACTAAGAGAATTGTGACTTGAGTAGGAATATAGTTTCGGTTACAGACAGAAAAACACACAATCTCCATTATAATAAGATATGTGTGAGTTTTATTTTTTTTGAATCTTTCTGTTCATCTATTTGTCTATTTTAGGTTTCACTGTGCGGCTGGTATGTTTGTGATATATATATATATATATATATATATATATATATATATATATATATATAAAGACATGTCCTTCTCATTGAAAATGATGAATTGCTTTTTTCTATCAGTGAGCTGATCATTTTGACAGTTTCGTTACTGATTACTTAAAATAAGTATGACTTGTTATGAACTGTTTCTTGTTTTCATTATCTTATTACTACATTCCAGGTAGAATAATCTCTCTACGTTCTAATTCGTGTATCTAACTTAACAGAGAAAGTGTAAATAAAAGACAACGAGTATTTTATATATTTTACCAACCCCTCTGCACGAGCAGGATGCAATACAAGGTCAATTTCTTAAGCAGAGTTTAACAGGTTTGAATTCAGAGTTTTCCTTCTCCTAGACCGGTTGTCTAACCAAGGTTAAAGAGCCCAGTCTGCCCTACTATTTACCCATAGTTGGAGGAAGAGTAGGATTCATACCTTTCCCAAGAGTATTAGCGCTAAGTGAAATAATTTCCACGTCCAGGATTTGAACTCGGGTCGACGAGTCCATTTCCCATGACTTTAACCATTACACTACGCGCTTCCTATTACAACGAGTATTTTATGGTTACGGAAAAAAAGGTTTGTTAGACGAAAAACAAGTGGAACGAGTAATCACCGATTAATAGGTTGAATTCACCGGTCCGTGAGGTCTCACTCATTTTCTAACCGAGGTTTTATCATTTATGGGAAAACTGACGATTCCATTGTCTTAATTTAGGTACTATATGAGAGTAGGTACATTGTCTATGTTTATTTATTCATTATCAATCAATCAATCTATCTATCTATCTATCTTTGACTGTCCATTATCTACTTTAGTCTGTTTATTATCTATCTATCGGTCTATCTATCTATCTATCTATCTAATATAATTATTTCATGAGGTTTAAAATCGCCAGCCTGATCGGCTACAATCCCTACAATGTCAAAACGTCTGTATACATTTATTTATATCCGTCATGCGTGTATGATAAAGCACTTAAGCACTGTCAGTTTAATTTTATAGGATTTGATTTTTCCCATAAGACAAGAGGAGTTTTTGTTTTGTTCGTATTGTTTTTGTTTTATTAAAGACACTAGTACACAATTAAAAAAACGCACTCCGGGCGATGTAAAAATACATTTTTGAAACATATTGCCTAAGGGGTGGGAGTAAAAAAATCAATGTCAGCGAATTTGTACCCTAAGTAAGTAAAATCATTCAAATTCATTAAAGGATTAAAAAATAAAACAATTTCAAATGTAAACTTTAAATATGTATTAAAATAAAACAAACTATATATAGATATATAATACCAGTCATGTATTTATTAAAACTTGTTTTAAAAAACAATGAGGACTGTCTAATGTTGCATGTTCAAATTTTGAGTGTATTTTTTCTATGTTATGACGATTTGGGCTAATGTGACGTAAGCAGTGACGTAATTTTTGTTACAGACAAAAACCGGAAGCGAATCTCCATTATTAAATACATGTCTTTCTCGTTGACAAATGATAAATTGTTTTTCTATCACTGAGCTGATCATTATGATATTATCTTTCTTCGATTTACTTATTAATTAGAATAAATATCACTCATTAGGGACTATTTCTTGTTTTCGTTATTTTATTACTACGTTCCAGTTAGAATACTCTCCCAAAATAGTAATCCGTGTATGAAGAAAAAGGATGTAGCATAAGTATTTAGATTCTTAATCGTTTGCTAGTTTTCGCAGTATATCGAACTATCTACTGCCGGGTTAGCTCAGTCGGTAGAGCGTTCGGCTAGAAACCACAAGGTTCCTAGTTCGATACCGGTCCTTGCCAACTCAATGTATGAGTAGCACAGGGTTCTGTGCGGTAAAGTAAGGAGCTGATGGTACGTGTGGCGCTCCACCCCAGACGCTAAAATAATCTCCTTGGTCTAGCGCAAGTGAAAAGGGGATAGACTCCCTCGCTGATTGGCTGATACCGACTTTAGGCCGCCCCGACGACTTTACTTACTTTACTATATAAAGGACAATTTTTGTCTGTGTATAATCAGTTGCTGCCTACACCAGTTATCTGAATCAGCCCAACAGCGAGTGAGTCTATCCCCTTTTCGCTAGCACTAAGCCAGGGAGTTTTTTTGCTGAGGTTGATAGCCACACCTACCACCAGCTCCCCACTTTACCGCACAGATCAGATTACCCAATCTATGCTACTCATGCGCTTAGTTAGCGGAGACCGGTATCGAACCAGGAATCCTGCAATTACCTAAGTGGGTGCTCTACTGATTGAGATAAATCGGTTGATAAACACAATATGATACGATGTGGGAAAATGCAAGAGGCTATAAAACAGTATTTGGAGGGGCGTTATATAATGGTTAGAATCGCAGGAAATGGAAACAGCGATCCGAGTTCAAATCCTGGACAATGCTGTTTATATTTCACATAGCGCTAATACCCTTGGAATAGGTATGCATTCAACTACTCTCCCCCCAACTATGGATAAATAGTTGTACAGACTGGGGTATTTTACCTTAGTTGGGCAACCAGTCTAGGAGAAAGAAAACTCTGAATTTAAACCTCTGAAACTCCGCTTATGAAAATGACCTCATGTCGCATCCTGCTTGTGCAGTGGGGTTGATATATATATATATTATAATATATATATATATATATATATATATAGTCATCCACAGACATAGTGTTTCGTTGTTTCACATATCTTCAGTGTGGCTAGACACAGCAACTACTTCTAGCTGGGAGCAAAACCCAACTGACTTTCCATCAGTCCGGTTCTTTAACCTTTCGGTCCTCAGCAGCTGCTAATAAGGAGCGGTGTTTTAACTGATAAATACATACAACAGTGTATATATTTTTACGATCACCAGAGAGCTCAAGTCTGTAAACAACAGACGCGCCAGATATATGGGTAAATAGTAAAACAGAATGGACTCTTTAACCTTTGTTTGGCAACCAGTCTAAGAGAGGGAAAACTTTTTTAAACTCTGCTTAAGAAAATGACCTTGTGTCACATCCTACTCGTGTGAAGGGGTTAAGTAACTATGTATGTATATATATTTACCAATCCCTCCGCACGAGAAGTATGTGACATAAGGTCAATTTCTTAAGCAGAGTTCAACAGGTTTGAATTCAGAGTTTTCCTTCTCCTAGACCAGTTGCCTAACCAAGGTTAAAGAGCCCATTCTGCCCTACTATTTATCCATAGCTGGAGGGAGAGCAGGATTCATACCTTTCCCAAGGGTATTAGCGGTAAGTGAAATGCAATTAGCACATACAGAAATTGAACTCGGTGCGACGAGTCCATTTCCCATGACTTTAACCATTACACCACGCGCTTTTCGTAATATGTATGTATACAACAGAATTGGAAATGGCAGAATCTTTCGAGGAAATCGTGTCGAGATTTATTACGCATGAAAAGAAGTTAAGAAAAAGAAAACATAATTTTGACGACAGTTGTCTTAACGCGGTCCGAATCGGAAATTGCAGGGGGTTAAAAGAAGAAAACCTTTGGCCGTGGTCGTCAAATGGCGTTCATTACGCCTAGCAGTTTTTATTAGCTCGAATGTCACTCGAAATAAATGTTGGTGTGAATATGCGTGGAGGCCAAAGGAAAAGAAACGAGGGAGAAACAAAATAAGAACATAAAATTCCATGGCTGGGTGTGAAAGATCCAAAGAAAAAATCCTCACTTAACCGATTCGGTCAGCAATCATATTGGCTAAACGGAAACAAAAACAATACATTGGCGAAAGTTCATGTGGGTTCCAAGGAATTTCTCTCTCTCTCTCTCTCTCTCTCTCTCTCTCTCTCTCTCTCTCTCTCTCTCTTCTCCCGCACTCTCTCTCTCTCTCTTTTCTTTCTTTCTTTCTTTCTCTTAATCACTCTCCCACACACATATCCGCTTTTTATTCTCACTGTCCCTCTTTCTTATGTCATATATTTATACACAGAATTCTACTCTCTCTGTCTATCTTTTTTCTCAAATATTATCTCTCTCTCTTTCTCTCTCTATATTTCTCTCTCTCTCTCTCTCCCTCTCTCTCGCCACACACACTCACTCACACAGGCGCATATACATCCTTTGATAGTCTCTCCTTTCTCATGTCGTATTCTCTCTGTCTCTCTGTCTCTCTCTCATTCTCTCTCTATCTCTCTTTCTCTCTTCTCTCTCTCTCTCTCTCTCTCTCTCTCTCTCTCTCTCTCTCTCTCGCTCTTATCATTTATCACCACTCTCATACATATACTTTTACTCTCATTTTCTCTGTCTTTCACGCACACACACAACCTTTTAGACTGTCTCTCTCCCTCTTTCTCATGTCATGTATCCTCTCTCTCTCTCTCTCTCTCTCTCTCTCTCTCTCTCTCTCTCTCTCTCTCTCTCTCTCTCTCTCTGTATCTCATACCTCTCACTCTTTACCACCTACATTCTCTCTATCACTGCATCTTCCTCACTTTATCTCTCGTGTTCTCATTTATCACAAATCCCTCTCTCTCTCACACAGAGACCCTCTCTCTCTCACACAGAGACCCCCCCTCTCTCTCTCTCTCTCTCTCTCTCTCTCTCTCTCTCTCTCTCTCTCTGTATCTCATACCTCTCACTCTTTACCACCTACATTCTCTCTTTCACTGCAATCTTCCTCACTTTATCTCTCGTGTTCTCATTTATCACCACTCCCTCTCTCTCACTCAGAGACTATCTCTCCCTCCCCCTCTCTCCCTCCTCTCTCTCTCTCTCTCTCTATCTATCTATCTTTCTTTCTATCAATCTATCTAACTATCTAGCATAAATTTGGTTCTATTCATTGATTTTATAAATGAAATTTTGAAGAGAGAGTTCGAAATAAATTTATTACTTCATGTTTTGAGTTTTGTAACCTTCTACAAGACAAATCCCCTCATTAATCACTAAAGGCTCCACTCATCCTAAATCCTTTTTTTTTCTTATCCTATCCACCTTTTGTGGTACATCTTTCTCCTCACATTTCATACTTTTCAGCACCTGCCTGTCTACTTCCTTTCCTTTAACTCATCTTTCCACATTTTCATCGTATATATATATATATATATATATATATATAATATATATATATATATATATATATATATATATATAATTTTGTTTTACTACATTAATAAATTATGATGAAACTTCTAAAAGCAACAGAAGTGAAATATTTATTGAATGTATTTTTTTGTGTTTTTATTATTCACTTTTTTCTTCAATTTTTATCATAATTTGTCGGATTTTTTCCTAATCTGTTATTTTCTCAGAAATCTATCTATCTATCTATCTATCTATCTATCTATATATATATATATATATATATATATATATATATATATATATATAACACTAAAAGTGGAGAAATCATATGAAATTAGGGAGGTAATATTTTATTATGGAATAAAATATAAAATAAAGGGGGGATACACGAAGGCCTTTTCGACCGGTACTTTTCAAGTATATACACCGACGACGAATAAAGTCAGATTGTATAAGAAATTCATAAGAATGAATGTGGGTGAGCCAGAGGGAGACAAATGAAAAAAAGGGGGGGAGAAAAGGGGGTATGTTCGGGGGACATGTTGCTTTAT
>CM042173.1:56074561-56087061 GCA_023376005.1 Doryteuthis pealeii
CTTGGGTTTTTCATTTTGTGTCGTTGTTAGTTTATATTAACGAACAAAAGACAGTGTTATTTTCTCTTTGGGTCTCTTTAATTTAATAAACCTAAGTTACAAACACACGTGTAGAAATAACCCTTTCTTGCATCCGTCTCATCCAATCACCCAGCCACAACTGATTTTCCAAATTACTAATGTTGCGGACCAACAGGTAATCAAAATCAGTTAATCAACTTACCTGTATTTTCCCGTGAAACTGCTATTTTAAACTTTGCAACTCTACAGTACATATCTGATAGGCAGCCGATCAATTACACAAATCTTTGTGGCAGGGGTTGACACTTTAAATCATGACGTCTGCAATACGGGTCACTGAGTGCTAGATCAAACGTATCATGTTACGCTAGCACAGTGTGAGAGAAATTGAACTCTGTAAACTCGGGCACTGGTAATCATTCGCTTCTAATGCCACACAAATTGGCGAATTGGGGAGGTTTTTTAGTAGAATATTAAAATTGTGTTTTTTTTCTTCAGTGACGCATGTAATCTTGCAAATTGCTACGTTTCACTGTTTTACAGCGCAAAATAACTTTCTTTTAGCGCGAATAACTCCGCTTCGATAAAGTTTATTCAAAGAAATTTCATGGAATAATTTTCTTTCATCTTTTCTTTTGTGTAGCACTTGCACAAAAGAAACGAAAGATAATATTAAATTTAATACAAGTTTGGGGATGTTTGTTCTAAGCTGTTGAAAAAGATTGAAAAATGCGTAAAAAAAGTTTGACGAAAAAATAAAAATAAGATTAAGAAAAATCGTTTAAAAGTAAATTTCTATGTAATATTCTTTCATCCTTTTTAAGAAAAATAGTGGAAAAAAAAACATTGATAAAAAATTTATCTTTCTCCAATGTTTAGAACAGAAGGTATTTTTTTTTTGTCTTTTATGTAGTTATTTGCATTGTGTTGGCTTAAGGAATTCCCATAAGTTCGAATAAATTTATTAATCACACACATAGAGACAGAGACACAGAGATATACACATACACACAAACATACACACACAGCACACATAATTGTGATTGCAACATTCGCTAAGTCGTTAATAAAATTATTGCAACTAGCAGGACCTGTGGTTATACTTCTGTGTGATAATTTTCTTGTTAATTGGAACGAGTTGTTGTCTTCTGGGTGGGATTGAGTGATCCGTTTTATTTCAAAGTATCAAAGAATTTGACACGTCTCATCCAGAGATCAAGAGATAGAAAGAAACAACCAAAGAAAGAGAGACAGAGACAGACAAACAGACAGACAGACAGACAGACAGAGACAGAGACAGAGACAGAGACTATGTAAATGGTTTGCATCTGTTACAGATTAACTGTTAAAAGAAGTAACTTCTCTTTAAAAAAAAAAAATAAAAACCAATCCAAAATAAAAAAAATGTACTACATTTTCTTTATTCAACTATACTAGAGGGTAAAGCAGAAATACCACTCACATTTTAAACTTTCACCTGTGTGGTGCAAGTAAAATTACGCAAGTCATAATAGTAGCTCCATCTAGCTAATGTCTGTTTTTTTTTAAAGATATGATCAGTTATGATAATGGCTTGGACCGGTGTTACGTTGCAATACTCACGGTACTAAAACGATACATGCACCGTAGTCCCTTTTTCTTTCTTTGTACTAAAACTCCGATAAAAAATCATAACACTAGAAACATGTCGTCACAACTCCCAGCCTTTATTAACGTGCTCGTCTAGTGGCTTCTACCAGGGAGGAGGGGAGGCAGAGAGAACGAGAGAGAGAGAACACTACTAGATTACTGGGCTCTAATGAGGTCTGTCCCCCACGACGGACGCCGGCAAAAAGAGGACGAAACCTTTCTTCCTTCCCCACGTCACCACGTGACTTCCGGTCAACACCCGACTTCCGGTCAACACCCGACTTCCGCTTGCCCCTCAATTCTTCGTTCGGGGTCACGCTACGGTCAAAACCATCGCTCTCCTCTTTTGGGTCATCACTATTTTTTAAGCCTTTGTTATTTATTCCTCCTTCCATTAGCAGTTCTAGCTCACACAAGTCATATTGCAACACTCCTCCCTTACCATCATTCTAAAATTTTTACCCGTAAAAATTTTCAAAGTATCTCTTTTTTTTCAAGAATATGCGTAATTATTCATTAGATTTTTTTTTTCCCTTCTATCCGATATAGACCTTCCTCTCTCCGATAGAGCCACACGAGCATTCAATTTTACAATAATACAAAAACACATACATATATAAAGTAAAAAGAACATTTACAAAATCATTAATGCAGGTGATATTCTCCTCTCTGTTCCACAATTGTGCTCTGACCTTCCTTACTTATTGTTCATTTTTCTTCTTTCTCTTTTCTTTTTTTTTTCTTTTTTTTTTTTTGGAAATACTCTCCCCAATTTGAATTTAAAAAAAAATTACTCATTATTTTTCATTCTTATCAATTGCAGACCTATACTGATTTATAGCTTTTTTTTTTTTTTTTTTTTCAAGCAACGGCGTTATCGTCGCCTTCTTCAGCTGGTCAATAATTCTTTTCTCTATTATTCCTTTTCTTTTTGTATCTATTCATTTTAATCCCTTTCAGTTTTTCATTTATTTATCTTTTTTCTTTTTTTTCGTCATTATTCCATCTCATATTCCGTGTAATTCGTATTTTCATTTACTCATTTTTCTCATCCTTTTTCTTTCTTTTTTTTTTTTTTCATTCATCTATCTCTAATTATTTCCGAGCGCCAAAACTAGGTTTTTCTGGAAGGTATCTGCTGTGTGAACAAACACTTGAACCACAGGCCTTTAAAGCTATCTTCATAGTCGCTGTTTGGTGGGGTATCATGTTTCCTTGTGGGCAGCACTGGTTGACCCCGGGTGAGCTCGCTGCTACTACCATAATCATTTGTACTCCCAGCGTTTTTAATGCTTTCTTCCATTGCAACTCTAAGCATAGCTATTTTCCTTTCCATTAGGGGAACATATTCTTTTATTTCTCTGTAGTCACTATCTGACGGTGTGGTTTTTTCTTTAGCCCTTACTGTTTTAGGGGAATCTTTTGTGATGCTATTCACTGTTGGAGTTATTTTGTGGTTTTCCATTTTAGCCATTTTTTCAAAATTATTTTTATCATTATTAACGTCCACCTGTCTGTTCAATTTCTCTTTCTTTTTCTTTTTTCTATTGGGACATAGTTGTTCATTGTTCCTATCACCTTCACCCGTGTGATTTGTACCCTTGGTATCCACATCACTATGTGAAGTACTAGTATCCTTATCGGACTTTTCTCTCTTAATAGCTGTATATTTATCCTTATTTTCTGAGATATGTTCCGAGGACGTAGAATGGACTTGTGTGCCCTCCTTAGTTTTGCCATTCATATTAAACAAAGCGTGGTGCTGATTTTTGAGGGCTATCCCATGCTTGTCTCTATTTTTAATTTGTTCGGATGTGCTTTTAGGGGTAGGTGCCATCCACTTTTTATTAATTTTTACGGGACAATTTCTAATGAGGTGATACTTGCTATTACACCCCCAACAACGTCCAGTCTGGTCTCTATTACCTATCTGAGGATGCACATTGCAATTCCTCACTGTAGGTACGTTTCTACTCTGCTTGTTAAATTTTTTCCTATTGTTACTTGTTCTTAATCTATCCTCTAAAAGAGTTCTTTGATAGGTCCTATCCAACCCCTTTTCAACACTTTTTAAAGCACTCGTTACAGAATTTAATGCATCAACCAAGCCTGCGGTGAGATTCTGCAAAAACTCTTTAATAGTCTGAGACTCCATTTTGCATAAACAATTTCAGTCACAGAATAATAGAAGACTTATACTAATATTAATGATATCAATAACCAGTGAAGAGAAAAAAATTACACAACTGTAGAACAAGAGAAAAAAAAATTATCACCTACCTTGTCACTTCTACGTATATTTTTCCTTTTTTTTTTTAAAGTTCTTTTTTCTTGTAAAGTTCATTAATTCCGTCTTTTCTTTTCTTTTTTTTTTAAATTCACACGTGGACGTATATTTTTTCTCCACGTGGGTTTCTCCTTCTTCTTTTATAAGTCCCTTTCTTCTTCTTTAATTGTTAGTTGCTGTTGTTGTTTTTTTTTTTCGTCCTTTTTTTCTTCTTTAAATCTTTTTGTTTTCTTCGCACGTGGGTCCTTCTTTTTTTTTTTTTTTTTTAAAGTTCTCAATTGTTTGTTGACTCGTTGTTGCCGTTCATCTCCTTTAATAAGATTTTAAAAGGTTGCTCCCTTTTCTTTTTTCAAGGTGGGTCTTTCTTTTTTTGTTGTTTGTTTTTTCTTTTTAAGCCCTTTTTTCTCTTCAAATGCTCGCTGTTGTTGCTCTTTCTTTTTCTTTTACTTCTCCTGTTTTTTTTCTTTTCTTTCTCTCTCGTTTCTCAACAGGTCACTCCCTTTTTTTTGTCACACGTGGTCCTTTTTCTTTGTTTGTTTGACTCGCTCTTTCTTTCGTTTACGTTAGTTTCTGTTACAATTACGGCCGATGTCTTTTTTTTTTCGTATCCCTTCGTTGCGTCGTGGTAAACTGGTTCCTTATGAGTCCGTGTCTGAACTCCGAGGTCAACGGGCACCAAAACGATATATGTTACGTTGCAATACTCACGGTACTAAAACGATACATGCACCGTAGTCCCTTTTTCTTTCTTTGTACTAAAACTCCGATAAAAAATCATAACACGAGAAACATGTCGTCACAACTCCCAGCCTTTATTAACGTGCTCGTCTAGTGGCTTCTACCAGGGAGGAGGGGAGGCAGAGAGAACGAGAGAGAGAGAACACTACTAGATTACTGGGCTCTAATGAGGTCTGTCCCCCACGACGGACGCCGGCAAAAAGAGGACGAAACCTTTCTTCCTTCCCCCACGTCACCACGTGACTTCCGGTCAACACCCGACTTCCGGTCAACACCCGACTTCCGCTTGCCCCTCAATTCTTCGTTCGGGGTCACGCTACGGTCAAAACCATCGCTCTCCTCTTTTGGGTCATCACTATTTTTTAAGTCTTTGTTATTTATTCCTCCTCCTTCCATTAGCAGTTCTAGCTCACACAAGTCATATTGCAACACCGGTGCACATTGTGTGTTTGCTGTTGAAACATTTTTTTAAGACTGGTGAATTTGTAATTGCTACACAATTTAAATAAAATAATTAGGCGGACCTGAACTTTCGGACCCCTCCCCCCTATAAAATGTTCGTTTTTTTTTGGGGGGGGTTTCAACGGATTATTATCGATTGCACACCAATCTATCAGACTGTAAAAAAAAATTCTAAAAAGTTCTTTATTTTTAATAGCTACTGCTATAAATATAGTTCAGTATGTTCAAAGTATAATAATATTGAAATAATTATCCAAAGTATAATGATATTGAAATAATATTGGATGTTTGTTTTAGGCCAGTGGTTCTCAACCGGGATCCATATGGACCCCCGGGAACCATATAACATTTTTTGGGACCTGTGTTCTGTGTTAAAATTTTTACATCAAACTCTTTTGAGTTTTATTATGAACTATAATGCTTCTGATTTTTAAAAATAAAATTTATTTTATTTTTAACACAAAACACACACTTTTTAAAATTCCAGCATTGAATAATAGCGTTTTGTTTGTACCCTTTCTTCTAACGGTTGTTTCATCCCGTCTATCTCTCATATGTTGCTCTTGATGATGACCGATCTACTAAAACGGTCGAAACAGATTTCTGTCAGCAATTATAAACATCATTTGTTTTTTCAAAAATGTTAAATTTCATACTGTCGGATTAATTTCCATCTATTTTTCATATATATATATATATATATATATATATATATATTAAAAAAAGAATAAAAATGCTCCTCACTTTGAAGTATTATCATTGGTCGTAAACAAGCTAAATCTATATTCGACTCCCTCAATATTATTGAAATGAAACAGAAAATTCAATATTTGTTCACAAAAGCTTGTTAGAGATATTTTTTTTAAATTTGGCAGATTATCGGTATCGACTCGACAGCGAGGAAGTCTATTGCCTTTTCACAAGCACTGGATCAGGGAGATGTTTTTGCACGATTTCAAATCTTAGATGAGGTTGTTTGCATATCAAATACCGCTAATACCTTTGTAAAAGGTATGAATTCAACTCATCTCTCACCAGCTATGGGTAAATAGTATAACAGACTGGGCTCTTCAACCAAGGTAACCTGTCTAAGAGAAGCAAAACTCTGAATTCAACCCCGTTAAATTGCACATAAGAAACTGACCTTGTGTTGCATCCTGCCCGTGCGTAGGGGTTGCTATCTATCTATCTATCTATCTATCTATATATATATATATATATATATAATATACCAAACTTATAGGTAAATCCTCGCGGTGAGAAAAAAAAACCAGCAAATAGTTTGATTGTAAAAATATACTACCAAACATCAACCGGGAAGAAAAAAATTTTTGGAAAAAAGAAAAGACCAAGATAATGGCACCAACAAAAAATAATCTATTGGTACAATATTTTGGCCAAAAGAAAAAAACAATTTATATGCATATATATATAAGATATATATATATTGATACAATAAGTAAAAAGTGCTCAATACCTAAGTGGAGCAAATAATCAAGATAAATCTAATGAGTCAGACGAACCTACTATATGTTTCGCTTAATGCTCTTCAGGGCTAAGATCTGACTCTGAATCAGATCTTAGCCCTGAAGAGCATTAAGCGAAACTTTTAGTAGGTTCGTCTGACTCATTAGATTTATCATTATATATATATATATATATATATATATATATATATATATGAAAATGGAAAAGGAATTGAATCCGACAATATGAGGAAAAATGAGTAAAGAAAAGAAATGTAGATGGATAAAATGAATTTAATCGATGCCACATTTATCGATATCACTTACACATGTGTTTCGGTCAGTTTATGTGTGTGAAAATAGTTCGCACACATAGAAGATTTGACCTTCATCAGAGCGAACATTTATTTATATATATATATATATATATATATATATATATATATATATATATATATATATATAAAAACTATAGTTTAAATCTGAATGAATAACCTATACATTTTTTAATTAATAATTGAAAATAGTCTCTTTTATTTTACAACTGAAAAAAATTTGTTTAAAGTTTTCCAGTTGACTGTTAATATCTTAAATGCAAGTATAACTTAAGTTACATATAAACCGGAAATGAAACAGAGAATATTCGCTACAATGAATAATTCAAATCATTTTTCAACACAACTTCACCAAAGGTAAAATATCTATTTAATTCTATTAGGTTTTGATTTTTAAGCTTTAAAATATCCTATTATCTTCTCCGATATGTTTATACTTATTAATTATATTAACTTAATGCTTCAAAGGAGTCCAGTAAAATTGAAAAAGATTTTCGTTTAAGGGTTTCTCTTTAAAAGCTTCTTTTTTCACTTGAGAGAAATCCTTTAGAAAATATTTTTTCATTTATTTTTCCTTCATTTTTTCATTCATGTTTTCATTAATTCTTAACTATATATATATATATATATATAAACACACACACACACACACACACACACACACACACACACACATATATATATATATATATATATATATATATATATATATATATATATAGTTCGATCCATAAAAACAGACTTTTAAAAAAGTCAGCACTGTCTTTTTGGGGTTACCCTGTATGTATATATATATATATATATATATATATATATATATATATATATATATATATATATATACAGGGTGACCAAAAAAACAGGCCTGACTTTTTTTTAAGTATGTTTTTTGGATCACCCTATATATATATATATATATATATATATATATATATATATATATATATATATAAATATAATATATATAATATATATATATATATATATATATATATATATATATATATATATATATATACAGGGTGACCAAAAAAACAGGCCTGACTTTTTTTTAAGTATGTTTTTTTGGATCACCCTTATATATATATATATATTATATATATATATATATATATATATAATATATATATATATATATATATATATATATATATATATATATATATAATATATATATATATATATATATAATATATATATATATATATATATATATATATATATATATAATATATATAATATATATATATATAATATATATATATATATATATATATATATATATATATATATATATATATATATATATATATATATATATAATATATATATATATACTTTCTTTACCCCAAGATACATCCTGATGAATGTTTAAAGAAACTGAAATGTTTAAACATCGATAAATAAATTCATCCTATTTTCGGAACACTTGTTTTTTCAAATTTCTTAATAATGTCGGATTTATTTTCCATATTTACTCCCGTATATATATATATATATATATATATATATATATATATACCGTTTTTAGATTAATATACCGATCATTCGTTTGATTTCTCATAGTCTGTCATCATCGGAATACTGACCATCGGCACATAAGATAATGTTGTGTGACCTTTTATAGGCGATGATCCCACATGGACGTTAGGATAGGCCTTTACTCCTGTGGAGACGTTAGTTTTAAGAACATTCTTATCGTTCTAGATTTTGTTTTTAGTTTATTGACATTGCGCAGATCTACTATTCTCTTTTTATCTCGAGGCAATTGAAATGGCTAATGTCTTCTTCATATAACTATGCGGTCACCATCTTTTTACAAGCTGAATACAAAAGAGAGCACATATATAGCTCTTCTTAAAACGGATAGAGCACCCCCTGTTACCTAATATGTTTATAACAATAAAATTCCATCTCTTTAAAGCTGGTTGTAGATGATGTGGTGTTAAGAACTCTGACTGATGACAAATCGGTCTGGTTCGATCCCGACCTTAAGCAACCTGCCGTGTCTAGTCACACTAGTGAGTCGTGAAAGGAGAAACAGGACTGTATGTGGATGACAATACATATGCTATCCATCCCTTGTGGACTGAGCTTACTGGAAATGGAATATTTTGGTGGCCGCTAATTACGCAAAAATTCCATTGTTCTCCTTAAAACGGATTGGGTATTCTCTGTGGCCTAATATGCTTATAACAGTAAAATTCCATTTCTAAAGAGTAGGTTGTGGATGGCTCGATGGTAAGACTTCTGTGACTGTTATTTGAGCCACTTGTCTACTACACAGCGTATTCTTTAGCGCCTTCAGACTATCATCTCTTCGGTGCTATGAAAGAGGGTTTGAGAGGCAAACATTATTCCAATGAGAGGAAGTGAAGAAGTGGGTCAAAGTAAATTCAACATAATTTTACGGGGAAGAGATTAAAGCTCTCCTTTGAAGGTGGAACATAGCTATTGAGAGAAATGGTCACTATGTAGAGGATTAGGGATGTGATCCACAGAGGACCAGCTACATTTTGATGTATGATAGATGTTCCTGTGGTGGTAATTATATATGTCCTAAACAAAACGGCATTATTTTTACTCACCCTCGTATACATATATACATATATACATATATATATGGTGTGTGTGTGTTTGTATGTATGTGTGTGTCTTTAGTCTATATATATTAGGAGAGTACTTCACACAGAGACACAAATACACACAGACACACACAGAGACACACGGTGTGTTTCAATTAATAGCGTCGATCACAGGGGGCTACCCCCATGCAATACCTGGCCCCTTGATTTAAAGGGGCGGTGCTGGATTTATTGCCCAGCGCCTGAGAGGCCCCCTTGAGGGGGAATGCCGAAGGATTGACGCAATTTTTGTTCTTTCCCACCTATGAGCTTCAGCTTGTGGGTGGGCCCACGTTAAAACGTGGCCTTGTGCCCAGCCCATACAAGTGGGATATGAGGCAAATACCCACACGCAGAGACACACACTGAAGTTAATAATTGTGATAGCTACAGTCGTTAATAAAATTACCTTTACAACCGGGTTCACCCGGATCCTGAGTGATATTACCTTTTAAGGTCCGATTTATGGGTTAAATAAATCAAAAATATGTTTAAAAGGAAATTGAGTTGGAAAAAAAATTAATACCTAACAAGGATGAGTAAAACAAAATTTACAGAGTTACCAGTAACTTTTTTAAATTCTAAACTTTCCTTTACTCAATTAATAGGTAACCTATTAACTATATAACCCTTACGACATTGCCAATGTCAGTTTAATGGAAATTGACATTTTAATAACAATTCTATGATTATATACATAGATTTGATGTGTGAGAATAACGCAAGATTCCATAATTCTACGTAGTGTTCTATTGTTGTTATTGTAGTTATGTTGTGTGTTACATCGTGTTAAAAAAGGCATTGAAAATACACAATAGAAAAAATAACACTACATCTTCTTATAACACACAGCATAACAACAATAACGATACTGATAGGTACATCATATTTCCCAATAATCCTATCACTGATAGAATAAATAGAAACCTAAAAAAGATAGGTATTAAGACAGTTACTCACTCCACGAAAACTATCAAAACATTTTACACAATAAAAATTAATATAAACACACAGACTCCGAAGCAGGGGTCTACAAAATAGATTGCTTAAATTGCAAGAAAAATATGTAGGAGAGACTTCTAGATCTTTGACTAAACGGATCTCTGAACATAGATATCATATTAAACGAGGTTTTCTAAACAACGCCCTAGCTAAACATATTATAGACACTAACCATACGTTTGATTTTAAAGGAGCTAAAATATTAACTCACATACATAGATTTGAAATGGAAATAAATAGAAATAGCAATAGCAATAACGGAGTGACGCCATTTATCTTACATAAATAATAGGCAACGTATTAATCATTTAATAGGGTTAATTTGTGGCCTTGTGCCAGACTATGCAGAGTTCAGCAAATAAATAACCACATTGCAACAGTTTTGTCCGAAATGCATCAGGTAATTCTTTTAATATCAAGATCTAAAATGAAGTCATAAAAGATTTTCGTTCTAGTGATTGGCTGTGGCATTTAACGATCAAAGTTCCACGTCGCAAATGAGAATTAAGTCTACCCTGCCATTGTACATTTTTCCCGAAGGATTTTAATGATGGGTTGGACACAGCATGAAATCCTTCGACTTAGATCCAAGGAGACGTTGAATTAATTTATTTTAGATCATATTGCATTGCCTTTACATTGAAAGTATATATATATATATATATATATATATATATATATATATATATATATATATATATATAATATATATATATATATTGCATTGGCACAATAGATAGACGAATTAGTTCGAAGGAATCAACAAAGCGCTCAATTATGTAATCTCTCTCTCCTCATATATATATATATATATATCCCTGGAGGGAGAATATATGGATTCATACCTTTCCCAAGGGTATTAGCGCTATGGGTTAAATAGTAGGGCAGACTGGGCCCTTCAGCCTTGGGTAGGTAACCAGTCTAGGAGAGGTATAACTCTGAATTCAAAATTCCAGAGGTCGGTCGTTGATTGGGTTTGTGGCAACCCTTGAAGCACCAATTCTTTCCTATCGACTGTGCCAAAAAGTGTGGATGGTTCAACACAAGCCTTCACCACTATAAACAAATCACTGTGTGGGTGTTCATTGTGTGTATGAACCCTCATAGGCCGAAAATCGACAGGAGAGTCCATTTTTTTATATATTTTTTAAATATAATATATATATATATATATACATATATATATATATGAGTGATTCTTGTCAATCCTTGTAATCCTAGTCTGTAATGTTCCTCGAAATCCAAGGTAGAAAAGGGTGTAGTGTCAGTAGATCTTATTGTAATCCTAGTCTGTAGTGTTATTTGTAATCCTAGGTTGAAAATAATGTAGTATCTGTAGATCTCTTTGTAATCCTAGTCTTTAGTGTTCCTTGAAATCCTAAACAGAAAATAGTGTAGTATCAGTAGATCTTTTTATAATCCTACTCTGTAGTGTTCCTATGTAGAAAAGAACGAAGTATCTGTGAGGTTATTTGCCGCTCATCCCACTTATGAGGGCTTGACACAAGGACATTTTTATGTGGGCCCCACCCACAAGCCCAAGCTTATGGGTGGTTGTTGGAAAAAATTGCGTCGATCCCGTCGGCATTACCCCACAAGGTGGGAGGGGCGCCTCAGGGCAATAAACCCAGCCCTGCCCCTTTAAGTCAAGAGTGTAGTATCAGTAGATCTCCTTGTAATCCTAGTCTGTAGTGTTCCTCGAAATCCTAGGTAGAAAAGAGTATATTATCGGTAGATCTCCTTGTGATCCTATTCTGTAATGTTCCTTGAAATCGTCAGGAGGAAAGAGTGTAGTATCTGTAGTTTTCCTTGTAATCGACGTTTTACAGATTTTAACTGGTGGCCTTTCACTGGAGTCTGAGTGACAGCAAGTATGCTCAGGTGTCTTCAAGTTTCCAAGACTAAGTATTCTAGCTGATGTTAACAGTGTAGTCTA
>CM042173.1:56092061-56133879 GCA_023376005.1 Doryteuthis pealeii
TGGACGGGGGCAAAAGTTAAGGCCTTTGTTTAGTAGTTCAAATGTATGGATATTGAATTTGTGTCTACTTAGGTTTATTACTCGTTTGTGTGGGTCATTTCTGAACTGACAAGTTTTTCGAAGCTGCTTCGCAAAATTTCGAAAGCTTCTGTTATTTTGTTTAGTGTAATTTGTGTCCGCCCTTCCAGGTGTGTTGGTTGGGCGGCTTTTTGGTTTTTTGGGTGGTTCGGTATGTTACTCGCGGTTTGTGTGTGTCGAGTTAGGTTAGGCGTTTGTAGAAGCGTCTTTCTTGTTTTATTTTTAGTCGGTTCTGAGTTTGTTTTTCTATCGGTGTTAGTCGGTGTTATGGGTATCGTTTCGTTTTTTCTCGTTCGTTGGAGGATGTCTGCGTATGTATGTGGTTTGATGTGGAATTGTTTCTCTTTTGGTGTTTTCGTTCCTTTTGTCGAGTTTCCGAAGTGTGTTTTTTGTTCATTAGACGTTTTTGTGTTTCATATTTCCTTGTGTTTCGTTGATTCGTTTTGTTGTTCGGTTTCCAGCGTAGTTTTCTGTGTTTTGCAGATTTGATGCGTTGGAGTTCTTTGTTTTTGTCCGCTTGATGATTACTTATTGTAGTGGTGATCTTATTGTATTCATCCGTGTTTGTTTGTTTCTTTATTTTGTCTTTCAGGACTTTGGCTTCCGAATTTGCTTCGGAGAGGTTTTTTTCGCAAAATTTTGCAGTGTCTTTCATGAGGTCTAGGGAGAACTGTTCAATTTTTTCGTACCAGTTCGTTAAAAAATCTTCATCGTGGTTGCCGATTGAAGGGTCCAGTTCTATTCTAAAGTTGGTTGGGATCAGTTTGTCCGTTATGCAAGTCTGTAAGAACTGTAGGTGTGACTCATATCTTGCAATTTTATCGGTTTTTCGGTGGAGTCTCACTGCTAGTAGTTCTGTTTCTTCATATTGTGGGTTAGTAGTGGTTTGGTTGCTTGGTGAAGTAGCGTCAGGGGTTGTTTCCTGTGTGCAGAGTGTTCTTTTTCCTTGTCTTGTTTCCATGATTAATAGTGTGAACAAAAATTATTATTAAGACAATCAGGAATATTTCTTGTTTGTATATATATATACATATATATATATATATATGTGTGTGTGTGTGTGTGTGTGTGCGTGTGCGTACGTTTTCTTGTTTGTATAAAATATACATATATATAATATATATATATATATATTGTGTGTGTGTGTGTGTGTGTGTGTGTGTGTGTGCGTGTGCGTACGTGTGTGTTAAGAGCTCGCTAAATTTGTCAAGAATCTATTAAAAAAATGTAAAGAAAATTTATAATGGATAATTTTTTTAACTGGACTTATATGAAATATATATGAGTATTTAAAAATTAAGATTGAGAAATCAAACAACTTTTGTCTTATCTCCTTAGAATTCTATCTAATAATAATCATTGTATGTATCTATCTATATCAGTTCGTTTCCGGCCTTGGGTTTGAAAAAAAAAATGTTAAAATTAAGTTTAAATCAGAGATGATTATACATGATAATTATTGAACTGAAAGTTTTGATAATTTTTAGATTAGTAAAAACAAAAGAGATTATGAATTTAAAAAAAAGGAATATAGTTTTTAGACTTAAATTCAACTGATGAGTGATTAGAGAAACATAGTTAATTGTAAAAGAATTATTAATTCTTGAAAATTTTAAATCTTTAATTTGTAAAAAAATTTTCAACATGTAAAATATAATAATATAACTATAAATAAATAAATAGATAAAATAGATCAAGTAATAAATAAGAGGGAGTATTTGGTTTGGTTTGTGTTGTTTTACGGCATATCAACCTCAGTGGGTTATTTAATATCGATAAAGTTTTAAAATAAAGTCATTCTTAATGGATACTCAATGTTTTTTATAAACTCATTTTTCTATTTAACACATAGATGGGATCCTAACAGGTACTACCACTCCGGATCAGAGTGGACCAGGGATCAATGGTGATGAAGGGGTACTCCACATTCCCCAAACCTCCAAAACTGGAACCTCACCATCAGATAGAGTTTAACGTCATTCACAGGATATATAGACTCTCAGCCACCGCCTTCTAGCACCCATATGATAAAAAGGATTGGGGCTTTCTATCAGAGCAATAGGGTTGAGAAAATCATATAGGTGTTAAGGCTTGATGCTACCAGCCGTCTACCCAAGAAGGGAGTTTTTACAATGTCATTATTAGAAACAATATTAATCGTAAACTAGACTGACCTTAACTTCAAGAGGACTTAAAATTTTGGAGTTAATTGTATATAATGATCAGCACTACTTATTATTAGGGATATATTGCATATTAAAATATTAATTCCACAAGTGTTCTAATATATATATATATATATATATATATATATATATATATATATATATAATTTTATATGAAAAAGGTGACTTACCGGTGAAATTGGTTACAATGCTTAGTTGATGCTAATTTCACAATGATAAGACAGCGATATAACAAATATAAAGTGCTCAATACGTAAGTAGAGCAAATTTATTATTATAATGGTACACAGTAATAACCTACTCGAGTTTCACCATAAGGGTCTTCAGGGTTAAATCCACTGAATTAATCAAGATATTGATTAATTACAGCTGATTGCTCGTGTGTATTTTTTTGGCAATATTTTACTGTCTTATCATTGTGAAATTAGCATCAACTAACCATTGTAACCAATTATATATATATATATATGTGTGTGTGTGTGTGTGTGTGTGTGTGTGTGTGTGTGTGTGCTTTTGTTTGTCTTCAGCTTGTAGAAAGATGGCGACCTCAGAGTGGCAGAGGACATTGACCATTTCAACTGCCTCGAGATATAAAGAGACAAACAAAACTGATCTACACAATGACACTTAACTAAAAAAAGAACTAGCAAGACAACAATGTTAACGGGCAAGTTAATCTAACCACTCCCTTCCTAAAACCAACGTCGCCACAGGAGTAAAGGCCGATCCTAACGTCCCAGTTGGATCTTCGCCTATCATAGGTTACACTACATTATCTTATGTGCCAACGGTCAGAGATCCAATGAACAACAGACGAATGATACAAGGTGTGTCAAAAAGTATGGAGATTTTTTGTACTTATTGACACACCTTGTATTCTGAAAATTAAAAATTAACATTTCATTCATTGTTCCTTTCTATCTTGGTAAATATAGCTTCAAACTCGGCACTTTTATGACACACATTGTATTCTGAAAAAAATTAACATTCTATTCATTGTTCATTTCTATCTTGGTAAATACGGCTTCAAACGCGGCACTTTTATGACACACCTTGTATTCTGAAAAAAATGAATGTTCGATTCATTGATCATTTTTATCTTGGTAAATACAGCTTCAAACGCGACACTTTTATAACATACCTTGTATTCTGAAAAAATTAAGGTTCCATTAATTATTCATTTCTATCAGCTTCAATCCCGATACTTTTATGACACACCTTGTATATCTAAAAATATAGCGAAGACAGGAATTCAACGGCGCTTGGTAACTGACGGTTTCTCACTTATGTGATTTTAAAAAACAAGTTAGTTATAGAATGTTGTATGGTGCATCATATGAATGTTCAAACGCGAGAGTCATGGAGGGAGGGCTAGTTTAGTTTGTTGGGCATGGTGGGAAGGCTGGTTTTCTTTCTGTGGGATGCTAAGAAAGGACGGTCCAATCTAGTAATAGAACAATTTCGCGATTTGATATTTTATTACTTCTATTGCGTTTAATTTAATCCGGTGAGTTTTTTTGTTATATATATATATATATATATATATATATATATATATATATATATGTGTGTGTGTGTGTGTGTGTTGATATCATCCACTTATATATATATATATATATTATATATTATATATATATATGTGTGTGTGTGTGTGTGTGTGTGTGTGTGGTATATATATATATATATATATATATATATATATATATTATAGTATGTACAGAAATAATCTACTCGAGTTTCACCATAAGGATCTTCAGGGTTAAATCCACTGAATTAATCAAGATATTGATTAATTACAGCCAACTACAAATATCTCGATTAATTGAGTGGATTTAACCTTGAAGATCCTTATTGTGAAACTAGAGTAGGTTATTTCTGTACATAGCACTTTATATTTATTATAACGCTGACTTATTTTGGTAAAACTTGTATCAACTAAACATTGAGACTAATTTCACCGGTACATATATATAATATATATATATATATATATATATATATATTAAGGGGGAGAGAGGAAAGAAACGGTGAGAGAGAGAGAGTAGGGAGGGAGAGAGACGTAGATTGAAGAGAATGTTGTTCAATATATTAAACGTGATTTTATATATTCAAATTGTTCTTATCACAAGAAAAAACCTGTTCTTGCCACATAATTTTATATATTAATTTATTTTGAATTTAATTTGATTCTTTCATGCTTGAACACAAAAAAAATCTCCAGTAAACAATAAATAAAATAAAACAACTTTTAAAAGATTTGTTAAACTCAATCTTTCCGAAACTTGTGATGTAAAAAAAATATCATCACACTCTAGTTCGTTTTATAAGTGTCGACTGAACCGATGAATAATACCCCCTCCCCCTATGAAGGACATATAGATAATCATCATATCATGGTTTGGCTTTATGAACGAAGATCAAGAACGGCTCGGTCCGCCTTGACAGCCGGCATGTTCATGGCTGATAAGGCCGGCGTAGGCGTGTGGACACCCAGCATCATTAAAATACAAGAGCTGACAAAGGGCGGATGAGCTCCAGGGGGAGCTAACGGCCATTTACACCGATAGTAGTAGGATTTGGTATTTACTACTTACATACCCGGCCTCGGCTGGGGGTCCAGTGTGCTTCGGCCTCTGGACCAGTGAAGTACAGTTAATGGCATCGATCCAGGGGGGCCATCCCCCCAGATCGATGCAATTTTTATGTGCCCACGTAAAAAACGAGACCTTGTGTCCAGCCCTCATAAGTGGGATGAGCAGGCAAATACCCTTACATAAATCCCCAAATGTGAGAGATGGGGATCCTTAGCCTTGTACGGCAATCAATCTACACAAGGAAAAGTCTATTATAAAATGAAAGGCTAAGGGAGTAAACTCCGATATCAAATCTGGAATTGAAGTCCCTGTCCCTAGAATGAAAAATAGAGGGGAAAAATAAATATTTAACTCAACAGGTCTTTGTTGAGGGGGGAAGAAGCGAGTCCAACGCCTTCTCGCAGGCTAAAACACCGACTTCGTCGTCTTCGTCGTCGTCACCACAATCCTTAGCAGCTAATGTCGCAACACTCGTTACTGCCGTCACCCCACTTCTGGGTGTTGCTTTATACTTATACACCGTTTACCCCTATCATCCGGGCATCTGTGCCCCACACACAGGATTGTCAACACAATCCCAGCCGCCGGAATGCTCGCAGCTATCATCCGGGTACCTGGCGCTCACATACGGGACTGTGGCATCTCGACTCCGGTGCCCGCACCAATGTGTCGCCCTTTTGCATTCTGAAGGGCGCGGGTTCGACTCTAGGTCAGTCCTACACGCCAGGCAAAGCCTAGCCCGCTTCCTTCGAGAATACGGCAAGCCTTCACGCCCGCCACTCACCTCGAGTTCTCTGTCACACCCTGTTACACGAGGTAGGCCTCTTCTCTCACTACAGTCCCTAATGTGGTGTGAAGCTGAACTTGTGCCATCCAACATTTTCTGGAACACTATCGTTGCCAAACTGAATTGTTTTTTCCTTTCCTTTGGATCATAACGCCAGTCTAGAGAGGGTGGACTCGCTGCATGGGCGACAGTGTATTGTTCATATCAAATCACCCAGGCTAAGTAGTTCCAGGTTTTTGAACATTACGACATCGGCTCTAGTAGATGTATTGATGTCAATTATATATATATATATATATATATATTAACTTTATTCCCGCACTACGTTAACTTAGGTATACATCCTCTATCAACGATATTGAGCACTATTATTTACTTAAAAATATAGGACTCCATATTATCAATATATATATATACATATATATATATATATATATATATATATATATATATATATATAATGTCTATAAAACATATGTATGATGCTTTAATGATCAAATAAACGACTTATTGTCAGAGTCACAGAGTAAAATTATATCAGGAAAAAATAACAAAGAAATTTAGATTTTTAGCATTATAGACTATTTCAGGGAAACTGGAGGAATTATCTAGTCGTCCCCATCCTCAGGTGCAGATCTGAGAATGAGAACGACTAGATAATTCCTCTACCTCCCCTGACCTAGTCTATAATGCTAAAAATCTAAATCTTCTTTGGTATTTTTTCCTGATATATATATATATATATTCATCCCAATTTCGGAATACTTGTTTTTTCAAATTTTCTTTATATATATATATATATATATATATATATATATATATATATATATTCGCTTTCTTCAATTATTTACAATGTTCCATTATTCTATGCAAAACTGATCGATGTTTTAATTTGTTTTTATTTTTCTTCTCTTCTGTGAATATTTCCACATTTCATTACAAAAAATTTTCCAATGAATATATTAGCTGAACATCACCCATTTTTACTGTTTGTGTTATGTCTCAGATAGTGAGAATAATTTTTGGCAATATTTAATTAACTCTATTGGTCTCACTCCATTCTTGTTGTTATTTGAATTCCTATCGCCATTTTTTTTCTTTTAGATTTCCAGAAGACTACTTTTCAGTACACTAAACCTAGTGCATATCCTGTTTTATTTTATTCTGTTTTATTAAAATCTTTCACTAGTTTAATTATCTGAATTCCTTCGTGTGGAATATTTATTTTCACGGCGCAGATTCGGCTATTGATCCATTAAGTGCAATGCGTTATGAACAATTCTTTCGTAGATATCCCATTGTATTTTTGCTGTATTTTTCTCTTCTTTCTGAGCAGCCATTTTTGTATTATAAAGTGCGCATGCGCATGCATACACATTATATTCTCCTGTCTTTTCAATGGCTGCTTTCTCTCATGTTATCAAGGATCAATTTCGGGTCAAGTAATTTGAATACGGCTTTATGGAAACAATACTTTTAGTAAGTCGAACGAAGGAATTGTAATGCCAAAACACAGATGTAATAAGTTAGATGAAATCGACAGATTAAAACAAAAAAAAAGCAAGACAAAACAAAATAAAGAAATATGATCTTTTAAAATAGAACTGTCGATAAATTTCCAGAAATGAAAACTAAACTCAAGTCATTTTCACTTGAATGAACAAAGTAAGAGGAACTCTAACAGGATCAGTGTGGATATGGCAATGGCACACTGTAATAATAAACCAACAAAGTCTGATAGTATCGAGATACACTGCTAGAGTACTATGGGTTAGTGGTAATGATACTTCGGCCCCGAAACCATACCTGAACCCAGTGTCATCATCTGATGATGGCTTTGTTGGATGCTATACTGTCGTTTAAACAGTAGCCGTTGTATGAATTAATTTCAAGTGTTGCATACCCTCTTTACCGGCACTACATATCTATATGTTATATACCTTCTTACGTCTTACTCTGTCGTCTATTCTTCTGGCCGGATCTGGTATATCTTCTAAGGTCTCGTCTGGTCTTCTATTGAGGATTCCGGGTCTGGTCTCTGTCGGGGATCACTCCTTATCAGAAGCCTTGTGTCATTGTTAGCTTTTAGTAATAACAACCAGACTTCGATTTACGATGATGTTACTTTATTCATAGATTCCCCAGACCAGACAATCACGCAGTGAGACTCATATCTTGCTAGCTTCGCTTCTAAGTTCTAACTCTAACTGACTGAGTTGCTTACCCCTTAAATCGGAAGGGGCTTCTATTGCCGTCCGATTCTCACGATCATCCCCAGAACGCAAGGTCAAAGTGAGGTCAAACGCTGTCACTCACTCTCAAGGCCATCAGCTGCACTAATATGATTTCTACACTATTGTCATAACCATTAGGTATCTAATGATTATGTAACCCAAGTACTTTTTCACAAGTATGAAAGAAAATTTTGTTTAGTTGGGCAGAAATAGATAGAAAACAAGTTTTTGAATTATCTAAGTTAATGTTTAAAAGGTCTCAATTTTATAGATGATAAACTTTTAATAATTATTTTTTTCGAATTGGATATGAAAAAAATGCTTTAACTATTTCATTAGAATATTAGATCAAATGTTGAACGATGTAGCAAACTTTTTTGTATTATATTTTTATGTATGCCAAAGGATACCATTAAAAGTGAATGTCCGTACCATTAATCTGTTTTCTAATATTGTACCTGTCCAGTCGACTGGAGCTGTAGAATATGCCGACTGCACCTCTGCAAATGGGTAAGAAACACCCAATATGGCCACCGGTTGGCTGTTCGTGGTGACTCATCGTGCTTAAGGATGGAATCCTGGTAGCTGATCAGTTTATGATATTGTGCTAAACGGGTGGTCGGAGAAGCCGCCTCCAATCCATCGGCTGGTCACAAGCCTTAGCACTAAAATGATTGTCACGACCCTGTTGCTTTTATAGCAAACCTCTAACATTTCTTATTATAAATGTACTAGAAGGCGGTGGATGAGGGTCTTAGTTTCCTGTGTAGGACGTTAAAGTTCATCTGGTGGTGAGGTTCTGGAGCATTAAATAATGTCGAATAACCCTTCATTCCCATTGTTTTCATTCAATTATATATAAATATAATATATATATATATATATACATACATATATATATATATATATATATATATATATATATATATATATATATATATATATATATATATATAATAAAGTTTGTTTCTTTATAGTATCATTGAAGCATTGTGTGTATGTTTATTTCACTATGCCGAGCAAGGCTTATATTTATAGTAAAACTTAAAAGAATTTCGAACATTTTCCACGCGCGGGATTTAAATCGGCTAATTCCGTGATGTTAATTTTCAAATATACGGCGTTAAACAACAAACGATTACAATATCGCCGTGGGATAAGTACTATAATAAATCACCTAGTACTTTCAATACTTTCAACTTTCAATAACTCTGAAGATGGAATTTTACTTCCGAAAATATTTAGTTTTGAAAAAAAAACAAAAGTTAAATAAATTCAACACATATTGCATTGTAAATTGCCTTCAAAATATATATATATATATATATATATATATATATATATATATATATATATATGAGTGTTTGCAGGTGCTCCTAGGAGTGTGCTACCACTGCTGCATCATCAGCAAATACCATGTCCAGAATGACAAATTGCCTGACCTTTGTTTTGGCTTTTAGACGGCTGAGATTGAACAGGTTACCATCTGTCCTTGTGTGAAGTTAGACTCCTTCTGTTGCTTCACCAAAAGCTTGGCACAGAAGGAGGGAAAAACATATCCCAGAGTGGGTGCCAACACGCATCCCTGCTTGACGCCATAACGGATGCTGAATGGGCCTGAGCTGGACCCATCAAACTGGATTGTGCCTTGCATGTCGGTGTGAAAGGACTGAAGAATGCGGAGAACTTTTTGGGGGGGGGGTAAACCTATTCGTTCAATCAACTGTCGAATACCATGTCCCGAATTCCATCAAGATGGAAAGCTTTTGTGAGGTCAATAAATGCTATGTAGATGGGTCTTTTCTGTTTTCTACATTTCTCCTGAAGCTGCCTCAGAGAGAAGATCATGTCAATAGTGGACCTTCCTACTCTGAAACCGGCCTGTGATTCAGGGTAAGTCTTTTCTGCGAGAATCTGGAGTATATTTAGTGCAACTCTAGCAAAAAATAAAAATAAATAAAAATATATGAGAGAGAGAGAGAGAGAGAGAGAGAGAGAGAGAGAGAGAGAGAGAGAGAGAGAGAGAGAGAGAATGGGAATGTATCCGACAGTATGTAAGAACAAGAACTGCGAGTAAAAAATAGGAAATGATGACAGATTGATATTGGAAAAAATATATTTTATTAGAAATATATATTCTTTTTATTCCTTTATTTTATTTATATATTTTATATATTCCCTTATTCGATCCACCCGGGTAGACTGTTTTTATTTCGTTCACCATGACCGGATACAAGTGTTAAGCTAGGTTAAGTATTCTATTTTATTTTCGTCTGTGGGTAGGATTGAACCTGAAACCTACAGTAACCTCTCAAGTAGACCAAGTATGAATATGATATGGGAACCAATAATTAAAAAGTCTAGATTATATTTTTTAAAAACTTGCAATAGAAGTAAAGGCAAAAAAAACATACATAAGTATAAAGGTAAATATTCTAGTTAAAAAATACATTTGGTTTATAAGTTCCGTTGGACACATGGCGCAACAGATATAACGGTTGAGTTAATAGAGCTCTAAGTGACAATCATCCGTATGTTGCAGGTTCAATCCTGACGGGTTATAGTAACATAGAATACTTAACATAGCTTAACACTTGTACCCGGTCATGGTTAACAGAATGACAAAGTCTACCCCGGTGGATTGAATAAAGAGTTCAGTTCAGACTTCCGTGAATACTTCCGATTACAACATGAAGGCTCCCGAATTCGACAAGAATGTTCCCGGGTTCGACGAAAAGGTTTCCAAGAAACACCTTAAGAAGGCCGGAAGGTACATCGACCGAAACGTTGTGTACATAACAATAAATGTGACAACAACAGTCCCAAAATCCAAACGATACAAATTATCAAGCCTCAACTCAAAAATTCCGATGAATTTTGACTGTTTTCTGATCGATTTTTGCGAAATCAGAGTGAGCAAGGTTCCAAAATAGACTCTAAAAATAGACTGAGGTCATTTGGGGTCACTGGAGATCAGTAAATATGCCATTTCCGGCTAATTGGAGCGAATCAGAGATATGAACTACATAAATATTTTTAACCTCCCAAATGGTGGAACGGACAAGTTTAAGGTCTGACATCCGAGGTCACTAAAATTTCTGTAAATAATTGAGTGCCAAAATAACACCTCAACCCGTTTTATTTGTCTGAATGTCTGTTTATTGATTTTAACGGCATATCAACCCGTCTGGGGTTATGTCATGCCTAACGCTTAGGAAGTAATATATGTCGGGTATTTATATTTATACATTTTAGTAATTGGTTTTAACAATGTGTTAGCATTATTGGGGAATATGTTGTATGGTATTGATTTGTTTCATGTCTATATTCTATACTGTTCTTGTTTGGGTATATTGGAGTGAGCTAGTCTTGTATGACCAATGCGTAATCGGGATACAATGACCTGTTCCTTTCTGTTGGCCGTAGGTGGCGACCCGTGATACTTAAGGATAGAGCCCAGGGGGATGAGCAGTTCATGACATGCAATACTCCACTTTGGCCCTATCTTGGGCTAGACGGGTGGTCGGAGAGGCCCCCTCTGATCAATCGGCTGGTCACGTCAAGCCCTAGCACCTATATGATTTTCCCAACCCTATTGCCCTTATGGCAAGCCCCAACCCCTTTTTATCATATGGGTGCTAGAAGGCGGTGGCTGCGGGTCTACATGTGCTGGGAATGACGTTAAACTCTATCTGATGGTGAGGTTCCAGTTCTGGAGGTTTGGGGAATGTGGAGCACCCCTTCATCACCATTGCTCCCTGGTCCACTTTGACCCGGAGTGGTAGTACCTGTTAGGGTCCCATCTATGGGTTAAATAGAAAAATGTATTTATAAAAAAATTGTATTATCCATTAAGAATTGATTTATTTCAAAACTTTATCGGCATTAAATGACCCACTGAGGTTGATATGCCGTAAAACAAAACAAACCAAACCAAACTTTATATATATATAGTTAATATTAACTCCCTGACTTTTCGAATTTTCTCCGGGCAACACCAGGAAGTCTTGCTACTTTATTAACGAATAATTTGATTACGCTCCTGGGTAAACAAGGGAGATAACTCACATTTCTAAATAATAAGCTACGTTAAATGATCGGCACTTTTTGTTGATATTTTGTTTTTCCCCAAACGTCCAACTTCATAAACGATTAGCTGTAATCCGCCCTGACTATTCTTAAACAACAACGGCCATTTTTGGCAAGGAACAATTTCTCTCGTCTCCTTTTCGTTGATGTGTAAAATAATCTCCAATATATTTCTATACTAAAATCATCTCCAATATATTTCTATACTAAAATAATCTCCAATATATTTCTATACTAAAATAATCTCCAATGAATTCCTATTGTAAAATGGCGTTTGTATTGTAAAATCATCTCCAATGCATCCATATAGTAAATTAATTAGCAATGCATTTTTAATTAAAAACATCTCTAATACATTCCTATAGTAAAATAATATCCAATGCATTCCTATAGTAAAATCATCTCCAATGCATTCTTATAGTAAAATCGTCTCGAATTCATTCCTATAGTAAAATAATTTCCAATACATTTCTATAGTAAAATCATATCCAATGCATTCTCATAGTAAAAATCATGTCCAATGCATTTTTATAGTAAATTCATTTCCAATGCATTTCTATAGTAAAATCATCTCCAATGCATTCTCATAGTAAAAATCATATCCAATGCATTTCCTATAGTAAAATAATCTCCAGTGCATTTCTATAGTAAAATCATCTCCAATGCATTCCTATAGTAAAATAATCTCCAATGCATTCCTATTAAGAAACAATTTAATTCTTTTTGATACCGGCCCTTGCCAAGTCAGCGTATGAGTAGCACACGGATTTGTGTGGTAAAGTGAGGAGCTGATGGTAGGTGCGGCGCTCCACCTCAGACCCAAATCAATCTCCTTGGTCTAGCACTAGTGGAAAGGGAATGGCCTCCCTCGCTGTCTTTCTGGCTCTGACTGATCGATATATCGCTCTATATATATATAGCTTTCTTTTCCCCCCGGGCAACACCACAAGTTCTTGCCACTCCTTTAACGAATCAAATCGTAAACAAAGGAGCTCACATTTCTGACTAATGAGATTTTTTAAATGTTCAGCAGTTTTATTGTTGATATTGTTGTTTTTCCTCAAACATCCAAGTTCTTAAAGGATTAACTCTAATCCGCCCTAACTCTTCCTAAACAACAACGGCCATTTTTTTGGCAAGAAACCATTTCCCTCTCGTCTCGTTTCTCGTCGATGTGATTTACATGACGTTTCATTAAACCGGCAAAATTGGCGCCAGAAAGAGAAAGGACGAATCACGTGGTCATTATTTTCGACCTCCAGCTAATGTCACAATGTTATTGACTTCATATCGGAAAGCGCACAGTGCGTTCACCAGAAAATAATAAATAAATAAATAGATAGATAGATAGATAGATAGATAAATAAATGAAAGGATTGTTTGGTGTAATGGTTGTTTTTCATAAGGCGTCGCGTTGACGCTACTTGACCCGGATGTCGAAACGAAATGACAGCCACGTTGGTCGCAAACACAACTTACGTTCATTTCGAGATGTTACCCTACAAAACCATATATATACATAGATAATTTTCTCCCGGCTTTATAGTTAGTAATTACACAATAAAAACTTTTGCATGGAAATAAAAATGTATAAATAAGAAAAGACCAAATCATCTGCACCTCCTGAAAATAATCAGATGGTTCTACAAAAATGGCTATTGAAGTCAGTAAGTCTACTGTTGGTTTGATAACAGCAGCTAATTAAGTACAACTTAAGCAGTGTCCAAGACAGTTGGTATATATAGAAATCAAGAATGACCCATTTGGGTGATTTGGGTCATTCCATTCCTTGAGTTCTGATTGGCTGCTTGACTGCTTGATTTGAATGACATTGTGGAGTCTTATATATATCCTGTCATTCTGCAGTAGACTTTGTGGCATTCGGGTTTGTATTTAAGTTACAACCGTTTGTTGCATTGTCTTCCCAGTTCGACGGTAATTGGAAATTTAATTATTCTTCAAAAGAAAAAAAATAGTGTGAGAGTTAAAAGTTAAATATACTAAAGTGCTAAATACAAAAAGTAGAGCTAACAAATAACAGATATTCTCTGATTCATTATGATTATATATATATATATATATATATATTTCCTGGTTGAGCACTGTAGGAGATACATTATTTGACCTTTCACCGTTTAGCGTAGAAGCATTTACTCGCCTGTTGTTTACAGACTTGAGTTCTCTGGTGATAGTAAAAACATATATCCTGTAAGTTTGTATCAATTAATTGTTCACCCCTGACTGACAGTTCCCGACAGACGAAAATTCTGTCGGGTTTCGCTCCCGGCTAGAGGTAACTTTTTTTTTTTAAAGTCGAGCCGCACTGATGAGACGTAAACATCGAAATACGTGTCTGTGAATGACTGGTGTATACTCTGAAAGAAAGAAAAACTTAACAAACCATAATTTCCCAATAATTGATTTATTTCGACCAGAATTCAATATGAGTCTAGTCTCATCAGATAGTATTTACATAGAATTTCCATTGGTCTTATTAAAAAAAAGAAAAGAAAAACAATATTTCTCTATTCTGTTTTTCTTAGTCTTTTTGTAAATGCTATCTGATGAGACTATCTTTATCTGATCTAGACGCGAATTTCTGATTGGCAGTAGGCGAGCGTGAAACGGGGACTGAGCTAGGATAGTTAGACTTTGGCTTTTTTTCAAAAGGAGCAGTCGTGAGGCTCTCCTGCTCTCAAGATGCCATATTCTCACTGCGCGGTTATAAAAAACTTTGGATTTTTAATAAAGACGGCTTGTAAAATAAGCCTTGTTTCATTATTACAAACATTACCAACAACGAAATGAGCACAAACAACCCAGCCCAGCAGAATGAAGGAATCAACTCAGAAGATGGCCACCGACAAAATACACACACATAAGAACACATCTCCATCTCTACTCTCCCCTCTCCATCATATATCCAATATTAAGTCGGTATGTAACATGACCATCAAAAACTTACATTCATTATCTCTGTACGGACACTGGATGCAATCTAAATTAACTTCATAGAGTGATATTCGTTAGGGACGGGTGGCGAGAGACAGACAGACAGACAGACAGAGAGAGAGTCAATGAATCCGTACTATCAGCAGAACTTTATAATACTTATTATCATTTATTAGTTATGTCTCCTTGGACTTCTCCCTTTTTTCTATCTTTTCACATCAAACTTTAACAAAAACTGCACAGTATATGTATACACTGTTATATCTACGAGGTATATCAAAAAGTTTCAGGACTGGTGTCCGCCCAAAATATATTTCAAATCCAAACTACAAACTACAAGTTCCACCCTGTCGGCTGGGGCGTTAGAATGCACTGACTGTACCTCTGCAGAGGGGTAAGACTCCCCCAATGGGGCCACCTGTTGGCCGTGGGTGGCGACCCGTGATGCTTAAGGATAGAGCTCAGGTGGATGAGCAGTTCATGACATGCAATACTCCACTTTGGCCCTATCTTAGGCTAGACGGGCGGTCAGAGAGGCCCCCTCCGATCAATCGGCTGGTCACGTCAAGCCCTAGCACCTATATGATTTTCCCAACCCTATTGCCCTTATGGCAAGTCCCAACCCCTTTTTATCATATGGGTGCTTGAAGGCGGTGGCTGCGGATCTACATGTCCTGGGAATGACGTTAAACTCTATCTGATGGTGAGGTTTCAGTTTTGGAGGTTTGGGGAATGTGGAGCACCCCTTCATCACCATTGCTCCCTGGTCCACTTTGACCCGGAGTGGTAGTACCTGTTAGGGTCCCATCTATGGGTTAAATAGAAAAATGTATTTATAAAAAAATTGTATTATCTATTAAGAATTGATTTATTTCAAAACTTTATCGGCATTAAATGACCCACTGTGGTTGATATGCCGTAAAACAAAACAAAACAAAACAAACAAACTATAAGTCATCACCTTCAAATTAATCCCCCTGGAGTCTAATGCACTTTCCCTTCTTTCTCCGCCACGGTTGGATTCACTCATGGAAGGATTCTTCCGGGATTCTCCGTAGCTTTGTTGTCACTATCTTTTTGATGTGATCATCCTCAAAACGGGTTCCCTTGATGACCCCCTTGAGCTTGGGGAAGAGGGAAAAATCACATGGAGCCAGGTCGGGCGAATAGGGATGTTGCTCCAACACAGTGATGTTCTTCTGGGCCAGGAACTCTCGGATACTCAGGGCAGTGTGGACAGGTGCGTTGTCATGGTGAAGCGCTCAAGAGTTCTTCTGACACATCTCTCGCCTCTCCTGGCATACTAAACGAAGCAAACGCCACAGTATCTCTTTGTAGACATGCTGTTGATCGTATGGCCCTGTGGCAAGAACTTACAGTAGACGATGCTCCTCACATCAAAGAATGCGATCAACCTGGAACTTTTCTGACATACTTCGTATTGTTAAGTAATTCATGTGATAGTCTCAAAAACTTCTTCTTCCGAAGTCAGACAAATTAATCTTAAAATTGTGTACACTATTGTGGTTTTTGATCTGATTAGGCAATTATTTCCATAAATAAATTACTTTATTATTTAAAAATTATCATAATCTAATAGACTTTTTAAACCTGTTTTGACAGTACATTTCCCGTTTGAGGAAAGATATTAAAAAAAATGTCTACCACAATTAGTAATTCCATTTATTATTTTCCAAGCTTAATTAGATTAACTCTCATTCTCTTTTCTCGTAAAGTATTTCATTCTAATTTCTCAAATCTCTCCCTGTAATCGTTTACTATTTTTATTAGTTTTGTCATTATTCTTTGTATGCTCTCGAAATCTCCATATTACAATCCAATTTCCATGTCTAGACACTGGAGTTCAAACCTGAGTACAATATATTATATGAGGTCTAATTAGCGTTTTGTATATTTTTAAAACAACATTTTCATCTCTTGAGATAAAACACATAACCATCCCGCCAACCATTCCATTTGCCTCGATATAATAGACAAAATATGTTTAACAGTTTTAAAAGTAACATCAAAGCCAACCCCAAGATCGATTTTCTTATTACTTAACAAAACATCAATTGGTTTATAGTCTCAGTTTTAAACTGCTTAACATTGTTTATTTGTTTGGTTGGCTGTTTGGTTAGTTTGTTGGTTTTTATGACTTATCAATAGTAAAAGCAAGTAAAGTTTGCTGAGTGGCCTATTGTCGGTATTTAATCGGACAGCGAGGGAGTCTATCCCCGTTTCGCTAGCGCCAAACCAGGGAGAATATTTATTGTATTATTTGGAATATTCAAACTATTGTTTTTATCTTTATTGTTATCGGCACGTTTCGGTCGATGTACCCTCCGACCTTCTTTGGGTATTTCTTGTCAGATTCAGGAACCATCTTGAACTCGGGAATCTTATCTCAGAACTCAGGAACATTCTTGTCGAATTCGGGAGCCTTCACGGAACTTATTATAAGTGATACACCCTATTGACCAATGGAATGCGCCGACAGGTTACTATAAATAACACAGACAATTGTGGCTTAGGAGCAAGCCAATACTCTATTGTCGGACGTAGTTTTCCACCTCTCTCTATTGTATTTGTCTACTTTCTGTTAATACATTTTCTACTTTTGTTACCCGTCGTTTTGTTCTTATTTGACCCCTTAAAACCTCACAACAGAACCGAACATTTTATTCAATCCACGGGGGCAGAATGTTATCATTCCGTTAACCATGACTGGGTAAAAGTTTTAAGCTGAGTTAATTATTGCATTTTACTGTTACCCTTGACCATTGCAGATAACAATAAATAATCTAAATAATACAAATTATCAAGCCTCGTCTCAAAAATTTAGAGAAATTGATTGTTTTTTTATTTTTTTCTGAGGTTGGGTGCAACAAACTATTCTCAGATCTAACTCAGATCTGGAGGATGGGGAGTATTATACCTTTCCCAAGAGTATTAATCCGAAAGTGATGTCACAGTCGAGTACGTTATCTCCCTTGTCGAAGAACAGTAGATTAACTATTTTACCCATATCTCGGGGGTGATGAGGGTATTCATACTTTTGCTTAGGGTATTACTTTGAAATTGAATGTGACTGGGGTTCAAACTCAATTTGTACGATGTTGGAGTCCAGCACCTTTACCACTACGTCCCGGGGACTCCCAAACCTTATGAAAAGACTAGTAGTACTATTTAACCCATAGATTGAAGGTTGAGAGTTCTTACCTTTCCCAAGAGTATTAATCCGAAAGTGAACGTAATAGCGTGACTGGAGTTTGAACATGCTTCGGTTTGTGGGTGGTCCCACGTTAATAGGGCCTTGTGCCTAACCGTACAAGTGGGTTACGAGGTAAATACAATGCTTACTACGATCTTGCATTTAAGCATGTTAGCCACTATGCCACGGGGATCCCTGCCCCACTTTGTAACAGAATGGCACTGCACCTATTTAAGCGAAAGCTGTTGGGATGTCGAGGTTTATACCTTTCCAAAGCGTATTAGTCCAAAGAGTAACGTAATAGTGTTGTATTGTCCTCGGCCGGAAAACGAAGCTTCCGGTAAAAAGACAACGAGAAATATAAAAATATATATTAAAAAAGGGGGAAAACGGAAGCGAGGCTTTCCGGTCAAAGAAGCAGGGAGAAGATAAAGAAATATATAACAAATGCCTGTTATCAGATCAAAAGATAAAGATGCGTAGGAGTACCTATCAATATAAAAGGCCTGAGGGTTCGAGCCGACAGGTCAGTCAGACAGAAGCCCCAGGACAGAGCGCAAGTGAGCGACCGTCGCTACGGTCCATCGCTGCCAACAGGCAGCGTGGTTCGTCCACCCCTTCCACCTCACCATCGCCAGTCATCCCAACAGTAGTAGTAGTCATTTATAACCCTCGGGCATTTTCCACTGTGAACACTCGTCGCCGTCTTCGCCAGCCACCGGCATTTTCATTGTGAAGCTAGACGCCCATCATCTACCTACACACCGAAGAGAAATAAAGAAGGGTTCTATTTTTGTATATACGTATCTGTTGTTTATTGAAGTCCAGTAGTCGGTAGTAGCCGACTACTACATACTTCGCTACGTGACCATATATACCCGCAACGATTCTTTAATAGATTTCTTTTTAGCCCAAAGATAGGGTATTATTCCGAAAATAAACTTGTTTAGTACGATGTTACAGTTCAACACCTTTGACAATACGCCACGGGGACTCTCTAAACTTTCTGAAAATAGTAGTAGTAGTAGTAGTAGTAGTAGTAGTAGTAGTAGTAGTATTTAACCCATAGCTTGACTCTTAAGGATTTCATAGCTTTCACAAAGGTTAGTATTATTAGCGTTATTCGGACTATTGTCCCCATCTTCATTGTTATTTGTACAACGTTTCGGCCTATATACCCTCCGGCCTTCTTCAGGTATTTCTTGTCGGACTCGGGAACCTTCTCGGACTAAATAAAGGGTTAGGTTCAAAGTTCCGTGATGGCTCCCGAATACGACAAGAAAGTTCCCGAGTTCGAAAAGAAGGTTCCCGAGTCCAAGAAGGTTCCCGAGTCCGACAAGAAATACCTGAAGAAGGCCGGAGGGTATATTGGCCGAAACGTTGTACAGATAACAATGAAGATGGGGGCAATAGTCCGAATAACGCTAATAATACTAATCTTCAAGCCTCATCTCAAACATTCAGAGAAATTTCGCAAAGGTATTAGTCCGAAATTGAACGTAACAACGTGACTGGAGTTCGAACCCACTTACTACAAAATTGCAGTCCTGTACGTTAGCCACTACGCCTCTTGTCGTTTTGTGTTGCATGATGAAAGTTATTAAAGAATGGTAAAAGGAAAATTCCTTGCAGAAATGATTGGAAGAAGAATTCGGGATCGAATATAAATATTTTTTTCAGACGAAAGATAATATCGGTAGAGTTTTCAATGGAAAGAAAAATGGCTGAATTAATCTAAGCCGCATAAATGCCGTTGTTTAAGTCAACCGCGAAGGACGAATGAGCTACAAGCGGTTGAGAGAGAGAATAAATCGTGACAGCCAGAAATTATTTACTTAACTTCTTGACGTAAAACTACGAGCCAAAAATGAGTAAAACAAATATTATGAAGGATTCAGTAAGAAAAAGAAAAAATACAGAAGAAATTACAGAAGAAATAATATAAGTCGAATCCATGTGAACAAGCAACCCTGAACAAGGTTACTGAAAAAATATCAATGTTAAGACTATAAAATCACAAAAGCTTCTTGAATAGAAAGATATCAAACTAGAACTCACATATAACTTCTTTTCCTTTTTTTATTGGGGGGAGGGGATTTTACGGTATGTCAATCCTTGTTGGGTTATTTTATGCCGAAAACAGTTTTGTTCAATTCAACCTTCATGAGTATCGAAAATTATTTTTATAAACTCAAATTTTTAAACATTTTTGTTGACTAATTTTCTTGTATTAAACCCAAAAGATTGAATAGAAAGATATGAAACCATAACTCACGTATAATTTCTTTTTTGTTTTGGATTTTACAGTATATGTGAGGATTTTGGTCCCCGGAAAAGCACTGTCTAAACCCTACGTTTTGTAAGTGAATAAACCAAACTTCGAACGGAGTGAGGAGATGGGTGCTGCTTTTGAAGAAAGGAGACAAACAACTTTTTATAGAACAAAATCTTTACTTTACATGTAAAACATAAAACAAATATCAACAGGGGTATAAATATACATGAAATGAAACAACTAAACGAGTTTTAAAGAATGTTCAGAGTTCAGTTCAAGTTAAACAGCACCAAAGTATGGTATAGCTGTAATTAATTAGCTAGATATTTAGGTATAATTTAGTTAAGAGTTCAATGCGTTTGGTTGATAAAAGATAGTTTAAGGAGAATTGAATGTAGTTTGTATGGACCGTGGTTGTTATTTGGTGAGTTGAGGAGTTGAAGAAGATCCGAGTTAAGGGTCCCCACAATTTATGTGTATAAGACTACGGAAATGTAGTTTCCATAGGTGACAAAAGAAGAAGACAAAATTGATAAAGGAAACAAACTTTATATACATTAATTTACAATTGGTATATTCAAGGGTTCTTTCAGTGTGACATGTATTGTTTATATTTGTGCGATTGTAGCAGTTTTGTCTGTGATTGAAACTTGTGATTGAAATTTGTTTTTGTTGAGCGAGATAGAGAAAATTGGAAACGAAAATACGAGACCAACCTGATATACCTTTTTATGTCTTTGGACAGCGACTTCTCCCCATTGTGTCGATGTTGGGGAGAACTTTCGCTCCTACTGTCGAGTTAGGAGCATCAGCTCCAACTCTGTCGAGTCAGGAAGAGCGTAAGCTCCCCCCCCTCTCTCTCTCCTCTCTCTCTCTCTCTCTCTCTCTCTCTCTCTCTCTCTCTCTGGTCTTTCAGTTAAAAAGGGTCTTTTTATAATCCTCTTTTGTAATTGTCTACGTGATCATTAAGCTAAAATATTCCTCAAATATCAGGTGATTTGCAATGATGCAATATCGAATGATTTTGGTATCTGTGGAATTCTGGTGACAAATTATCGGATGAATTTAAACCATTGTTTCTATTGTTTCTAAAATATTTCTAAACTAATATTCATTCGATTCTCTTTTGTTTACCTAATTCTAAACACATGACATACCATTGTAAAACTAGTTATTTAAGAAAACTTAATTATTTTAATTTGGTCAATTCCACATGCCGTAAAAATATAGGGGCCAATCCGTAAGTTAAAGGGTTGGTTGCAGATTTTTAAAAAAGCCTGCGAAACTTAGTTGAAATCCTCTAGTTCTGTTTCGCGTAACCTGTTGAGCCCTGCAGAATGGATTTTAGGTGTTCGTTTGTCGCTCCAGCTGCTAACAAGGTGAGTGTTCTGATTCGTCGCCGTTTGGGGACTTTTAACGATACGGAGAGGTGTGTGTTCCGATTCGTCGCCGTCTGGGGACTTTTAACGATACGGAACAAGCAACTCTTTCGAAGTATAGGTTGAGAGTGTAATGATCAGACCGTTAACTCCGAACGCCAGAGTCCAGATGCTCAGAACTTTTTATTTATTTTTAATTTAATTTAATTTTATTTTATTTAAATACCCACAGGCCGCTGCCGGCGTCCGGTGAAAGAGGATCACCATTTCCTTAATAAATTTTCACACATATAAACAATTGTTCGTTTTGTTCTATTCATTCTTGATGGGTATTGAAAATACGTTTTTGAACACATTTTTGTGAACTTATTTTCTATTTAATCCATTGATGGTACCTTAACAGGTACTAATTCTCCTAGTCAGGATTTACCTGGGAATAATGGCAATGAAAGGGTACTCCACACTCCACAGAGCTCCAAAACAGGAACTTCACCATTAGACACAGTTTACCATCATATCCAGGACACTAAGATCCTCAACCACCGCCTTCTATATGATATAAGGGTTGGTGGGGTTACTATAAGGGAAACAGGGTTGGGACAATTCAATATGAGCTAGATCTTTACGTAACCGCTCTTTAGTCGACCGTGAGGACGAATGAGCTACACGGGAGTGAGAGAGAGAATAAATCGTGACAGCCAGAAATTATTTACTTAACTTCTTGCCGTAATACTACGAGCTAAAAATGAAGAAAACCAAATATTATGAAGGATTCAATAAGAAAAAGAAAAATTACTGAAGAAATTGCAGATTAAATAACAGAAATCGAATCCATGTGAACGAGCAACCCTGAACAAGGTTACTGAAAAAATTACAATGCTAAGACTTTATAAAATCACAAAGGTTTCTTGAATAGAAAGATATGAAACCATAACTCACATATACATTTACGGCATGTCAAACACTGTTGGGTTATTTTATGCCGTAAAAGGTTGTGTTCAATTCAATCTTAATGGGTATTGAAACATTTTGAACTCATTTTTTAAAAACTGGGTGTTATAGCGACGAAGGGGTACTCGACACTCCCAAGAGCTCGAAAGGTTTGGTATGTTTATTTAAGACCTATTGCAAATAGTTCAATATGGAAGAAGTATTTTTTATTCGTTTTTCACTTTTTCTTACTTTTTTTTCTTTCTTTTCTTTTTTCTTTTTCCTTTTTTCTTTTTTCTATTCTCGTTAAACTCATGAGAACGAGCAATAACTTTATGTTAACTGCTGCCGATACAAAAAAGAGAACGAGAAAGAGGGAGATGAGAGAGAGAGGGAGGGGGAGAGAGAGAGGGAGGGAGAGAGAGGGGGGATGAGAGGGAGAGGGGAGAGGGAGAGGGGGAGAGGGAGAGAGAGAGAGACATCCCTTGTTGGGTTATTTCATGCTGAAGACGTTTTGTTCTATTCAATCTGGAGGATACTGAAAATTCTTTTTATGAACTCAATCTTTTTAAACACATTTTTGTTAAAACATTTTCTATTAAACCCATGGGACCCTAAGAGGTATTACCACTCCATCTCAGAGTCGACATGGGAGTAATGGCAATGAAAGGGCTCTCTACACACCCCTGAGCCTACTGAAAAATATCAATGTTAAGACTCTATAAAATCACAAAGGCTTCTTGAACAGAAAGATATGAAACCATAACTTACATTTATTTTCTTTTTTCTTTGTTTTTACGGCATGTCAGCTATTGTTGGGTTATTTTATGCCGAAGAGAGTTTTGTTCTATTCATTCTTGATGAGTATTGAAAATATTTTTTTGAACATATTTTTTTAAATCCATTTTTTATCTATTTATCCAAAATATGGGATCCTAATAGGTACTACAATTTCTAGTCAGGGTCGACCTGGGAGTAATGGCGATGAAGGATTATTCCACACTCCCCAGAGCTCCAGAATTATAACTTCACCATTAGATGCAGTCTAACGTCTTTTCCGACGATACTAAGGCCCATAATCACGACCTTGTAGTATTTATAGGATAATACGGCAATAAGGTTTGGAAAATCCTATAGGTGTGCTAGGGATTGACATACACGCTGTTTAGTCGATCGCGAAGGACAAATCAGCTATAGGCGGTCGAGAGAGAGAGAGAATAAATTGTGACAGCCAGAAATTATTTACTTAACTTCTTGACATAAAACTACAAGCTAAAAATGAGAAAAACGAATATTATGAAGGATTCGAGTAGAAAAACAAAAGAAAATCACTAAAGAAATTGCTGATGAAATAACAGAAATCGAGTCCATGGAACAAGAAGCCTACTAGAAAAATATCAATGCCAGAATTGTATTAAATCACAAATGCTTATTGAATAGAAATACATAAAACAATAACTCACTTTCTTTTGGGTGGGGATTTTAAGGTATGTCAACTCTTGTTGGGTTATTTTATGCCGAATACAATTATATTCTATTCATGCTTATGGGTATGAAAAATACATTTTTAAACTCAATTTTTAAACAATTTTTTAAAACTTGTTTTCTTCTTTTAAAACCATGGGACCCTAAGCGGTTCTACCACTCCATGTCACAGATGGGATCCTAATAGGTACTACTATTTCTAGTCAGGGTCGACCTGGGAGTAATGGCGATGAAGGAGTATTCCACACTCCCCAGAGCTCCAGAATTATAACTTCACCATTAGATGCAGTCTAACGTCTTTTCCGACGATACTAAGGCCCATAATCACGACCTTATAGTATTTATAGGATAAAACGGCAATAAGGTTTGGAAAATCCTATAGGTGTGCTAGGGATTGACGAACGCGCTATTTAGTCGATCACGAAGGACAAATCAGCTATAGGCGGTCGAGAGAGAGAGAATAAATTGTGACAGCCAGAAATTATTTACTTAACTTCTTGACATAAAACTACAAGCTAAAATGAGAAAAACGAATATTATGAAGGATTCGAGTAGAAAAACAAAAAGAAAATCACTAAAGAAATTGCAGATGAAATAACAGAAATCGAGTCCATGGAACAAGAAGCCTACTAGAAAAATATCAATGCCAGAATTGTATTAAATCCCAAATGCTTATTGAATAGAAATACATAAAACAATAACTCACGTATACTTTCTTTTGGGGGTGGGGATTTTACGGTATGTCAACTCTTGTTGGGTTATTTTATGCCGAAGATAATTATATTCTATTCATGCTTATAAGTATGAAAAATACATTTTTAAACTCAATTTTTAAACAATTTTTTAAAACTTGTTTTCTTCTTTTAAAACCATGGGCCCTAAGCGATTCTACCACTCCATGTCACAGTGGACATGGGAGTAATGGCGATGAACGGGTGCTCTACACTCCCCAGGTCCGACTGAAAAAATATCAATAAAATTACAAAGGTTTCTTGAACAGAAAGATATGAAACCATAACTCACATATACTTCCTTTTTTTTTTAAATTTCACGGCATGTCAATTCTTGTTGGGTTATATTATGCCGAAGATGTTTTGTTATATTCATTATTGATGGGTATTGAAAACTCTTTATTTAAACACAATTTTAAACACATACTAAGATCCTCAGAAACTGCATTCTAACACATATATGATAAAAAAAAAGGGCTAGGGATTTGCCATAAGTGCAATAGGTTGCGGACAATCATATAGATGCTAGGGCTTGACATGAACACTGCTTAGTCGACCGTGAAGGACAAATCGGTTACGCGCGGCTGAGAGAGAGAGAGAGAGAGAGAGAGAGAGAGAGAGAGAGAGAGAGAGAGAGAGAGAGAGAGAGAATAAATTGTGATAGCCAGAAATTATTTACTTAACTTATTGACGTAAAACTAGAAGATAAAAATGAGAAAAACAAATATTATAAAGGATTCGAGTAGAAAAAGAAAAAAATACAGAAGAAATTTCAGATGTTTAACAGAAGGTCAACAGGTGGCCCAATTGGGGTGGGTCTTACTCCTCTGCAAAGGTTCAGGCGATTTATTCTAAATCCCCAGCCGATCCAGAATTGGTACTTCACCATTTTTCAGCAGTTGAAAAACAAATGTTATGAAGGATCCATGTAGCAAAAGAAAGAGAAATAAAACAAAAGAAATTGTAGAAGAAATAGCAGAAGTTGAATCCATTTGAACGAGCAAGGCTGAATAAACGTATTGAAAAATATCAATGCTAAAACTCTATAAGAGGCTTCTTGAATAGAAAGAGATAACATTATAACTCATATATACGAGATTCCCATTGGTTGCAAATTGTGTAACGATTATTGTCGCAAGAAAAGGACTCGACGACCCGAGTTAAAATCCTGGACGAGGCTATTTGCGTTTCATATAGTGCCAATACTCTTGGGAAATGTATGCGTCAAAGTACACTCTCTCCAGCTATGGGTAAATAGTAGGACAGACATGGTTCTTTAACCATGGCTAGTTAACCAGTCTAGGAGAAGAAAAAAAACTCTAAATTCAAACCTGATAAAAACCGCTTAAGAAATTGACCTTGTGACACATCATACTCGTGTGGAGTGGTTGGTAAATATATATACAAATTTCATGCTGGTTGTGCATGGTTTTATTTTCCCAGTACCCCACTCGTACCGGGTCAGGCACGAAGGCCCTATTTACGTGGGACCACCCACAAGCCGAGACTCATGGGTGGCAGGTGGAAAAATTGCATGGTGAATTCGTTATCGTCGCAATAAAAGAACTCAACAACATTATATCAAATCCTAGACGAATTTATTTGCACTTCACATAGAGAATACTTCAGAAGAAAAAAGAAAGTACACTGTAAAAATATTTCTTTAACCAGATAATCTTTTAAAACACAGTTAACAACACAATTCTATATACAGTGTGTTGAAAAGAGTTAATGTTATTTGAGATGAACAAGTTATTTTAGAGGCGTCCGTCATGTAATGGTTATAGTTGTAGAAATAGACATCATGACGTATATATATATATATATATATATATATATATATAAAAGAAGAAGGTCCGCAAAATGTATTGTTCTCAGAAAAAATGTTTTATTCTTTTTATTTCACATACGCAACACGTGTTTCAAATATTCTGGTATCTTCTTCAGGCTTTGATCAATACATATATTGATATACATATATATATACATATATATATATATATATATATATATATATATATATATATGTATATATATATATATATATATATGTATAGGTTGTGCGTGTTTCTGTAATTTTTCTGTTATGGTTGTTTAATATATATATATATATATATATATATATATATATATATATATATATATATATATATATATATGTGTGTGTGTGTGTGTGTGTGTGTGTGTGAAAATGGAAAAGGAATTGAATCCGATATATATATATATATATATATATATATGTGTGTGTGTGTGAAAATGGAAAAGGAATTGAATCCGACAATATGAGGAAAAATGAGTAAAGAAAAGAAATGTAGATGGATAAAATGAATTTAATGGATATTACATTAATCGATATCACTTACACATATGTTTCGGTTTTCGGTTTTCATTCAAAATAAATGTTCACTCTGATGAAGGTCGATTCTTCTATGTGTGCGAAATATTTTCACACACATAAACTGACCGAAACACATGTGTAAGTGATATCGATTAATGTGATATCGATTAAATTCATTTTATCCATCTACATTTCTTTTCTTTATTCATTTTTCCTCATATATATATATATATATATATATATATATATATATATATATATATATATAAAGTGTTGTTACAGATCCAACGGGAGAATATTAAATATTCTATGAATAAAGAAAAATGTCCGCAAAATGGATTATGTTTGTGTTTTTTAATAATTTTTTTTAAATTAAAAAAAACAAAAAAATAATCCATTTTGTGGACCATCTTTTTTAGAACATATATATATATATATATATATATATATATATATATATTGGTTAGGAGGTTGATTTAGAAGGCTATCACAATGCAGGTGTAAAGAAAAAAATAATAATATGGTAACAATGATGTTGTGTGTTAACCTGTATTTAATTCTTGAATGGTATTTTTATATAACTGTATTCACGTGTTGTATGTTTACGTGAATGCGGGGTTTTTTTTGTACTTGCGCCTCTGTTCTCATGCGCGTGTCCATCAAAATGCATGTTGGTTGTGACGTTATGACTGTATCCTAGCGCGGGATTACACGTGCATATGTATGTGCGTATTAAAGAGCGTATTTGTGTTTGGTGGCAATGGTGATGTATAATATTTCGTGTTGGATGTAATATAAATCAATTTAATCATTTATTATTATTATTATTATTATTATTATTATATAATCAATATTATTATTATATTTATTTGTTTATTTACTTATCTATATCTAATTCAATTTATCTTTTTTTTTTAATAAATCTTTCATATTTACCTTGTCCATAAGTGTGTGTATGTGTGTATGTGTGTGTGTGTTAGAAAAAAGGTAAAATAGTTAAATTCATCAATATCTAGTGTAAATCTTATTTGTTAACAACTAGTGTGCATTGGCTTGTGTGTTGTATGTGTGGTGGGTTGCTGGCTATAGAATTGAGTGCGTGTTTTGCATTAGTCTTCTCGTTGTAGATTTTGTTTCATTTAATAATTCTCCATTGTGCATGTGGGTATGTGTTTCGTGCGTGTGTGCATATACAGTTACATGTGCGCGTTGGTTGTGGGTTTATTGTGTTATGAACACAAACATCATTGTTACCGCTATTATTATTTTTTCTTTACACCTGCATTGTGATAGCTTCTAAATCAACCTCCTAACCAATATATACACAATGCTTCAAGCAAAATTGTAAAACTCTTATATATATATATATAATATATATATATATATATTATATATATATATACCAAAAGGAGTTTAAAAGGTTTGAATTTCAGAGTTTTGTTTCTTGTTGACCGGTTTCTATACCAAAATTAAATAGCAAGTTCTAGGTTTACCCATAGTTGGAGGGATGATAGTTGGGATGCATCCGTTTTTCAAATGTATAAGCCGCCAATGAAATGCAAAATAGCCTCACCCAGTATTTGAAATAGTGTGGCGAGCTTTTTGGGGTTTTTTTTATTCAAGATAAAGAACAATTGAAACTCATTTGAATACAAGGTATATCGAAATTGCAACAAGTAGATTCTAAAACTAAAAATCAAACAAGTAACAACAAAAGTAGAGTTGTCGGTACTGATTTTGTGAGCGAGAAATTATTGAAAACAATTACCAGTTCATAATCCTCGTAAAAAAGGGCCAGTGTGAACAAATTTGTATTGTTATTATGGGCCAATCCCTTAACAGAAAAGCAACGTGCGTCATAATGCTTAGGTCGTAGGAAAATGAAACTTTTTTGCGTTTCACATGGCGCTAATATCCTTGGAAATAAATGTTTGTCTTAATTCTCCTTACCAAGTCAGGGCAAATAGCCAGGCAGTCTGCGCGCTCTTTAACCACGACTAGGTAACCAGTCTAGGAGCAAAGAAAAATCTGAATTTCAAAACCCGCCTAACCCGCTAAGAAATTCACACTGTTCGTATCCTACTTGTGCAGAGGGGTTGGTAAATATGTATTTTAATCAGAAAAAATAAGAAAATATAATTATATTTTGATATTCAAAAAGATCATATTTCATTTTACATCTTATCAATAATAAAGATTCGGTCTCTATTTGTCTATTACCGAAACTACGTCACTGCTTACGTCACACCATTTAATGAATTAAGTAATTTTCAATGAGATGTTAATTTATAGTCAGTATCATATTACAAAATTATTATTAAAAATCTATTGAAAGATCAATTAATTGTTTAATTTTTCACCGAATCTTTTTTATACTATTCACCTTCTAGATAAATGTAACGTTGTCCTTTTTTTTCCGGGCACTAAAACGATATTCTGTAAACGTTGTCGTATATCTGGTCACCAGTACCCAAAGCGATATACATAACGGGCGGTGGTGGTGCAGCGATATATTCACGGGTTACTAAAAATGTATCTTATTGATAAAAATTACAACGCGAGAAATATGTAGTCACAAACTGCTAGCCTTTATTATCTGATCGTCTCGTGGCTGTATCGGAGAGGAGGAAGGCAGATAGAAAGAGAGTGAGAGAACACTACTTGATTACTGTGACCCCATCGGCACCAAACGGCTGTTCGTTCCCCTAGCGCGCCGAAAGCAAAAAGAGACCGGTCCCTTTTTTCGTTGTTCCCACGTCACCACGTGACTTCCGGTCAACACCCGAACTTCCGGTTGCCACTCAATTCTCCATTGGCGGTCACGCTACGGTCAAACCATCGTTCATCCTGTTTGGTGTTCATTACTCTTTTTAAACCTTTATCATCTCTTATTCCTTCTTCCTCCTTTTCTAACATAGTAGTTCTAGCCACAAAAGTCAGGATAATATCCCATCTGCTACATATACCCCTGTTTAACTGTGTCTGTGAGATTGGACCCATATGATCGGAAATTTATTTATAGCCGCCCGTGCTTTTCCTATATGTTGCATTAAACGTCGTTTTCTGTTGTGGAGATTGTTACGCCTAAGTATCTAAATGTTTCTTACAGAGTTTAGGAGTTTGCCATCGATGGTTGGATGTCGCTTTTGTTTTTTAAAGAGACCATTTTTTCCAGGTCGTTGTCGTTCAGTACTGCTGTATGGCTGCACCACCTGCGACCCCTAAACTAAGCGACTAGAGAATAAACTAGACGGGAGCTGCACAAGAATGCTCCGGAGTATCATGAACAAGACGTGGAAACGGCACCCCACGAGAAAGCAGCCTGCTACGGCCACCTGACCCACATATCACCCAAACCATCCGACCCGGGGGGTGAAGACGGACAAGACACGCCAGACAGTGCTGAAAAAGCAAGACGAACTCATAAGCGGACGTCCTCCAGTGGAAGCCAGCAATGGACAAACCAGTGTTGCGGCCGACCAGCAAAAAACGTACGTTGATCAGCTCGTGCGGGTGCAGATGCTGCATAGAGGACCTCCGAAATGATGAGCGATAGGACAGATGGAGAGAGATTGTCAGTGGATATACGATGCATGATGATGATGATGATTATACCCTGTTGGGTATATACGCAATGAGTTTTTTATTAGTGAGAGGGAGAGCATCAGAGAGATATTTAGATGGAAGATGCATTAACTTGCATTAACTTTCGTTCTTCGGCATTTGTTGATCGGCCACGTTATGTGTGTCTGCTGTCTATTTGTTTGTCTATTTGTGTGTCTGTATGTCTGTCTAGTATGGGCAGTAGTTTTCGTTAATGCATTCTTATTAAAAAGAAACAGACAAAAATACTGTATTCAAAATAAAAATTACCTTATTCAGGAAGAAGCGACTTAAATTTAAATGCTGTATTGTCTTGGTCACCCTTAGAAGAGCCTGGTTATATTGTATCTGTCATTCTGCTGTCAGCAGTCGGTAAATTAACGTCACTTGCGTTTGAAATACTTGCCATATCTTTCATGTTGGACATATCTTTTCCTCACCATGTGGCCGTAGAACGTGACGGCTGCAAAACTCATTCTTGAGAAACTCGACGCCTTTCCATTTGAATCTTTCGCGCTTAAAGTGTTAAATCATGTCCCTTAAAAAAATAACTATATATATATATATATTATAGATATAATATTAATATATATATTATATATATTTGTCATTATATTCACACGGCAAGGAGGAACATACAGCTCTTTTGTCCTACATCATCGCGTATATTACACATACTCGACCCAAAATGCGACAGTTGCCACTATAATGGGTGATGTGTATTTACAAAGATTTGTTCTGACACAGGACACTTATTATGGGTGATATGGTAATTTACCAAAAATACGCTAGTTGACAGTGAAATTATCTATGAGCAACTATCTATCTATTAGCTAGCAATGTATCTCGACCTTTCTTTCTCTTCTCTCCTCTTCTCTCCTCTCACTCTCTCTCTCTCTCTCTCTCTCTCTCTAAAATATATATTATGATAATATATATATATGATATATATATATAAGTATATATAAAGTTTGCTCTTTTGTTGACTTGTTTAGTATAGAGTAAAGTAAAATGGGCTTCACGATTTAAAATTGCCGCTTACACAGGCGCTATTTTGCATGAGTGGACTATCAATGCGAAACATTTCCACTTGGGAAATATTCGTTTTCCATTTCAATGAAAATAACCTTATGACATTTTTCAAGATATAGGTGTTGCGACAAACGCTTTAGGATATTGATTCCATAAGATCGACGAAAAAATATTCTCTGTACATTATAATATGTAAACCTGAGAAAAAAGTGAGGTGGTTGATGAATGATAAAGAGGGCCGAGTTCTATCAGGTTAAAAGGTTAAAACCGTTTAAGCTAAATGCAATAAGATCACGCTTATGATTATGACACGCTAGCCTAAAAAAGCAATTAATATGGGTTGCCGCGAATCGTCATTTGCTTGAATATTTGGTATATAAGATGGGTGATACAAACACTTAAATGAAGATTAAGCAAGGTCACATGCTTTAAATCTCAGCCAATCAAAAACCTGAATACGTGGTTTGGTTAACTACTAATCGGGCTGACATTGCATAGATCTCCATTGCATCCATTGACGAAGGACCAGCCTGACTGAGGAGCACAAGAAAGAACTAAAGGATCATACCCCAATTTTTTTAGGAATTTTTTAAAAAACTTTAAGGGGAGGAAAAAAAAAAAGGCCCCAAGGGGGATTTATTTTTTTTTTCCACAAAGGATCGCGCTGCTGCTAACACAAGGATGCCTCTGCTGGACAGCTCATGTCTGCTTGGATAGGCCACAAAAAATATAACACTCAATTTAAAGTTCCTCCCGGAACGGGACAGGACCTACCGACAGTAGAACAAGAAAAAAACAAAAAAAAAAAAAAAAAAAAAAAAAAAAAAAAAAAAAAAAAAAAAAAAAAAAAAAAGAAAAAAAAGAAAAAAAAAAAAAAAAAAAAAAAAAAAAAAAAAAAAAAAAAAAAAAAAACGAAAAGAAAAAAAAAAAAAAAAAAAAAAAAAAAAAAAAAAAAAAAAAAAATGTTTGGTAAGATTCGTTAAAAGGGGTATCCTGGGTACTACACTAAACAAACATAAATGAATCCCATTTGTTCAACTGAAGCGAATACCGTTATCACTTCCGCGTTCTCACCCCCTGTTTGTTGCCTCAAGATTTTTTTGCTCGTATACCTGTACTAATTCTACAAATACTGTCAAAAACTGCACAAGATGTGGATCAATTTCTTTGCAAATCCCATTTTATCTTTTCTAAGAATGTATCTCGACTTAGGGAGTGACAACATCGTAGAAAATGTTATGAAGCTCAACATTCTCCCCCAGCTATGGGCTAAAAAAGAAGGGCAAAGTGGACTCCATTGACCTTCAGATGTGACAACCTGTCTAGAGAATTAAAACTCTGAAGGTCGGCCCCCGAAAAACCATGCCCTGGAACCAGATTCATCATCTATGAAGGGCTTTGTTGGTTGCAATGCTACTGTGTAAATAGCAGTCTTGTATGAAGATTATTATGTATTTACGTAAACATTGCGAACGAGCAGGATGCGACACAAGGTCATTTTTAGGTGGAGCTTAACGGGTTGAATTCAGAGTTTTATTTCTCCTAGACAGGTTGTCACATCAAAGGTCAATGAGTCCACTTTGCCCTTCTTTTTACCCATAGCTGGGGGGAGAATAGTTGGATTCATACATTTCTACGTGTTGTCTCCCTAAAGTCGAGAACATTCTTAGAAAAGATCAAAATGGATTTCAAAGAAATTGATCCACATCTTGTCAGTTTTTGACTATTTGTAGAATTGTCGAAGGTATACGAGCAAAAAATCTTGAGGCAACAACAGGGGGTGAGAACGCGGAAGTGATAACGGTATTCTGCTTCAGTTGAACAAATGGGATTCATTTATGTTTGTTTAGTGTAGTACCCAGGATACCCCTTTTACTAGAATCTTACCAAACTTCTTACTGTGGTAGGTCTGTCCCGTTCCCGGGAGGACTTAAATGATGTTACATTTTTGTGGCTATCCAAGCAAGAGCGCTGTCCAGCGGAGATCCTTGGTGTTAAGCAGAGCGCGATCCTTTTGAATAATCCTTGCTTCCTCCTTAGTATCCCTTAATATTGGGATGATCCTTTAGTTCTTTCTTGGTGCTCCTCAGTCAGGCTGGTCCTTCGTCAATGGATGCAAATGGAGATCTATCAATGTCAGCCGATTAAGTAGTTAACCAACCACGTATTCAGGTTTTTGATTGGCTGAGATTTAAACCATGGACCTTGCTTAATCTATCAATTTAGTGTTGTATTGGCAACACATCTTATATACCAAAATATTCCAACAAATGACGATTCCGGCAACCCTATATTAATTTGCTTTTTTCAGGCTAGCGTGTCATATATTAGCGTATCTTATTGCATTTAGCTAAACGGTTTTAACTTTTAACCTGATAGACTCGGCCCTCTTATCATTCATCAACCACCCTCACTTTTTCTCAGGTTTACAATATTATAATGTACAGAGAATATTTTTCGACAGATCTTATGGAAATCAATATCCATAAAGCGTTTGTCCAAAAAACACCTTATCTGAAAAATGTCATAGGTTATTTTCCATTGAAATGGAAAACGAATATTTCCCAAGTGGAAATGTTCCATTGATAGTCCACTCACTGCAAATAGCGCCTGTGTGGCAATTTAAAATCGGTGAAGCCATTTTACTTTACTCTATACTAAACAAGTCAACAAAAGAGCAAACTTTATTATATATAATATAATATTATATATATATATATATATATATATATTAGAGAGAGAGAGAGAGAGAGAGAGAGAGTGAGAGAGAGAGAGAGAGAAAGAGAAAGAAGGGTCGAGATACATTGCTAGCTAAATAGATAGATAGTTTGCTCATAGATAAGTCACTGTCAACTAGCGTATTTTGTAAATACCATATCACCCATAAATAAGTGTCCATGTGTCAGACAAATCTTTGTAAATACAGCATCACCCATTAATAAGTGCAACTGTCGCATTTGGGTCGAGTATGTGTAATATACGCGATGATGTAGGACAAAGAAGCTGTATGTTCCTCCTTGCCGTGTGAATATAATGACAATATAATATATATATATATATATATATAATTATATATATATATATATAGTTATTTTTAAGGGACATGATTTAACACTTTTAGCGGCGAAAGATTCAATGGAAAGGCGTCGAGGTTCTCAGAATGAGTTTGCAGCCGTCACGTTCTACGGCCACATGGGAGGAAAAAGATATGTCCAACATGAAGATATGCAGTATTTCAAAACGCAAAGTGACGTTTAATTTACCGACTGCTGCAGCAGAATGACAGATACAATATAACCAGCTCTTCTTAAGGGTGACCCAAGACAATACAGCATTTAAATTTAAGTCGCTTTCTTCCTGAATAAGGTAATCTTTTATTTTGAATACAGTATTTTTGTCTGTTCTTTTTAATAAGAATGCATTAACGAAACTACTGCCCCATTACAGACAGACATACAGACACACAAATAGACAAACAAATAGACAGACAACAACATACGTGCGATCACAAATGGCCGAAGAACGAAAGTTATGCAAGTTATGCATCTCATCTAAATATCCTCTTGATGCTCTCCCCTCTCACTAATAAAAAACTCATTTGCGTATATACCCAACAGGGGTATATCATCATCATCATCATCATCGTATAATCCATGACAAATCTCTCTCCATCTGTCCCTATCGCTCATCATTCTCGGGAGGTCCTCTATGCAGCATCCTGCACCCGCACAGAGCTGATCAACGTACGTTTTTTGCTGTCGCCCACACTGTTTGTCCATATGCTGCTTCCACTGGAGGACGTCGCTTATGAGTTCGTCCTTGCTTCTTCAGCACTGTCCTGCGTGTCTTGTCCGTCTACTCGGATGGTTTGGGTGATATGTGGCAGGTGGCCGTACAGCTGCTTTCTCGTGGGGTGCCGTTTCCACGTCTTGTTCATGATCACCCGGAGCATTCTTGTGCAGCTCCCGTCTAGTTTATTCTCTAGTCGCTTAGTTAGGGTCCAGGTGGTGCAGCCATACAGCAGTACTGATACGACAACGACCTGGAAAAATGGTCTCTTTAAAAACAAAAGCGACATCTCAACCATCGATGGCAAACTCCTAAACTCTGTAGAACAATTTAGATACTTAGGCAGTAACATCTCCACCACAGAAAACGACGTTAATGCACATATAGGAAAAGCACGGGCCGCTATAAATAAATTATCGATCATATGGAGGTCCAATCTCACAGACAAGTTAAACAGGGGTATATGTAGCAAGATGGGGATATTATCCTGACTTTTGTGAGCTAGAACTACTATGTTAGAAAAGGAGGAAGAAGGAAATAAGAGATGATAAAGGTTTAAAAAAGAGTAATGAACACAAAACAGGATGAACGATGGTTTGACCGTAGCGTGACCCCAAATGGAGAATTGAGTGGCAACCGGAAGTTTCGGGTGTTGACCGGAAGTCACGTGGTGACGTGGAACAACGAAAAAAGGGACCGGTCTCTTTTTGCTTTCGGACGCGTAGGGGAACGAACAGCCCTTTGGTGCCTAGTATGGGGTCACAGTAATCAAGTAGTGTTCTCTCACTCTCTTTCTATCTGCCTTTCCTCCTCTCCGATACAGCCCACGAGACGAGCACGATAATAAAGGCTAGCAGTTGTGACTACATATTTCTCGCGTTGTAATTTTTATCAATAAGAATACATTTTTAGTACCGTGAATATATCGCTGCCACCACCACCGCCCCGTTATGTATATCGCTTTGGGTACTGTGACCAGATATACGACAACGTTACAGATATCGTTTTAGTGCCCGGAAAAAAAAGGACAACGTTACATTTATCTAGAGGTGAATAAGTATAAAAAAGATTCGTGAAAATTAAACAATTAATTGATCTTTCATAGATTTTTAATATATTTATGTAATAATGATACTGACTATAAATTAAATACTCATTGACAAACTTACTTAATTCATTAAATGGATGTGACGTAAGCAGTGACGTAGTTTCGGTAATAGACAAATAGAGACCGAATCTTTATTATTGATAGATGTAAATGAAATATGATCTTTTTGAATATCAAAAATATAATTATATTTCTATTATTTTTTCTGATTAAATACATATTTACCAACCCCTCTGCACAAGTAGGATACGACACAGTGTGAATTTCTTAAGCGGGGTTAGGCGGGTTTGAATTCAGATTTTTCTTTCTCCTAGACTGGTTACCTAGTCGTGGTTAAAGAGCCCAGACTGCTCTGCTATTTGCCCTGACTTGGAAGGAGAATTAGAAACATTTATTTCCCAAGGATATTAGCGCCATGTGAAACGCAAAAAGTTCATTTCCTACGACTCTAACCATTAGACCACGTGCCTTTTTCTGTTATAGGGATTGGCCCATAAATAACAATACAAATTTGTTCACACTGGGCCTTTTTACGAGGATTATGAACTGGTAATTGTTTCAAATAATTTCTCGCTCACAAAATCAGTACCGACAACATCTACTTTTGTTTGTTACTTGTTTGAGTTTTAGTTCTTAAGAATTCTACTTGTTGAAATTTCGATAACCTTGTATTCAAATGAGTTTCATTGTTCTTTATCTTGAATAAAAAAAAACCCCAAAAAGCTCGGGCCACAACTATTTCAAATACTGGGTGAGGCTATTTGCATTTCAGTTGGCGCTTATACATTTGAAAAAACGGATGCATCCAACTATCATCCCTCCAACTATGGGTAAACACTAGAACGGCTATTTAATTTTGGTTATAGAAACCGGTCAACAAGAAACAAAACTCTGAATTCAAACCTTTTAAACTCCTTGGTTATATATATATATAATATTAATTATATTATATATATTATATATATATAAGAGTTTTACAATTTGCTTGAAGCATTGTGTTATTGGTTAGGAGGTTGATTAGGGCTATCACAATGCAGGTGTAAAAATTAATACGGTAACAATGATGTTGTGTTCATAACACAATAACCCACAACCAACGCGCACATGTAACTGTATATGCACACACGCACGAAACACATACCCACATGCACAATGGAGAATTATTAATGAAACAAAATCTACAACGAGAAGACTAATGCAAAACACGCACTCAATTCTATACCAGCAACCCACCCACACATACAAACACACAAGCCAATGCACACTAGTGTTAACAAATAAGATTTACACTAGATATTGAATGAATTTAACTATTTTACCTTTTTTCTAACACACACACACATACACACATACACACACTTATGGACAAGGTAAATATGAAAGATTATATAAAAAAAAAAATAAATTGAATTAGATATAGATAAGTAAATAAACAAATAAATAAATAATAATATTGATTATATAATAATAATAATAAATAATAATAAATGATTAATTGATTTATATTACATCCAACACAATATTATACATCACCATTGCCACCAAACACAAATACGCTCTTTAATACGCACATACATATGCACGTGTAATCCCGCGCTTAGGATACAGTCAATAACGTACAACCAACATGCATTTGATGGACCACGCGCATGAGAACAGAGGCGCAAGTACAAAAAAAACCCCGCGATTCACGTAAAACATACAACACGTGAATACAGTTTATATAAAAATACCATTCAAGAATTAAATACAGGTTAACACACAAACATCATTGTTACCATATTATTATTTTTTCTTTACACCTGCATTGTGATAGCCTTCTAAATCAACCTCCTAACCCAATAATATATATATATATATATATATATATATATATATGTTCTGAAAAAAAGATGGTCCACAAAATGGATTATTTTTTTGTTTTTTTAATTTAAAAAATTATTAAAAAAAACACAAACATAACCAGTTTTGCGGACATTTTTCTTTATTCATAGAATATTTAATATTCTCCCGTTGGATCTGTAACAACACTTTATATATAATATATATATATATATATAATATATATATATATATATATATGAGGAAAAATGAATAAAGAAAAGAAATGTAGATGGATAAAATGAATTTAATCGATATCACATTAATCGATATCACTTACACATGTGTTTCGGTCAGTTTATGTGTGGTGAAAATATTTCGCACACATAGAAGAATCGACCTTCATCAGAGTGAACATTTATTTTGAATGAAAACCGAAAACCGAAAACATATGTGTAAGTGATATCGATTAATGTAATATCCATTAAATTCATTTTATCCATCTACATTTCTTTTCTTACTCATTTTTCCTCATATTGTCGGATTCAATTCCTTTTCCATTTTCACACACACACACATATATATATATATAATATATATATATATCGGATTCAATTCCTTTCCATTTTCACACACACACACACACACACACACACACATATATATATATATATAATATATATATATATATATATATATATATATATATATATATATATATTAAACAACCATAACAGAAAAAAATACAGAAACACGCACAACCTATACATATATATATATATATATATAACATATATATTATATAAATATATATATATATATATATATATATGTATATATATATGTATATCAATATATGTATTGATCAAAGCCTGAAGAAGATACCAGAATATTTGAAACACGTGTTGCGTATGTGAAATAAAAAGAATAAAACATTTTTCTGAGAACAATACATTTTGCGGACCTTCTTCTTTTATATATAATTATATATATATATATATATATATACGTCATTGATGTCTATTTCTACAACTATAACCATTACATGACGGACGCCTCTAAAAATAACTTGTTCATCTCAAATAACATTAACTCTTTTCAACACACTGTATATAGAATTGTGTGTTAACTGTGTTTTAAAAGATTATCTGGTTAAAGAATATTTTACAGTGTACTTTCTTTTTTCTTCTGAAGTATTCTCTATGTGAAGTGCAAATAAATTCGTCTAGGATTTGATATAATGTTGTTGAGTTCTTTTATTGCGACGATAACGAATTCACCATGCAATTTTTCCACCTGCCACCCATGAGTCTCGGCTTGTGGTGTCCCACGTAAATAGGGCCTTCGTGCCTGACCCGGTACGGTGAAGTACTGGGAAAATAAAACCATGCACAACCAGCATGAAATTTGTATATTATATTACCAACCACTCCACACGAGTAATTGTGTCACAAGGTCAATTTCTTAAGCGGTTTTTATCAGGTTTGAATTTAGAGTTTTTTTTCTTCTCCTAGACTGGTTAACTAGCCATGGTTAAAGAACCATGTCTGTCCTACTATTTACCCATAGCTGGAGAGAGTGTACTTTGACGCATACATTTCCAAGAGTATTGGCACTATATGAAACGCAAATAGCCTCGTCCAGGATTTAACTCGGGTCGTCGAGTCCTTTTCTTGCGACAATTCGTTACACAATTTGCCCAAATGGGAATCTCGTATATATGAGTTATAATGTTATCTCTTTCTATTCAAGAAGCCTCTTATAGAGTTTTAGCATTGATATTTTCAATACGTTTATTCAGCCTGCTCGTTCAAATGGATTCAACTTCTGCTATTCTTCTACAATTTCTTTTGTTTTATTTCTCTTTCTTTTGCTACATGGATCCTTCATAACATTTGTTTTCAACTGCTGAAAAATGGTGAAGTACCAATTCTGGATCGGCTGGGGATTTAGAATAAATCGCCTGAACCTTTGCAGAGGAGTAAGACCCACCCCAATTGGGCCACCTGTTGACCTTCTGTAAACATCTGAAATTTCTTCTGTATTTTTTTCTTTTTCTACCTCGAAATCCCTTTATAATATTTTGTTTTTCTCATTTTATCTGTCTAGTTTTACGTTACAAAATAAGTTAAGAAATAATTTCTGGCTATCACAATTTATTCCTCTTCTCTCTCTCTCTCTCTCTTCTCTCCTCTCTCTCTCTCTCTCTCTCTCTCTCTCTCAGACCGCGCGCTAACATTTGTCCTTCACGGTCGACTAAGCATGTTCATTGTCAAGCCCTAGCATCTATATGCATTTGTCCGCAAACCTATTGCACTGATTGGCAAATCCCTAGCCCTTTTTTTTTATCATATATTGTGTTAAGAATTGCAGTTTCTGAGGATCTTAGTATGGTTTAAAAATTGTGTTAATAAAAGTTTTCAATACCCAATAATGAATATAACAAAAACATCTCGCCATAATAATAACCCAACAAGAATTGACATGCCAGTGAAATTTAAAAAAAAAGAAGTATATGTGAGTTATGGTTCGATAGTCTTTCGGTGGGTCGAGAGGAAACCTTTGTAATGTTATTGATAGTATTTTTCAGTCGGGACCTGCGGGAGAGTAGAGCACCCGTTTCTATACGCCATTTACTCACCATGTTCACCTGTGACATGGAAGTGTAGAGATCGCGTACACGCAATAGACAGTATATATAAAAAAAGAAAAACAGAGAGTTGTTAAAAAATTGTTTAAATATGAGTTTAAAAAAGTATTTTTCATACTTATAAGCATGAATAGGAGAATATAATTATGCTTCGGCCATAAAAGTAACCCAACAAGGAGTGACATACGCGTAAAATCCGCCACCCCCAAAAGGAAAGTATTACGTGAAGTTATTTGTTGTTTATGTATTTCTATTCAATAAGCATTTGGCATTTAATACAATTCTGCATTGGATATTTTGTCCTAGATAGTGCTTCTTGCGCGATGGAGCTCGATGTTCGTTATTCATCTGCAATATTCTTTAGTGATTTTACCTTTTTGTTATCTAACTCGAAATCCTTCATAATATTACGTTTTTTTTCTCAGTGGTGGAGCTTGTAGTTTTATGTCAATGAATTAAGTAAATAATTTCTGGCTGGACAATTGTATTCTCTTCCTCTCTCGACCGCCGTATAGCTGATTTGGTCTCCGTATCTCTCTGCTT
>CM042173.1:56133979-56156829 GCA_023376005.1 Doryteuthis pealeii
TATATATATATATAATAATAAACATATGTAATTATAGGTAAATATATAATCCTCTTTATATTTATAATCTATATATATCTCTGTCTCTCTCCCCCCTCTCTCTTCTCTCTTCTCCCTCTCTCCCTCTCTTCTCTCTCTCTCTCTCTCTAATAATTATATATATATATATATATGCTAGTGATATATCATAATATATTGTTACCTTGCGTACAAGCTCATAAAGCATGCTTTCCTACCAAGATTAACCTTCTATTATGACATACATCATTAACATACATGTACACATATATATGTATGTTTATTATGTATAACATTATATATATATAAATATATATATATAATATATATAATATGATATAACAAATATCATATATATGTAGTATTTATTCCACCTTGCGCCAGATTCACAAAAGATGCTTACTACACGGAACTTATATATTACATTATACAAGATATGATTTATTATATATAATAATATATATATATTATATGAGTAGTAAAAGGATAGTGGAACAAGAAATGATAACTCAAAACAAATCTAAGAGTTGAAATATTTCGTCCGATTTATACGGACATCATCAGCCACAGAATTTTATTGAAAGCAAATTACGTGCAAGTACAAGTGATTTGGTGATGGGGGGGTGAGTTAGTAGCGGAAGTGAATGGAGGGAGGATAGGGGCTGACATTAATGAAGTGTGGGGATAGTTTACAGGAAATAGAGAGAGGTTGGAGTAGTTGTTTTGAGTTATCATTCCTGTGCACTATCCTTTTACCTACCTCATACTGTCGGATTCTACTACATCCATCCTATCTTCACACACACACACCACAACACACCACACACATATATTTTATATATATAATATATATATTATATATATATATATATATATATTATTAACTTATTAAGTTTCCAGATTGAACTATTTTCGGCTTAAAAGGGGTTGATATCCAGTTTTTTTTACATAATTTATGGGTAGCCGGTTAATTATGTACAGTAGGGTATATTTTAAAATAATGGTTAATGGAAAGATACAGGGATTTTTGAATGACATCTCTTAACCCTGTGTTCACCTCCTACACTTATGGTTTTAGTGTGAAGTGAGTTAATAGAAAAACAAGATTTTGGCTAACCGTGCGAGCGAAACGGACAATGAAGACGTATGTAACACGTTTAATAAACTAAATGAAACCAAACATGTAAGTAAGCTCGGGATTGTCGGGGGGAGTGTGCTGATTTTTTAAATTTTAGATACGGAAAACAATAGCACTGTATGTGTGTCACTCTTTACTGATATGAAATCCGGTCACGCACGTGTTTGTTTTTTTTTCAAAAGGAAGAAGATATCTTCATCCATTAAGCTGAATAGAGAGTGAGAGGCTGTGATTGTGTGTGGGGTGGGGGAGAACATTAGCAAACGCCTTTGTAGTTTTATGTGCTTACAGTTTCCCGCCTTCCTCACGCAAATACGCATACATACGCATATACATATAATTATATTTCTATTTTATTTAAAAATAATTTTGCTGTGTTGCATGGCATATTGAAAATTATAAGTATATATATATAGTATATATATATATATATATATTATATATTATATATATATATATATATGAATAAATAAAAGGGTAGGTATATTTTTATTATCATTGGAACAATTATACAACCGTTCGATTTCTGGGTATGACGTTAAGTAAACGAAATTTCTGTGAAAATGATACAAATGGTATATATATGTATATATATATATATATATATATATATAGTATTATTAGATGGATATTAATATATTTATAGCCAGACACCACCTCAATGTCTTTAGTGCATATCATATATGCGAAGCAAACAAATTTTCAAGATATTAAGTAATATATGAACGCATCTCCGTTACATACACACACACACACACACACACACACACACACACACACACACACATATACATATTATATTTTAATTATACTATATATATTATGTTAAATAAGAAAAACTCTAAACTTGCATCATTACAATAATTTATTTCAACCGTATTAATACAGGTAATCACAAGAACATGACTCTTACTGAGAATTTCCCAAAGTAACATCTCTTTATATATCTATCAATTTAGGGAGGAGGGTTGGTGTCTTTTTTGGAGTGGTGGGGTTAGTTTCTTTGGATGAAGCAAGTTTAGAGTTTTTTTCATTTACTAAATTTCTTGCTCTGTCTGTACTCACTGGTATTAGGCACATTGAGCTCTCCTTATGGTCTACGTGCATCAGATTGGTTAAACCACACATGGAAAGACCCTAACTACGGAAAACAAAACTATATATATATATATGTATATATATATATATAAAAGAATAATTGATATATTTATAGCCAGTTGCAACCTGAATATTTTTTGTTCATGTATCATATAAGTTGCAAACTGCTTTTCAAGATATTCATATATCATTTACATATATGTAACCATCTGCGAATATCTATAGTTATTTACTAAGCTTAGCTTAGATGCGACACAAGGCCAGAAGAATGGGGTGCCCAGAGAAAATCAAACTCAATAACAATGGTTTACCAATCTAGCTTGCTAACCATGATACCACGTGAGGTACACTGCTTATAATATATATATATATATATATATAAAGTGTTAGTATGGGTCCAACGGGAAGAAATTAGATATTTCATGAAAAGAATTAGAATGGATTGTTATTTTTTTTTTAAATAGATAAATTTTACATTTGCGACACGTGTTTTAGATCTGATATCTTCTTTAGGTGTTAATTAATCATATCCGATATATATATATATATATTATATATATATATATATATATATATAATATATATATATTGGGAGAATATGTGCTTAATTTAAGTCGAACCTAATTTTTGAAAGTTAATTAATTAATAATTAATTAATTAGGCGGAATTACCTATTTAAATGTTAGGCTAAATAAATCGAGAAAAATCAATCTGTGTATGTATATTTCGGCCTATTAGGCCTCATCAGCAGAGCTATAGATACGAAGACCGCCCCGTGTGTGATTCGAAACCTGTCTGTCAAGCTGACAAGCAAGCATCTTACCTCCACACCAAACGGACTTAGCTAGATTTCTTCGTTTGTATAGGAGTAGGTATTTATATTCCTCTTAAGTGACCTCTACACGAACTTACGAGGGGTAAACAAACAGACGATGTTTGTGATATGGCTATTTTCAGCCGACAATATTTGGGAGAATATGTGCTTAATTGAAGTCGAACCTAATTTTGAAAGTTAATTAATTAATAATTAATTAATTTGCGGGATTACCTATTTAAATGTAAGGCTAAACAAATCGAGAAAAATCAATATAAATATATATATATATATTAATATATATATATATTATATATATATATATATGTGTGTGTGTGTGTAATCTGACCCTTCTCTTTCTGTTTGGTGGGAGTGTAAGAGAGAGTTTTATAACATCTGTGTTCTTGGGTGATATATATATATATATATTATATATATATATATATATATATATATATATATATACGTGTGTGTTTCTGTTGTGTAGTAATGTAAATAAGAAAAAAAAAAAACAATGCATGTTTAATGACAAACCGAACACTTTTAACGTAGACTTCATCATATAAAAATAAATTTACATACTGGAATGCTTCGATTTTTTATTCATTTACATCGCTTTATACACTCGGATTTATCATTATACTTTACTACTTATCTCTCTCCGTCTCTCTTTCTGTCTCCCTATCTCTCTCTCTCTCTCTCTCACACACACACACACACACACATATATAAAATATATTTTAATTTGTCTTTAAAACATTTTGATTTATTTGCATTACAATATATATATATATATATATAATATATATATATATATATATATATATAATATATAATATATATATATACCAACTGAAAATATGGAGTGACGTCATCGTCATCTGCGACGGATTCCCAAGAAGAAAGAATGTATATATATATATATATATATATATATATATATATTTATGGAGAATCAATATATTCATTACCTGACACAAGATGACTGTTTCAATGCATATATCATACATACACTGCAAACTAATTTACATTTTCAAGTTTTTATATATCATTTACATATATGTACGTATATATATATATATATATATATATATATATATATATATATATATATATATATATAAATGGAGTTTCTGCTGATAAATGACTTAAGAGCTGTCTCACCACAGATAACACACATTACCTACCGCCCACCCCTACCCAACACCACCAATCCCCAGACACCAAATACAAACATTAAAATATCTCAAATGCATACAATAACTTCATACAGAGCCAAAAGTCGACATCAAAAATATTTTTTTCGATTTTTTTTCATTTGTCTTCATTCTCTAACTTGTATGGCTGTATGATGAGTCTAGACTTTCAAGAATTCTAGTTGAAATAAATTTATAACTGCCAACATGAGTTTTAATTTTTTTCTTATTTCAAGTTATTCCACTGTATATAATTATTAAATACACTAAGCTATCCAAGCAGACTAAAATGTTTCTAATTTATGTATATGGAAAAATAGTTTTTAATCCTATATATTAAGAGATAAAAAAGAATCCTGAATAGACTAATTCTCACCATCAACTTACCTGGTATAATATAATATATATATATATATATATATATATATATATATAATATATATGTATATATATATATATATATATATAGGTGTCCCATAAAGGATTGACCTAAGAATATTATAACTGAATATTTGTGTATATTTCAATAAACTTGAGACATTGGTACACCTTAAGAAAATTATATATATATATATATATTATATAATATATTATAATATATAATATAAAATAAATAAAGAAAATATATTTTGTATTGTAAAATAACGGGTGCAAGAAAAATAAAACATTTAATACAAAAACACGGACATAAAATGGGGGTTCAGTTTATTTTATGGTAGGAATTTACGAGCAAATAGTACTTGATTACCGTATCAGGTGATAACATCTATTTTCCCTCCTCCCCTGTAATATACAGGGAGCTTTTATATTCTTTAATATTGGACAGATTATTGTTGCCTATTTTCTGGGTTGATTTATCTCTTTACTTTCTATACACTATCATTTTTATTTCAACTAGCAAATTATGCACCCTCCGTAGGTGCAAGTATTTAAGTTTTAATATAATAAAATATCATGTTAAATTAGAAAGTCTAATGAAATTGAATAAGAATTCAGATAAAAATATTTTGGAACAGAGGGGGTATGATTGAAAAATAGAACAACTTTGAAACTAACTCTTCCATCATTATCCCTTACTCCCGTCTTTCATTGGTAAATTTTCATAATTTAACTATTTAGTTAAAATAGGAAGTAAAGAATAATATTACAGTTATTTCTTCTTGTTAATGGATTTCTTTTAAGATTTATCCCAGAGATTTTTGCTCATATTCATTAATATAAAACCAAACAATTAGAAATCAATAATACTAAGCACATATTTATTAAAATCAAATTTTTAAGATCAATATGCAAATTAGCCTCCCCATTCACACTGTAAACCACTATTTTGTTGTATATATAAATACAATTGCATGTTAATAGTTTGTAGATATGGTCAACAGTCTTAATGATGTAACACAATTTTATTAATAATTGAAGTTTAAATTAGAAATAAAATTATGGAGAATGTGGTATAAATAATAAAAGGAATTGTGACTTGATTAGTAATATAGTTTCGGTTACAGACAGACAAACCCACAATCTCCATTATAATAAGATATTATTGACTACTTGAAAAAAAAAAATCGTCAGGTTAGGGGAGATAACTGTGCAAAAATGATTCTTTTGTAATTTAGTTGTAAATAAACTGATTAGAGATAAGATGCAAAACATCTTTAAATACCTTTAAATTTATTTTTCTTCAAACTAACGAAAGCCCTGATGAAGATCTATTGAAAGCATATATAAATATATACATATGTGTGTGTGTATGTGTACATATATATACATGGAAAATATATAGTATCCCTGACGAAAATCATTGAATTAGAGGACGTTCACCTAATTCTTTTGTAATTTAGTAGTAAATAAACTGATAAGAAATAAGATGCAAAACATCTTTAAATACCTGAATATTTTGGCTTCATATGCCATAAACAAACTGAATTGAATTTTTCGAATTAATGATATATTTCCCACCCACGCAGAGGAAAGTATGAAATGATCAATTATTGAGAAATTGTGGTATTAATTCGCAAATAAAAATAAGAACTAACTTTTTGTTGTCGTTCCTCAAATATTTATTAACATTAACTCTTTCAGGCATGTACGAGGGTAATCCCAAAACTAAGATCTCCAAAGAGCTCGGGAGATAATAAATTTCAAACGTTTCTGTGATATCTAAATATTTTTGAGACCTTACATTTGGTTTGTTTTGTTTTACGGCATATCAACCTAGGTGGGTCATTTAATGCCGACAAAGTTTTGAAATAAATTAATTCTTGATGGGTGCTCAATTTTCATCTATAAACTTATTTTTTCTATTTAATCCATAATTGGGACCCTAACTCCGGGTCAAAATGGACCTGGAAGTAACGGTGATGGAGACTCCGAAATCCAGAACTTTCCGAATTGGAACAATACCATAATTCCCAGGACGTGAAGTCCCTCAGTCCCGCCTTCTAGCACATATATGATAAAAAGGGTTGGGAGTTGCCATGAAGGCAATAAAGTCGGGAAAATCATATATGTGCTAGGTTTGAGTGACCAGCGATTGATCAATAGGTATCCCCATTGGGAGTGTATTACGCTTCTGCAGAGGTAGAGTCGGTGTATTCTAAAGCCCCAGCCGACAGGGCTAATAAATAGGTATGAGACCACACAAACTGATAGGAATAAAGAGAGTGTGTCTGATCATTCTTTAGTTCTAAAGAACTTGTTTTTAGTAGCTTCAGAAGAAGACAATGATTAAACATAAAGAAAATGTAGGTGGGCTGACTGAAAGAAGGTGTAGTCAAGTGGATTTTGGCATTTGGCTGGAGGCAAAGATGGCAAGACAAGTAAAGCTCTACGCGGGCTAATTCAATGTTTTTTCAAGGGATAGTATATTGGCGCGAGGTTTTACTTTACAAATAAAATTCATGTTCATGTTCCCGTTCAGTGCCTTGACATTGTTATTTTGCTTGGTAATTAAAATCATGTAACATTGAATCATGTAACGCGAAAATAATGAATACAACAACGTTACTACAATCTCTATTGTCATTTCCTCAATACAACAGAAAACCATTCAAGTCTGTTCATTTTTTGTTCTTTAATTCTATTTTTTAGCTATTGATTATTTAGTTGGTTGGTTGGATTTTACGGCAGGTCAACTCTTGTTGGATTATTTTATACTGAAGGTTTTTTTGTTCTATTCATTATTGTTGGATATTTAATATTTTTTCAAACTGAATTTTTTAAACACTTTTTTAATGCTCATTTTTTATATATTTAACCCATAGATGTTACCCTAACAGGTATTACAACTCCTAGTCAGAGTGGACCTGGGAGTACTGGTGATGAACGAGTTCTCCACATTCACCAGAGCTCAAGAATTGGAACTTCACCACTAGATGCAACCTAACGTCACACCACGTACACTAAGACTCTCAGTAACCGCCTACTAGCAGATCTTTGGGTACTTTCATAAGAGCAAAAGGTTCGGGACAATCATATAGATGCAAGGGTTTGACGTCACCAGCAGATATGAATTATTGTGATGAGAGAATAACTAAGAAATTAAGACTATTGATCAAATTTTAAATGATATATTTGTACGCACCATCCTCCTATACATCTGCGAAACTTGACCAATGAGAGCTGGGGACCTGCGTTAACTGAAAACCCAGCTCAAATACCGAGATGATCCTAAGCCCAGGCCTTTATAGCGCCCATAACTTCAATTGCGTTGCATCACCGTGCATGGTCTGCTTTCATTCGGGTTACGGGGAATTTGTTTGGTGAGCCGGCTCAAACGAACAGATACAGATACAAATATTGCTGAGTCATGATAAACCTACTAGGGTTTGACGGTACCAGCCTATTGATCGTAGAGAGCCACTCCGACCGTCTGTATAGCCTAAGTAAGGGTCAATGTTGAGTGTTAAATTTCATGGACTGCTCATCCACCAGGATTCCGTCATTATACTTAATGCTTCGCCACCCAAAACAAACAGGCGGCCCCATTTGGGGAGTCTTACTCCTCTAAAGAGGTGCAGTCGGGGTATTCTACTGTCTCAGCCGATAGGGCGGTGATTTCTTTGTATATAAAATATTATTACTGAACAGCTATTGATATCTTTATCTTAAACCTACTAGCTTTCTAATTTTTCTAAGCTTTCTTCTGTCTAATTACGTATTTTTTGCGTAGAATCTCACTTTGCTTGATAATAGCAAATCTGAGTTGTACCAACGTGAAATAATCATTGACTACTGTTAAATCCCAAGATGTAGGAATAACAAATTGATAACAAAAACAGTGAAATATGTTTAACATATAACAATATTTGTTTTATTTATTCTCACTGACGGGGAATACAGTGGGATGGTTTTTGATAGAATTCAGCTATGTGTTGTCATGTATGTGTTCACATATGGGCCAGTCCTTTGTTTGCTGACTCTCTGCTTGTCAGTCTTTATTTAACATAGGGTAGAAAAGGCTTCTATCATAAAGATAATTTAACTAGACCAAAGTGCTCACGCACGTGGTCACTAGTTCAACCGTTCTAACGCACGTCTGTCCTTGTCCAAAATACCAGTCCAAAGTAACATGGCGGAATTCTCATATCCGGGTTCCCGTCAGTCCCTTACTGATCAAAGGGGATCAACTCTTTTTGTTAGGTCTCCCAACAACAACATATTCGTATTATCTGCGTTACTAGGACTATTGCCCTCATCTTCATTGTTATCTGTACAACGATTCGGCCGATATGCCATCCGGCCTTCTTCAGGTATTTCTTGTCGGACTCGGGAACCTTCTCGGACCCTGTCTGAAAAAAAGGTTCCCGAGTCCGAAAAGAAGGTACCCGAGTCTGAGAAGGTTCCCGAGTCCGAGAAGGTTCCCGAGTCCGACAAGAAATGCCCAAAGAAGGCCGGAGGGCATATCGACCGAAACGTTGTACATATATCAATGAAGATGAGGACAATAGTCCGAATAACGCAGATAATACTAATCACCAAGCCTCATCTCAAACATTCAGATAAATAGTATCTATATATTCTATCAGGGAAACATTTTTTAAATTCTGATCTCGTCCGTTCTCGTCTAATTCTTTTACATCCTACTCTTATATAGCCCATTTGTATTGGGTATATAAATACCGAGAGGATAGAATTCCTAGGAGGGTTTCTATTTCACCGACTTTTGAGTTGATTTCTTCTTCTGGTTGATACGGGATTCTGTTTGCTGGCACCGGTTATCTATGCTTATCCTCTTTATCTTTAAATGATGTAAGACTTGGTTTATTTTTCAAAGACGTCTTTATTAAAACCGAATTCCAAAAGGATTTAACCGCGTGGTGAGGAGATAACTTACCTGGGAACAGACGACTATTACCTCTGCTCTCGTCGACTATCCGCCAGAATCTAACTTACTAACTGTTCCCTTCGCACGCTCTTCCTTTAGCCAATCAGATATCAGGGCATAGGTCAGTGAAAAGTTATTTGTTGTCAATAACTTCTATACCGGCTATAATGGTAACTTTCCATTAACAATAGCATCATTTAAATTTTACTACACTACAGTCATAATTTGTAGGCAACCCACCAATTATGTAACACTACCCATGGCGTACGGATAGGGGAATTACCCGCAGGGCGTCACATAGTGGTGCTATATTTAGCAAACTATTAACATAGATCAATTACTACTGAATAGCGAGTATCTTCCTTGTTGGATGCTCATCCCCACGAGCTTGTGTCATACTCTACCTGTGGCAAACAGGTTGAGTAAATAAGGAAGGCGTCACATCGTGGTGTAATGGATTGCAAATTAGTCTCGCAGATCCATTACTGCTGAATAGCGAGTTCGATTGTGTCACATTCTACACTTTACGAGCTGGTTGGGTAAATACTTAGGGAGCCGAATCGTGGTGTAATGGCTAGCAAGCTAGTCTCGCAGATCTATTACTACTGAACAGCAAATTCGATCCTCCTGAGTGGACCATACTTGTGACCTTGTGTTGTTGCATAATCTATGTGATAGCATAGAATATTGACAACACCCCGTAGGAGAATTCTGCGGGTTCAGTTTTTTCATATCACGAAGTCGAAAATCACTGGACAGTTGAAAACCCGAAAGTCACGTGAGAACAAGTTAGGTCCTCAGTTGACAACCAGACCCCGCTGTTACGACAGAGCTACGGAGAATCACGGAAGAATCCTTTTTGGAGTGCATGCAAGCGTGGTAAAGACTCCAGGAGGATTACTTTGAAGGGGATAACTTGTAGTTTGTAGTTTGGATTTGAAAAACATTTTTTGTGACACCAGTTCTGGAACTTAGAAAAGTTTCAGAACTGGTGTCACAAAATTTTATGTCACCCCCTACCAGTATCACAATGTTTGTTTGTTTTTAAAAAAAATTGAAATAGATCACTAAGTAGCCCTGACTCTAATATAATCTAAGTTTTCCATCTCCTAGACTGATTGCCTAATCAAAGTTAAAGAGTCCAGTCTTCCCTACTATGTACCCATAGTTGAAGGTAGAATAGTTGGATCCATACCTTTCCCAAGGGTATTAGCGCTATGTGAACTGTGGCTTCGTTCAGGATTTGAATTCGGGTCGACGAGTCTATTTCCTACGCCTCCCACAATGTGTTGGGTAAATACATCAGATGTTACAAATAATTTTCATTAATTTAGTTCATGTTTCATGCTTTTTGCACCGAACTTAACATTATTTGCTCATGTTTCAAGTGTTACATTCAATGTTAGCTTTCAATTATGACGGCATGAAAGAGTTAAAAAAAAAAGGGAATTGCACCTTTTAAAAAATTGTTGCCAAATGCGCGAAATTAATATTTACAATGAAAACATTTTCGTGGTTAGAAAATATATGACTGGTGCATCAACTGCAAGGAGAGAGAGAAGAGAGAGAGAGAGAAGAGAGAGAGAAGAGAGAGAGAGAGAGGGGGGGAGAAAAGATGACACACAGAGAGAAAGAAGGAAGGAAGGAAGGAAGAATCAAACAGACAAGTAAAATAAATGAATACAAAAAATGACGAAGATAAAAGTAAGAGAAAAGAAAAAGAAAGGAAGAAAAAAGAAATAAATAAACAAGTAAAATAAATAAACAAATAGATAAATAAATAAATAAAGAAAGAATCAGACAATCAAGTAAATAAAGAAAGAAAGAAAGAAAGAAAGAAAAAGAAAAAAGAAAGAAAGAAAGAAGAAGCAGAAAAAGAAGAAAAAAGAAAGAAAAAGAAAGAAAAAAGAAAGAAAAGAAAGAAAAGAAAGAAAAAAGAAAAAAGAAAAAAAAAGAAAGAAGAAAGAGAAAAAAAGAAAGAAAGAAAAGAAAAAAGAAAGAAAGAAAAGCAGAAAGAGAAAGAAAAATGAAAGAAAGAAAGAAAAGCAGAAAGAAAGGAAGAAAAAAGAAAAGAAAAAGAAAGTAAAGAAAGAAGAAAGAAAGAATTAAAACAACGAGCACAATAAAGAAAGAAAGGAAACAGACGAAGAAAACATAAAAATAAACTTACAAATAAACAAAGGAAAAATAAAGAAATAAACAAGTAAAAAAAAGAAATAGATAAATAAAGAATCAGACAATCTAATATATATATATATATATATATATATATGTGTGTGTGTGTGTGTGTGTGTGTGTGGTTTAAAAAAAATAAATAAAGGAAAGAAAATTTGAATGGATAAAAATTGATTATTGGAGTGCCGACACGTGTCTCGATCATGAGAATATCCTTGTACACAATGTATTCTATTTATTATTACTTTAAATATAAAATAAAATAAAATAATAATACAAACATATAAAATGTTTGTCAGTATACTGAACAACGGCCGTCATCGGGGTGCTCTGGGTTATTGGTAATGATGCTTCGGCCCCGAAACCATGCCTGAACCCAGGTTCATCATCTGATGAAAGCTTTGAAAGGGTGCAATTTTACTGCTTAAACCGCAGTCTTTGTATGAAATGATATATATTGCCTCGTCTGCTTTTCTCTTTTCATGTATTTGTTTCTTGTTCTGCTAAAGTTGAATGACCGCGGAAGAATGGCGATTAAATTAATATCGCGCATTAGCAGAATAATGGGTTTTACTTCCTGTAAGATGCCCGCAAATTTAACTTTATGGTGTAATAACCTCAGTTAATACAGATTTTATTCTTTTTGAATCAGGCAACGACTTTTTTCATTACTTAAAAAACTATTTCAATTTATTTGTAATCATGGAAAAATTAGCAGTAGTCAATCCAATCTGCAAAGACAGTTTTTTAACTGTCTGCTCTATTATCGAGGCCTATTTTATTTTTTAAATAGTAGTTTTTTTATCACTTATTTAAATTCATTATGGTTTAACTCAGTCGGTAGAGCATCCGACTAGTTAACAGCAAGGTTAAGTTTCGATACAAGTCCTCATCAATTCAACGCATGAGTAACACATGGGGGATCGATTTACTATAAACTTATACGGGGAAATGAGCACCCCTGAAAACTCGAAAAATAAAGAACTTTTTAGAATTTTTTTCTTCTTACAATCTGATAGATTGGTGTGTAAACGATAATAATCCATTGAAGAAAAAGAAAAGAAATTACTAAGAAAAATTTTTTTCAGCGGTTCCGATATGGGGGTTCGGTTTACGATAAACTTATACGCAAGAAAGTGTTTTCATGGTCAAGCGATAATGAAAAAGGGTATATATATTTACCAAACCCTCCGCACGAGCAGGATGTGACACAAGGTCAATTTCTTAAGCGGAGTTTAACAGGTTTGAATTCAGAGTTTTCCTTCTCCTAGACAGGTTACCTAGCCAGGGTTAAAGAGCCCAGTCTGCCCTGCTATTACCCATAGCTGGAGTGAGAACTGGACGAAAAGGGTATAGACTCACTGTCCGGCTGATACCGACCATAGGACATTCCGCTTATATGACTTTTTTTGTATCGTTGAATAGCTCAGTCAGTAGAGCATCCGACGAGGTAATAGAAAGGTTATGGGTTCGATACAAGTCCTTGTTAATTGGATGCATCTGTAACGCATCTTGCGTAATTTGATACGTACAAGAAAGCGTCCTCATGGTCTAGCGATAGTGAAAAGGGGTTAGACTCGCTGTACGGTTGATAACGACTACTTCTCCGCCTACTTTACTTTTTTATATTGCTGAATAGTTCAGTCGGTAGAGTATCCAACTAGGTAATAGAAAGGTTAAGGGTTCGATATAAGTCTTTGTCAATTCGACGGATGAGGAACACACCTTGCCTTATCTGGTCTGAGCAAGAAAGCGTCTTTATGGTCTAGCGATAGTGAAAATGGGATAGACTCACTGTCCGGTTGATACCATTTATAGACCACTCCGCTTATTTTTGTATATCGTTGAATAGCTCAGTGGTTAGAGCATCCGATGCGGTAATCAGAAGATTATGGGTCCAATCCAAGTACTCGTCATTTCAACGCATGTGTAATGCATCTTGCCTTATCTGATCTGAGCAAGAAAGCGTCTTCATGGTCAAGCGATAGCGAAAAGGGGATAGACTCGTTGTCCGGTTGATAACAACTATAGAACACCCCGCTACTTTTCTTTTTTGTGTTGTTGAATAGCTCTGTCGGTAGAGCATCCGATTAGGTAATCGTATGGTGCCTGTTTTTATACAGGTGTTGGTCTTATTTCTGTCTGCTGCCCGACAGACACACTGCTCCTAGAGTATATTTGTTCATACCCCACTTGTATGGACTGGGCACAAGGCCTCGTTTTAACGTGGGCCCACCCACAGGCCGAAGGTGGGAAAGAACAAAAATTGCGTCGATCCCTTCGGCATTCCCCCTCAAGGGTGCCTCAAGCGCTGGGCAATAAACCCAGCCCTGCCCCTTTAAGTCAAGGGGACAGGTATTGCCTGTGGGGATAGCCCCCTGGAATCGACGCTATTAGTTGACTCTCGACAAGTCCAGCGGCGAAGCTCACTGGACCCCCGGCGTTGACCGGAAAACCGAGTGTGCAACGAGTTTATAAAAAAAAAATACTGCACCTAGAGACAAGAACTGTTTCTGACACCAACGTGATGGCGACACTGGCTGCTGTTGCTGCTGCAAGGATCACGAGACACACAGATCGGCAATACCAACACTTGTAACAGTCAACTCAGCAGCAGGGGTCCTGGATAGGAAGCTGCTACCGAGAACTGACATGATTGACGTTCAGTGACATCAAGTTGACCCAAACGCTGGGAAACAGTGGAAAATAGGTTATGTTAGCTTAGGCAGTTAAGCCGAAGACGTCATAATGTAAGCACGAACCGGTTTCACTCCACGCATGCGTTTGAGGTTCCTCGCAAGAGAGTTCTGGTTCTGACTTAATAAAAAAATGTGATCACAAAATATATGCCCAGTGTTGTCTTTGAGGGAACTAATGGCAGCCTCGGCGAAATCAGACTAGCATCATAAACACACAGATCAGACAAGTCAACAATAGAAGAAATAGAAGTTAAGAAAGACCAGTTAAAAGAAGAAATGAAGATAGAAACAGATTGCAGAACATAAGAACAGAAGAAGGCAAGGTACCAGCCAGTTACTCAAGTAAGTAAAAAAGATAGGATATTATTCCGAAAATAAATTTGATAGCGTGACTGGGGTTCGAATTTGCTTACTATAATGTCACAGTCCAGCCCGTTAGTCACTACGCCAGGTGGTCGCCGTACCCCACTGTCTTTTGGAGCGTATGTATTCATTTTCTTTATTAATGTCCTTTATTTTCTCTTTGAAATTCGTTCAAACTTTTTTCTTATTGGGTCGTGCTGTTGACATCTTTATTGTTCCTAGAAAAATTGAAAGCGCTGACTTAATTTAATATTTTCCTAATGTATTTTTCTTTCTATCAAGTTTAGCAATTGTTATCAGTATGTTAGGTCCCAGTTGCTTAATTCTTTATCAGACAGTTTTGCTTGTCAACAATTATAAAATTGAATCAAATTCAAAGCATTGAAACTTGCCCAGGTTTTGCTACTGTATCAGAACGATATATGTATCAGAACGAGGTATGTCGCATAGGCCAACTCAAGGTGTAGTAGTAGTCGCTAGTAGTAGCCGTTAGTCAGAAACAACATACACGCAAGCTGTATAGTCACAAGGGGCTTTGAATTTATTTCTAGGCTCGTGGGCTCTTTTTCAGAGAGAAGGAAAGACAGAGAGAAAGAGAGAGGGTATCGTCAAATTATTCTATCTTCAACATAGTATCATGTTGTGTACTGCTGTCCCATGTGTACTCTTACCAGAGCCCAGCCGAAAAAAGAAGGCAGATTTCTTCTCCAACGTTCCTTGTTCTGACGTCACATCCGTTTCCAGTCAAAGCCCGGAGTTTCCGTTTTTATTTTTAAGTCTATTTCCGGGGTCATTCGTCGGTCATATTACTGGCATCCCACTTAGTTTTTACTCTTCCAAATTTTAACCTTTGTTTGTTCTTATTAATTCTTCCTCTCTTTCTCCTGGAAATCCCCAAATTCTTCGTAGACCATAATGATTACGCTAACTACTCCTGAAGGGGCCGGGTTAGCTCAGTCGGTAGAGCGTTCGGCTAGAAACCACAAGGTTCCTAGTTCCATACCGGTCCTCGCCAACTCAGCGTTTGAGTAGCACAGGAATCTGTGCGGTAAAGTAAGGTGCTGATGGTAGGTGTGGCGCTCCACCTCAGACGCCAAAAACAATCTCCTTGACCTAGCGCTATTGAAAAGGGGATAGACTCCCTCGCTGACTTGCTGATACCGACTTTAGGCCGCCCCGATGACGACGAGATTTCGTTCTACTTTAAACTACTGTCTTCTGCTGCAGATATATATATGGCGAGATTTCGTTCTGTTAAGATTATGAAAGCATCTGTGGTTATAGGGAGAATAGTTGGAGTTATACCTTTCCCCAAATATATCAGCGCTATGTGAAATGAAAACAGCCTTTGTCCAGGATTTGAACTCGGGTCGACGAGTCCATTTCCTACAACTCCAACCATTACATCACCCAGCTCATCTCGCAGCTATGTTACATAGTACCACTACTGTTCTTCTAGTGTGGCTTTGGCATTACATAATCCAGGAAGGTTGATATGCAATTAAACAGAGAGACAACTCTAGCTATCAAGTGATACTCCATGTACTGTAAAATGTTCACCCGCACAAGGTTGTGTTACCCAGTGCACCCTAAAGAACACGAGCAATTTCTTACACCTTATCCTCGAGTCTCGTGTTTCTAATGAGCCTATAGTGTTCTCAACCTCTTTTTTACTTAGACTCCTTTGATTCCTGGGTAATTCCATGTCAAATCATCAAGAAAAAGGTTACCTCAGTCAAAATTCACCTTATATATTGAATAACGTTCATATATATACCAAACTGTAAGTATCTTTCCCTCTACCTATATACATTGTACAATAATATCATACAAATATAACGTCCACATTACATCACCAACACAATAAATAACACAGTCATTATTATCAACAGCATATCTAAAAAATACGTTTAATAATAATCTTCATACAATGACTGCTATTTGCACAGTAGCATTGCAACCAACAAAGCCTTCATCAGATGATGACTCTGGGTTCAGGCATGGTTTCGGGGCCGAAGCATCATTACCATTATCATTATTTGTCGGTTTGATGTCACAAAATAGGACTGCCATATCCACGCTGATGCGGTTAGAGCTTTCTCCTGGATCTTATTTAAGTATTTCCTCTTGTCTGGTAGTGAAAGTCCAAGTTTAGACAAAAATGCCGAGGTTGAGTTGGCAATAAACCCCCGACATCCGACCTCAGTTACCTCAGTGAAAATTCACCTTATATATTGAATAACGTTCATATATACCAAACTGTAAGTATCTTTCCCTCTACCTATATACATAGTACAATAATATCATACAAATATAACGCCCTCATTACATCACCAACGCAATAAATAACACAGTCATTATTATTAACAGCATATTTAAAAAATACATTTAAAAAATACATTATATTAATTTGCACATAACATACGTAACCAAGAATTTTTGTCCTGACAAGACATATTGAGATCGAAACCGTCGCAGATGCAAGATTTTTTTAAACCACAAGGTTCCTAGTTCGATACCGGTCCTCGCCAACTCAGCGTATGAGTAGCACAGGGATCTGTGCGGTAAAGTAAGGAGCTGATGGTAGGTGTGGTGCTCCACCTCAGACGCAAAAAACGATCTCCTTGGTCTAGCGCTAGTGAAAAGGGGATAGACTCCCTCGCTGATTGGCTGATACCGACTTTAAGCCGCCCCGACGACTTTACTTACTTATTATAGGTCTATGTTTATGATATATTGAGCACTATTAGATAAATTATTATTGTCCAAGCAACAGAAATGCTGAAGCGGTACTAAGGATATTATATAATTACTAGCAGGACCTGCGGATATATAACAGTATGATAATTCAATTATGACAACGTTTGATATGTTTAGTTAAAAGTTATTGCAAAATAGTTCAATTATCAAAAAGCATAATAATCTTGATTCAACTCTTTTTCACTCTTCTTTTCTTTCTTTCCTTCTTTTCTTCCTTCATTATGATCGACTGAAACAGATTAGCGTTTTCGCTTCCGTGCACTTACCCCTCTCTCTCTATCCTCACCTTACCCCTGTCTTTCTTTCTTTTTTTAACATATTTTTCCTGTAAAGCATGTCCTTTTCCTTCCCTTTCTTTCTTTATAATAAAAACGGAATGGTTCATTATTTAGCTGAGGTGACGATAATAATAGGAAATAAAAATTCGGCAGATATACAAACACCAGATAAACAAATTTTACTCGATTTCATTTCCTCTTGGACGGTCTCATTTTTAACCAGGGGGTGGTTCAAGATCATAACGGTCGGAAGTTGAGAGAAGGACAAGATATATATATATTATATATATATATATATAATATATATATATATATATATAACCGTCTCCGATGGTTGGGTCATGTACGTCGGATGGATGATGGACGAATCCCGAAATATATCCTGTATGGAGAGCTAACATCTGGTAAAAGACAATTGGTCGCCCCCTGCTGCGATTTAAGGATGTCTGCAAAAATGATCTCAGGTGCTTTGGTATTGTCCATTCCAGCTGGGAAAATTTGGCTCAAGACCGCCCTCGGTGGCGGCAGAATCTCCATAGAGGACTGTACATGTCAGAAGTCACCCTGATACAACATCATGAAGCTAAGAGGTCTATAAGAAAGCAACGGCAATAAAGCATCGGAACATCATCATCTACAGGGACAACCTACAAATGCAAAATCTGTGGTCGAGAATGTTTCTCAAACATAGGACATCATAGTCACAGGAGGTGCTGCAACCTCAGGGGCACACAAAAACTTTTATCATAGTCTTTCGAGACTGAATTGCCAATGATGATATATATATATATAAGAAGTAAATTAAAAAAAAAAACTTAGCCAAACTCCAGACAAACTGACCCCATAAAGGTCAATAGAGTAAGTTGAAGATAGTGGTGAGGGTAATAAAAGTATAATGTTACAGCGCGCTACTACCCACGTAGGTCAAAATAGGAGGAGTTTAACCTCAACTACAAACTAGCAGCCTACTAAGATTAAATTCAGGAAGAATTAAAAAGATATCAATCTAGCTATATAAAGTAACCGAAAAAAAATCCACTCAATCCCCCTGATGAAGGTGTTAGGAGTAACACCGGAAACCGCAGTCGGAAATAACTTACTTCTACGACTATATATTATATATATATATATATATATATATATATATATATATATATAAGGATTTGTTAAAGCAATATCTTTATAAAATATTTCACAGGCATAAATAATATTTGCATTTTGTATACAAGACTGCTGCTGTGCAGGCCCAAGGGTGAACTGGATAACACCAGGCGTCGTATTAGGGCTGATGCGTCATCTTTTAAATGTCAATATGACATTTATCATATTGTACGTGTAGGGCTCTTTTTTTTTACTTATCTCCTTCCAACTCTTTTCAGCCTATGATTGAGACCTGGCTCCATGCCCTCCTTCGAGATTCTGTACTCTTGACCGACTGTTCTTCCCCTCCGTTGTCACCCACCTACCACTCGCACTTGAATGAACCTACAGTCCTTTATGCATATATATCCGGTGTAACCTTTCTTTGTACCGATACTGGCTTGAGGTGGAGATCTAACATTCTGGACAGTTTTATGTTTTGAAATATAAACATCTATTTTTTAAACATTGTCAGCTGTCAGCAGTTGACCTTTGAATGCTTATCTACCATTACTATAACATTGTTTTTAAATGTCAGTAGCTCGCTGACATGAAATCCTGATTGAAAAGGAAGTTTCTCTCTTTCTCTTTCTCTGTCTCTCTGTCTTTGTCTTTGTCTCTATCTGTTTGTCTGTCTCTGTCTGTCTGTCTGTCTGTCTGTCTCTCTCTCTCTCTATATATATATATATATATATATGTGTGTGTGTGTGTGTGTGTGTGTGTGATTTTATAAATATGAAAAAAGACAAGTTTTTTGACAGTTGATGTTTATCAAGCCGACGCAACAGCGTTTCGGTTTGTTTAACAAAACATCGTCGAGGCCTTCGAAGAAATTATTAGTAAACAGAAGTCTGCAAGCCTCTGCTTTTAGTATGCGTCAGCTTTTGTTGATATTCAAATATGAGAAAAAAAACACATAATTTAAAATGCCCGTAACATTGACCTACCATTGATGGCGTTTTGAATTATGTCTTTTTCACATATTTGAATATCAACAGAAGCCACCCCTCTTCCGTCCCTTTCTTTCTTTACAATCAAAACGGAATAGTCCGATATTTAGCTGAGAATTCGGCGGATAATCAACACCAGATAATCAGGTTTTACATTTTTCATTTCACCTTGGATGGAATGGGCGGTCTCATTTTTAACCAGAAAGAGTTTCAAGATAACGGTAGTTCTTTTAACGGACACAAGTATTAATATATTTTATAATGATAATGGAGATTCAGTCTCCATTAGTCTGTAACCAAAACTGCGTCACTGCTTACGCCACATTAGCCCAAATCGTTTATACATATAATAAAGAACTGTAACGTGGCGGTATCTTCACCGTACCAAAACGGATATGCGTGACGTTCTAATATCGATATATATTGTATAGCGGGTCTTGTCAACGTGCCTCCAAATTCACGACACTAAAAAGGCGTTCTGCACGTGGCGGTCATCTTGTTGATAAAAAAGTACAAGCGCGAGAAATATATCGTCACAAGCTGCTTAGCTTTTATTTCCAGCTAGTTGGCTGTGGGGTCGAGAGGTCGAAGAGAGAGAAAGAGAAAGCAGAAGAGAGAGAGAAGAGGACACTGTTTAAATTCGGTGATCCCACACTAGGCACCAAGGCCCGTCCTTTCCCCTATGCCTCGGAAAGCAAAAAGAGGCTGGTATTTTTCTTCGTCGTTTCCACGTCACCACGTGACTTCGGTTCCGGTCAACACCCGAAACTTCCGCGTTGACATTCAGTTCTCCATTCGGGGTTGTCACGCCCCGATCAAAATCACGACAACGGTTTTGTGCTCATCACTATTTTTTAAAACCTTTCCTCTCTCTTATTTTCTTCCTTCTCTTTTCTAATATAGTAGTTCTGCAGGGATAATCCCCATCTTGCTACAGAACAACTGTATTTGAATTAATTTGAATTTAACTGTGAGAACACTTGATTTTATTAGTGAAACACGAAATAGATATATTCGCAATATTTATGAACACTGGAAATACTATTTTCTTTTTCACGTGTAACTATGATTATTATAATAAACATAACTATCTTCACCGAATCTGTTAACATATTAGTTACAGACGAAAGCGAGACGTCTATGAGAAGAGAGGTGAGCGTGTAGAGCGAGCTGTTTGACTCGTCTCCGTAATGCATTTCTGCATCTAGAAACTAGATTGCTTTCAGCCTGTACCACTTTGAATCTTATACTGCCAGTTGCCTAAACTAGCCATTTAATAATTATATGTAATCCGTAATACTAGTTTCACAAATTAGGTGATGACATTCAATCAAGCCACATATCCTCCAAAATGTCTCATCATTATATTGTATAGTTATATAGATAATATTAATCCTTTAATAGTCAATCATTATATTATCGCTCGCTAAGTACTCTCTTCAACTACAAAAACTAACACTACATCTGACAGAACACACGATGATGCGTAACGAGTACCATGACCGTCATCACTCTCAAAGAACAGCGAGACGCAAGAGCGACATCGGAGACTCGAATAGACCGCAGCGCGGGCAAACCAGCGTTGTCTCTAATGTGCGAGAACGTTACACCTTCTTTGGGAAAACGCAAGCTCTCTGCGATTTGGATATCTATCCTTCGATGTTATGTATAGCTTCCCTTCTCCATGATGCTCCTCGAGCATGTTCAGCTCAAAGTACACATAAGATACACTCTCTGACAAATCTATTCGTTCTAAGTTTCTAAACATAAAATTGCTTGCTGAAGAAACTACTGTGTCTAAATTGCTGTTATGTATTCTCTTAAAACAAAAGTCCTATGTCGGTATGTCATCTACAAAACAAAAAAACAATCTCTGCAGACCCTCCATTTTGGCAATTACCTTCAATAAACTAATTGTTATCACCCGCGAGGATGTTTCTTGTCATTGCTCCAGTCAGCTATAGCGCTCATGTCCCGAGCGACCAGGTTCAATACCAGGTCCTCAGCCAACTTCAGTCGTATGAGTACGCACAGGGGATCGTCGCGGTAAAGTGAGGAGCTGCTGGTGAGGTGTTGTCGTGCTATAAATCAAATCTCCTTAGGTCTAGCGCAGTTTAAGAAGGACTATATTACTCCCCTCGGCTGCCTTGGCTTGATTACCGACATTTAGCCGCCATCGACGACCATCTATCTTATTTTACTTCTTTACAACGGTATAGATGTGGGCTCGCCATTCCTCCCGCACCAGACACGTGGCCCCTGGACCTCTTGTTAGTGCAAGGTTGGCTCGACTCCCTGTACTGGACTGGCTCTCATCGTATGTCGCACTGATGATCTAGTGACGACATAATCAGTTAATAAATAATACATAGGAACCTGGTACAGTATATATAACTTGACAATATTGAGCTTAGCATTTGAAATTGCATACCCGTACCTAATTTTTCTGAACGAATTAAATATTGATTAATACAATTAATAATTAGACGGGGAATGTCCTCATTAAATGTAAGCGCCTAAACCCAAATCGAGAAAATCAATCCTGTATGTTACGATTCTCAATCCTATTACGCCTACTATCAGCCAGAGCTACCTGATAGGACGAGGACCCCTTGTGCGTATTGCGAAGCCGGCAACTTGCGTCCAAGCTGATGGGTAGCCGCACATCCATATTTACCAGCTCACCAAATCGACCTACTTCTTACATTTCACGATTTTGTTATAGAAGATAAGGTTAATATATCTTTCTGTAGACTTTATATTACCACAGACGAGTTTATGACATAAGTATGTGTATATACAACGACTGTGTTGCCTTATCATGATATGGCTCTCATCTTTAGCTCCGACAATTCTTTGGAGCGAGCAATAATGTGCAATTGAAGCGCAAGGTCC
>CM042173.1:56156929-56169429 GCA_023376005.1 Doryteuthis pealeii
GGGGAAAGAGAGAATCCGAACCTGTGTAAGCTTATTGCGGACATCTGGTGGCTGAGGCAGTCTATAACATGCAACACTCCACTTAGACCCTAGATGCTAGACGGGCGGTCGGAGAGACCCCTTCGATCAGTCGTCTGGTCACGTCAAGCCGTATATGATTGCCCCAATTCTATTGCCCTTATGGCAAGCCCCAATCCTTTTTATCATATACAGGGTGTTCAGGATAATTTTCTTAGGATAATTGAAATTTACTAGTATATTTAATTAGTAAACAGAGTTGAAATAGAACTGTGTAAAAAAAAACAAAACAAAAAAAAAACATCCTAAGTGACACGTGGTTGCTGAGTCACTGGGGACATATCTAAATGTTTTTTTTTTTAGTTTGGACGAAAATAGGGGTGAATAACGAAGAAGATTACGAGCAATATTTTTATAATACGAAAGAAAAAGATAAAATTACTCATAGTTGGTATTTACCCAACCCGTTCAACACGGTTGTATAAATACCAGTAACTGTGTTCAACGTATTTGTATTAAGAGTATTTAATACCATACAACTGTATACAACTTATTTGTATTAAATAGGAATACTTGATACCATAAAACTGTTTGCAAATTATTTGGGTTAAACTAGTTGCTTGAAACTATTTGCTAAGTTTACTAAGATTTATTGAAATTATTTACTAAGTTTACTAAGGATTATCATACGAATCAGTTGAAATCATATAATTGCTTACAAATAATTGGTATTAGATAGGAATAATTAAAAACATATAACTGCATGCACACAAATAACTATTTTTATTAGTCCCTGGTCCACTCTTACCAGTGAAATATATATATATATATATATATATATATATATATATATATATATATTATATAACATTTTGAAAAAACATATGATGTTTGTTATGTGATTGCTGACAAGCTTGTTTCGACCAAAACGATAAGTTGGTCTTCATCAAAGAGCGACATAGACGAGAAGAAAATATCCGTTAAAAGACTGTTTACAAAACGAACGCTGATATCAACCGCTGAAAATTTTTTTGAAAATGCATGTTCTGTTTTAAAAATAAAAATAAAATAAATTTTATTTTATTTTATTTATTTTTTTAATTTTTTTTTTAATTAAAAATCAGAAGCATTATAGTTCAAGGTAACTCAAAAGAGTTTATTGTAAAAAATTGTAAAAATATATAAAAAATGTAAAGTGGGTATCAAATAGTATAGTATATATATTTCAGCTGTTAACAATATATAAGTCCACATGGTAATTTGAAGAAAGATGTTAGGTTTCCAAAATTTACTAGTGGTGTTGAAGTCCGTAGATTTATATATGAAAGTCTTCAAGGTGTAAAATTCCAGATATAATGTTTTTTCATTTGACAAATATGAAAAATATATGGAAATTAATCCGACAGTATGAAATATAACATTTTGAAAATGTTTTTTCAAAATGTTATATTTCATACTGTCGGATTAATTTCCATATATTTTTCATATATATTATATATATATATATATATTATATTATTAAAGAAAGAGACACAATAGAAACCTACTCGAGTTTCATCGTTAGAATAATCAGGGTTAAATCCACTGAATTGAGTTACCGATTAATTGCAGCTGATCACACGTATGTTCATTGAATAAGATAAAAATACATAATACGTGTGATCAGCTGCAATTAATCGGTAACTCGATTAATTCAGTGGATTTAACCTTGATGATTCTAACGATGAAACTTTTTTTTTAATAAATTTGCTCTACTTTGTATTGAACACTTTGTATTTGTTTTATCACGGACTTAACCCCTCGATCCTGTGCACCTTCAACGATCGTGCCATATTCACCGGTAAGCCACCCTTTATATATAAATATAAATATAAATATAATATATATATATATATATATATATATATATATATATATATATACACAAGTGTCTCATATTTCTGATTCATTTATTTATGTATCTATGTATTTATTTATTTGTTTACATCTGTCACTCTCACGAGACCATTGACCTACGTTCAGATCATGGTACAGACCTGAGGAAGTTTTTATGGAAGAGCTGCAATTGTCCATGCCGTAGGTCTTCTCTCCCTCTACAATAACGATCTTATCAAAGCGAAGAGCAAAGGGTTGTGAGATTTGCATTCGTGTCGCCCACAGGAAGTTCTCAGAAGGAGGTTCAATTCAATGGCGAATTGCCTTACCAATTCCTCGTTTTGAATTCACAGTTCTTCCTTTTCGGATTCCAATTTCTCCAAACAAAACGTGAAGATATAACCGCGAATTCTACTGCTGCAGAAAAAAGAAAACCCACCCTAAAAAAACGTGCACTATTGAACTTTCTCGACCGTTTCACTTTCGTTTTGGCGGTGGGGGGAGTATTGAGTTAATTATTGTGTTGGGTATGAAGTTAAACTGGATCTAATGGTGAATTTCAGTTCTGGAGCTCTGGGGATTGTGGAGTACCCTTTTGTTGCCATTAGTCCCAGGTCAACTCTGACCTTGGGTACTAGTACCTTTTAGGCTCCTGTGGGTTAAATAGAAGAAAATGAATTGACAAAAACGTGTTTAATAAAATTTATTTAAAAAAAAAGGAATGTTTAATACCCATCAAGAATGAAAAGAAAGAAACGTCTTCGGCAAGGGTTGACATGCCGTAAAATAAAAATAAAAAATAAAGTAAATTATTATATCTTTAAAAAATAAGACCATTAAGCGATAGATGTGTTTGAAAAATTTAGTCTTAGAATTGAATGCTATACTAACACAATACATCTAACAGTGTCAATAGAAATCTCTGATCGACTGGGAGGTTTGGCCTTCCTTTTATAATACCGTTGAGTGATAAACACGTAACAGTATGATACCAACGAGAACTGTAACGGGTTTGTCAGCAGTCGTTGGTACTAGAGAAAAGAGGGCGAACCTCACAACCGAACAGAGATTTATATGAATACTATTAAGAGTTTATCAGTCATTTGTACCATAGAAGGGAGGCCGAACCCCACAACCGAAGAGACTAATAAACACGTACCAACGACCGCTAAACTCGTAACAGTATTCATATAAATCTCTGTTTAGTTGTGAGGTTCGACCTCCCTTTTATAAAAATCTATTGAGATACCGACCATGTTCCTGATTTCTTACCAATATGTCCTTCTCATTTTTGTATCCAAGTCTAATCATGGGTGGTTTTTCATTTTTCAAGATGTAACTGTATATGGTTTGTGTATAGCCTATGTGGAGGAGAGTCACCAATATGACTCCCCCTTTCTGTATCCAGGTCGAATAATGGGTGGTTCTTTATTCTTTTGTTTACAATCATCATGTCTACATGTCCATGCATCCTCATCCGAACATTTTAAAACTAGGGATATGCCGTGAGACAAGAAACAAATAAAAAGCAGCATGGCGTTCAAGTATATAGGAATTCTTGTGACGAGAGAATAACAAAGTAACACTTTGGTAGGTTGGTTGGTTGGTTGGTTTTGTTTTCCGACATGTCTACGTTTGTTGAGTTATTTTATGCCGAAGACATTTTGTCTTATACATCATTAATGGGTACTTATTTTTAACTCATCATTTTTAAAACACAATATTTTAAACGCATTTACTTCTGGTTAGTCCATAGATGGGGCCCTAACTGGTGCCATCACTCCGGGTCAGAGTAGACCAAGGATCAATGGTGATGAAGGGACAATTCACACTCCCCAGAGCTTCAGAATTGGAACTTCACCATCAGATAGAGTTTAATGTCATACCCAGGACAATAAGACCCTCAGCCACTGCCTTCTGTCACATACATGATAAAAAGGGTAGGGGCTTCCCATGAGGGCAATAGGTCTAGGATAATCATATAGGTGAAAGGGTTTGACGTTACCATATGAATTATTGTGATTAGAGAATAACTAAGAAATTAAGACTAATGATAAAATTTTCAATGATATATTTGTTCGCACCATACTCATATACATCTGCGAAACTTGAAAAATGTTTTATTGCAGAGAGTTGCATTCATGTGTTAAAAACTGATGCAATTTTTTTTTTTAGTCATTGGTAAAATGCTTAAAATGATTTTGATTTGCAGACTACAAAATAACTAGTTTTATAGATTGAGTTCAAGAAAAAAAACTAAATAAATAAAACATCAGTCAGGATTGTAGCAGAAAATAAGAAAAAAGAAATGTCTACTATTTTATACTTAAAAAATGACCAAATAATAATTCAGCCTTCTTTAGAGTCACAAAGGGAAATCGAAAATGTCATTAGTTTAGATTTATTGTATATACTTTTAAAATATATATAATATATTGAGATATACATATAAAAAAAATATATAATAGTATATATTAAGAGATATACATATAAAATATATATAATAAAATATAAGATATTGAGAGATATAATTACTTATGATATATATATATATATATATATATATATATATATGTATATATATATATATTATATATTATATATATAAATATATTGAGAGATATACATATAAATATATATAATAATAATATATAATAATGGGAACCTGCCTAAACTTCGGGTGTCTGACTGTTATTCCTTTTGCCAAATCCTCGGAGTTCATTGATGGCAATTCAACTCTAACACCACTAAAAGATGCTGAATCTCCTCCTTAACTGGTTCGGTCATGCTCTTCATCAACAACCCGGTGGCATCATCAGTGAATCCATCAACCTATAATTACCTCACGGCTGGAAGAAACGCCAAGATGGTCCGCTGAAAACCTAGCTCAAAACAGTCAAACAAGATACCGAGCTGATCTTGAGTCCAGGCCTTTATGGAGTTCGTCGATGAAACCGCGAATGGTTGACGCTCATAACATCAATTGCGTTGGGTCACTGTGCATGGTCTGCCTTTATTTGGGTTACGGGGAATTTGTTGGGTGGAACTGGCTCAACCGTCACAGTTACGGATAGAAATATAATTGTCTCACAATAAACCAATTGTGTCACATCCCGCTTGTATCAGAGGGGTTTGTAATTTTTTTCGTAATAGAATAATATGATCAATTCTTGTTCAAATGATCACATATTATGTAGCGTGTGTGGAAACAACTAAATATTATATTTAATGTTTAAACGCCTTTTCTTTTCCATACCGAAATGACATAAAGCGAGTTAATACTGCACACACACACACACACACACACACACACACACACACATATATATATATATATATATATATATATATATATATTATATATAATTTAATATACAAACTTGTTGGTAAATCCTCGCGGTGAGAAAAAACCAGCAAATAGTTTGATTGTAAAAATACTACCAAACATCAACCGGGAAGAAAAAAAATTGTAAAAAAAGAAAAGAGATAATTGTACCAACAAAAAATAATGTATTAGTACAATATCTTTGCCAAAAGAAAAAAAAATTATATGCATATATAGATATAAGAAATATAATACATACAAACCCGCCAGGAGACTAAAGCTAATAAGTAAAAAGTGCTCAATACCTAAGTAGAGCAAATAAAAAAAAGATAAATCTAATGAGTCAGACGAACCTACTAAAAGTTTTGCTTAATGCTGACTCAGAGTCAGATCTTAGCCCTGAAGAGCATTAAGCGAAACTTTTAGTAGGTTCGTCTGACTCATTAGATTTATCTTATATATATAATATATATATATATATATATATATATGTTTTATTCACCACTCCGTGTCAGAGTTATTTACTGCTACCTAAAATACCTCTCTGACTGTTATTTTTTTTTTTTTTTTTTTAAAGATTTTTGTGGAGCTTTGTAAGATGTTATTAATAAATTTGATTCTTATCCTTGATCTTCCTAATTCCTGTTGCTTTTTTATTGTTGTGTCTGTTCTCTTAAAGACTGAAACCTTTCTTGACAGTTGAGCCAGACTCATTTAATTCATCATCAAAGTAACGTAGACATCATGGCTTTGGCGATTCAGTTTGATCTTTTAGAATAATCCCAAAGACGTGAATGTCAATTCCTTACTTTTCTTATGATTATACACTAGACCTTTCATAACAGTTTACTCGTTTAACTCCTTTCTTTCTTTTTTCTTTCTTTCTTTCTTCGTTCTTCCTTTCTCTCTTTCGTTTTGTTTCTTTTCTTTTATTCTGTCTTTCCTTGCTTCGTTCTTTCTTTTTCTCCATTTGTTTCTTATTTCTTTTTTTCTTTCTTTCTTTCTTTCGTTCTTTCTTTTCTTTTGTCTTTGTTTCTTTTTCATTTAATGTTCTTATCTTTAACTTTTTATCTTGGTTTCTTTCTTCCTAACGTTGTACAATCAATTTATTTATAGAATTGCAAGTTACTTATAAAAACATACGAATCGAAAATCAATTAATTTAAAAACATGATGTACAGTTTTAATAAACCAATACAAACCAGATTTATTTAAGGGATTTAGTTTTTTTAACTTTAATAATTAACATGAGGGCTTTTTCTGAAATGATGTATTAAATAATCACCATTACTCATATCTATCTATCTATCTATCTATCTATCTATCTATCTATCTATCTATCTATCTATCTATCTATCTCAGTCTGTTCATATCTATCTATCTATCTATCTATCTATCTATCTCAGTCTGTTCATATCTATCTATCTATCTATGTATCTAAGTCTGTTCATTATCTATCTATCTATCTATCTATTTATCTATCTGTTATGACCTACAGTTTTAATAAAGCAATACAAACCAGATTTATTTAAGGGATTTAGTTTTTAACTTTAATCATTAACATGAGGGCTTTTCTGAAATAATGTATTAAATAATCACAATTAATCATATCTATCTATCTATCTATCTATCTATCTCAGTCTGTTCATATCTATCTATCTATCTATCTATCTATCTACCTGTCTGTCTGTCTCTGTTCATATCTATCTATCTATCTATCTATCTATCTATCTATCTCAGTCTGTTCATATCTCTCTCTCTCTCTCTCTCTCTCTCTCTCTCTCTCTCTATTATATATATATATTATATTATATATATATATATATATATATATATATAATGTACTTGTTTATAGATTGATATACTTCCAAGATTTGTTCAATACATCACGCAGCATACTCGTTTTGTTCCCAGCTAGCAATTTCATTCGTTAAAATCCAAATTGTGCAGCCATACAGTAGCACTGACACGACTATGTCTTGGAAAAAATGTGATTGGTTGGTTAGTTTATTGGATTTTAAGGCATATCACCACTTGGGTTATTTTATACCGAAAAGGTTTTTGGTTTATTAATACTTATTGGGTATTCAATTATTTTAAAACTTAAATATTTGGGACACATATTTTTAAAACTAACATTCTTATCTACTTAACTAAAATGAGACCCTAAAAGTTACTAAGACTCCGGATGGACCAGGAAGATATGGCAATGATAGGGTACTCCACACTCTCCAGAGATCCAGAATTGGAACCTCTCCATTAGATACAGTTTAACATTATACTCAGGACACATTTTAAGTTTGGAACAGATATATGATATTGTCATTTGGTCTGTTAATCAAAAGAAAGTTTTTATTGTTGAGTTGACAGTTCCATTTGAAGAAAATCTGGATTGGGCCCATCAGCAGAAGTGGGAAAAATATGAAGACTTACGTGAACAATGCGTCAGAAACGGGTGGATAACGGATGTATTTCCCATTGAGGTCGGATATCGGGGTTTTTTTGCCAACTCAAGCCTCGGCATTTTTGTCTAAACTTGGACTTTCTCTACCAGACAAGTGGAAATACTTAAAAAAGATTCAGGAGAAAGCACTAACCGCATCAGCGTGGATATGACAGTCCTATATTGTGACATCAAACCGACAAAGTCTGGTGGTATCGTGAGATACTGCTGGGGCGCTCTGGGTTAGTGGTAATGATGCTTCGGCCCCGAAACCATGCCTGAACCCAGAGTCATCATCTGATGAAGGCTTTGTTGGTTGCAATGCTACTGTGTAAATAGCAGTCATTGTCTGAAGATTATTATGTATTTACGTAAACCTTGCGAACGAGCAGGATGCGACACAAGGTCATTTTTAGGTGGAGCTTAACGGGTTTGAATTCAGAGTTTTATTTCTCCTAGACCGGTTGTCACATCAAAGTCCACTTTACCCTTTTTTTACCCATAGCTGGGGGGAGAATAGTTGGATTCATACATTTCTACGTGTTGTCTCCCTGACATCGAGAACATTCTTAGAAAAAATCAAAATGGATTTCAAAGAAATTGATCCACATCTTGTCAGTTTTTGACTGTTTGTAGAATTGTTGAAGGTATACGAGTAAAAAATCTTGAGGCAACAACAGGGGGTGAGAACGCAGAAGTGATAACGGTATTCTGTTTCAGTTGAACAAATGGGCTTCATTTATGTTTGTTTAGTGTTGTACCCAGGATACCCCTTTTACTAGAATCTTACCAAACTTCTTACTGTGGTAGGCCTGTCCCGTTCCCGGGAGGACTTAAATGATGTTACATTTTTGTGGCTATCCAAGCAAGAGCGCTGTCCAGCGGAGATCCTTGGTGTTAAGCAGAGCGCGATCCTTTGTGAATAATCCTTGCTTCCTCCTTAGTATCCCTTAATATTGGGTATGATCCTTTAGTTCTTTCTTGGTGCTCCTCAGTCAGGCTGGTCCTTTGTCAATGGATGCAAATGGAGATCTATCAATGTCAGCCGATTAAGTAGTTAACCAACCACGTATTCAGGTTTTTGATTGGCTGAGATTTAAACCATGTGACCTTGCTTAATCTATCAATTTAAGTGTTGTATTGCAACACATCTTATATACCAAAATATTCCAACAAATGACGATTCCGGCAACCCTATGTTAATTGCTTTTTTCATGTTAGCGTGTCATATATAGCGTATCTTATTGCATTTAGCTAAACGGTTTTAACTTTTAACCTGATAGACTCGGCCCTCTTTATCATTCATCAACCACCCTCACTTTTTTCTCAGGTTTACAATATTATAATGTACAGAGAATATTTTTTCGACAGATCTTATGGAAATCAATATCCATAAAGCGTTTGTCCAAAAAACACCTTATCTGAAAAATGTCATAGGTTATTTTCCATTGAAATGGAAAACGAATATTTCCCAAGTGGAAATGTTCCATTGATAGTCCACTCACTGCAAATAGCGCCTGTGTAGCGGCAATTTTAAATCGGTGAAGCCATTTTACTTTACTCTATACTAAACAAGTCAACAAAAGAGCAAACTTTATATATATATATATATATATATATATATATATTTTAGAGAGAGAGAGAGAGAGAGAGAGAGAGAGAGAGAGAGAGAGAGAGAAAGAAAGAAGGGTCGAGATATATTGCTAGCTAAATAGATAGATAGTTTGCTCATAGATAAGTCACTGTCAACTAGCGTATTTTTGTAAATACCATATCGCCCATAAATAAGTGTCCATGTGTCAGACAAATCTTTGTAAATACAGCATCACCCATTAATAAGTGCAACTGTCGCATTTGGGTAGAGTATGTGTAATATACGCGATCATGTAGGACAAATAAGCTGTGTGTTCCTCCTTGCCGTGTGAATATAATGAGAAATATATATATATATATATATATATATATATATATATGTATATATATGTATATATATATATATATATATATATATTATGTATTTATTTTTAAGAAACATGATTTAACATTTTTAGCGGCAAAAGATTCAATGGAAAGGCGTCGAGGTTCTCAGAATGAGTTTGCAGCCGTCACGTTCTACGGCCACATGGGAGGAAAAAGATATGTCCAACATGAAGATATGCAGTATTTCAAAACGCAAATTGACGTTTAATTTACCGTCTGCTACAGCAGAATGACAGATACAATATAACCAGCTCTTCTTAAGGGTGACCCAAGACAATACAGCATTTAAATTTAAGTCGCTTTCTTCCTGAATAAGGTAATCTTTTATTTTGAATACAGTATTTTTGTCTGTTCTTTTTAACAAGCATGCATTAACGAAAAACTACTGCCCCATACAGACAGACAGACAGACAACAAATAGACAAACAAATAGACAGACAGACACACATACGTGCGATCACAAATGGCCGAAGAACGAAAGTTATGCAAGTTATGCATCTCATCTAAATATCTCTCTGATGCTCTCCCCTCTCATTAATAAAAAGACTCATTGCGTATATACCCAACAGGGGTATATCATCATCATCATCATCGTATATCCATGACAATCTCTCTCCATCCGTCCCTATCGCTCATCATTCTCGGGAGGTCCTCTATGCAGCATCCTGTACCCGCACAGAGCTGATCAACGTACATTTTTGCTGCTCGGCCCACACTGGCTTGTCCATGTGCTGGCTTTCACAGGAGGACGTCGCTTATAAGTTCGTCCTTGCTTCTCCGGCAGTGTCCCGCATCTCTTGTCCGTCTCACTCCGATGGTTTGGATGATATGTGGTAGGTGGCCGTACAGCTGTTTTCTCGTAGGGTGCTGTTTCCATGTCTTGTTCAGAATCACCCGCAGCATTCTTGTGCAGCTACCATCTAGTTTATTCTCTAGTCGCTTAGTTAGGTCCAGGTGGTGCAGCCATACAGCAGTACTGACACGACTATCGCCGCCACCACCACCGCCCCGTTATGTATATCGCTTTGGGTACTGTGACCAGATATACTGTTACATAATCATTAGATACCTAATGATTATGGCAAAAGTGTAGAAATCATATTAGTGCAGCTGAGGGCCTTGAGAGTGAGTGACAGCATTTGACCTCACTCTGACCTTGCTTTCTGGGGATAGACCGTGAGAACCCCATAGAAAGCCCCCTTCCGGTTTAAGGGGTAAGCAACTCAGTCAGTTAGAGTTAGAAGTTAGAAGCGAAGCTAGCAAGATGTGAGTCTCACTGCGCAGTTGTCTGGTCTGGGGGTCTACGAATAAAGTAACATCATCGTAAATCGTAGTCTTGTGTTTATTACTAAAAACCAACAATGACACAGGGCTTCTGATAAGGAATGATCCCCAACAGAAACCAGACACGGAATCCTCAATGGAAGACCAGACGAGACCTTAGAAGATATACCAGACCAAGATAGATGATAGACGATCAAGCAAAGACGGCCGGAAGAATAGACGACAGAGTAAGAAGTAAGAGAAGTATATAACATATATCTATTTAGTGCCGGTAAAGAAGGCGCTATGCAACAATATGACAACGTTACAGATATCGTTTTAGTGCCCGGAAAAAAAGGACAACGTAACAATATATATATATATATAACAATACACATTTGGACAAAAACGAGACAACGTAACAATATATATATATAACAATACACATTTGGACAAAAAAGGGACAACGTAACAATATATATATAACAATACACATTTGTTCACACTGGGTATTTTACGAGGATTATGATTTCTTAAAACTTCTGTTTTTATCTACTTAACCCATAGACACGACCCTAACAGGTACTCCCACTCCGGGTCAGGGTGAAACGGTTTAATGGCAATGAAAGAGTACTCCACACTCCCCAGAGGTCCAGAATTGGAACATCACCAATAGATGTATTCTAATGTCAATTTTTAAGTAGGGTAGAAGGAATCTGTGTACTCACTGGCTACTCAAGATCTAATCTTATGGTAAGTTATCCAGAAACTGTAAGATGTAAGAGTATATGTTTTCAATAACTATAGAATTCCTTGCTTAAATATGTTACTGACGTCACTCTATTGGCCTTCGTGACAGGAATAGCATCAAAGAAGCGATACAAAGGCTGCTTGAAAAATGCATTGGTGCCTTTCATATCAACAATTGCCAATGGTCCACACTAGTTGGCAAACGTGGGTTTTGATGTCATAACAATAATCATTATATCTCCTCCTTTGAAAACATGCACAGGGCTACCCTTAGGGACAAAAAGCATAGGTGGAAAAACTACAATACCATCAAACTCGGAATAGACCTTCAGATGCAGCCGCTTCTTTGTGCAATAGGGAGATGCTGTCTGTAGGATCCCCAGTAAACAAACATCAAATCCAATTTTTATCCTGCCTCTATTTAAGAAAATTGCAAATTAAACTTCAAGTGATGATCACCATCAACAAAACTACTGAAATATCGCAACCTTATTTAATATAACCCATACCCATTTAGGAATATGATTCTGATAGAAAACCTCAAACACTCTACCAAATGAGCTAAACCACCATTTATTTGTTTTAAAGGAAAATAGGGGTGACTGAAAAGTTCATAGTCTGACACAGATACTCTTATGGAACATGACCAAATGAATTTTATTTTTATTTTTCAATATAGTTCCCCTTTTGGTCTGCATACTTCTTCCATTAGTGTTGCAACGCTTGCACCCCATTGGTAAAAAAAAGAAAAGATATCAACAGTAGATACATCATTATATGAACTTTTAAGTCTATTCTGTATTTCTTCAGTAAGAATGGTTTGTTTTGTTTTTAAAAACAAAACAA
>CM042173.1:56174429-56194429 GCA_023376005.1 Doryteuthis pealeii
CTTCGGCATAAAATAACCCAACAATAGCTGACATGCCGTAAAAAGAAAGAAAAAAGAAAGAAAGTAAATGTAAGTTATGGTTTCATATCTTTCTGTTCAAGAAGCCTTTGTAATTTTTTAGAGTCTTAACATTGATATTTTTCAGTAGGCTCAGGGGTGTGTAGAGAGCCCTTTCATTGCCATTACTCCCATGTCGACTCTGAGATGGAGTGGTAATACCTCTTAGGGTCCCATGGGTTTAATAGAAAATGTGTTTAAAAAGATTGAGTTAATAAAAAGAATTTTTAGCATCCTCCAGATTGAATAGAACAAAACGTCTTCAGCATGAAATAACCCAACAAGGGATGTCTCTCTCTCCCTCTCCCCTCTTCCTCCCCTTCTCTCACTCTCCCTCTCTCCCTCTCCCTCTCCCTCTCATCTCCCCCTCTCTCTCTCATCTCTCCTCTCTTTCCCCCTCTCTCTCTCTACACCTTTCCCCATCTCTCTCATCTCCCCCTCTCTCCCCCTCTCTATCTCCCTCTCTCTCTCATCTCCCCCCTCTCTCTCCCCCTCCCCACCCCTCTCTCTCTCATCACCCTCTTTCTCGTTCTCTTTTTTGTATCGGCAGCAGTTAACATAAAGTTATTGCTCGTTCTCATGAGTTTAACGAGAATAGAAAAAAGAAAAAGAAAAAAGAAAAGAAAGAAAAAAAATAAGAAAAAGTGAAAAAGGAATAAAGAATACTTCTTACATATTGAACTATTTTGCAATAGGTCTTAAGTAAACATACAAAACCTTTCGAACTCTTGGAAGTGTCGAGTACCCCTTCATCGCTATAACACCCAGTTTTTAAAAAATGAGTTCAACATTTTTCAATACCCATTAAGATTGAATTGAACACAACCTTTTTCGGCATAAAATAACCCAACAATGTTTGACATGCCGTAAATGTATATGTGAGTTATGGTTTCATATCTTTCTATTCAAGAAACCTTTGTGATTTTATAAAGTCTTAGCATTGTAATTTTTTCAGTAACCTTGTTCAGGCTTGCTCGTTCACATGGATTCGATTTCTGTTATTTAATCTGCAATTCAGTAATTTTTCTTTTTCTTATTGAATCCTTTATAATATTTGGTTTTCTTCATTTTTAGCTCGTAGTATTACGTCAAGAAGTTAAGTAAATAATTTCTGGCTGTCACGATTTATTCTCTCTCTCTCTCTCACTCCCGTGTAGCTCATTCGTCCTCACGGTCGACTAAAGAGCGGTCACGTAAAGATCTAGCTCATATTGAATTGTCCCAACCCTGTTTCCCTTATAGTAACCCCACCAACCCTTATATCATATAGAAGGCGGTGGTTGAGGATCTTAGTGTCCTGGATATGATGGTAAACTGTGTCTAATGGTGAAGTTCCTGTTTTGGAGCTCTGTGGAGTGTGGAGTACCCTTTCATTGCCATTATTCCCAGGTAAATCCTGACTAGGAGAATTAGTACCAGTTAGGGCATGGATTAAATAGAAAATGAGTTCACAAAAATGTGTTCAAAAACGTATTTTCAATACCCATCAAGAATGAATAGAACAAAACGAACAATTGTTTATATGTGTGAAAATGTATTAAGGAAATGGTGATCCTCTTTCACCGGACGCCGGCGGCGGCCTGTAGGGATTTAAATAAAATAAAATAAAATTAAATTAAAATAAATAAAAAGTTCTGAGCGTCTTGACTCTGGCGTTCAGAGTTAACGGTCTGATCATTACACTCTCAACCTATACTTCGAAAGAGTTGCTTGTTCCGTATCGTTAAAAGCCCTTAGACGGCGACAGATCGGAACCCTCACCTCTCCGTATCGTTAAAAGCCCCCAGACGGCGACAAATCAGAATACTCATTAGAAGCTGGAGCGACAAACGAACACCTAAAATCCATTCTGCAGGGCTCAACAGGTTACGCGAAACAGAACTAGAGGATTTCAACTAAGTTTCGCAGGCTTTTTAAAAAATCTGCAACCAATCCTTTAACTTATAGGGATTGGCCCCTATATTTTTACGGCATGTGGAATTGACCAAATTAAAATAATTAAGTTTTCTTAAATAACTAGTTTTACAATGGTATGTCATGAGTTTAGAATTAGGTAAACAAAAGAGAATCGAATGAATATTAGTTTAGAAATATTTTAGAAACAATAGAAACAATGGTTTAAATTCATCCGATAATTTATGTCACCAGAATTCCACAGATACAAAATCATTCGATATTGCATCATTGCAAATCACCAGATATTTGAGGAATATTTTAGCTTAATGATTACAATAGACAATTACAAAAGAGAATATATAAAAGACCCTTTTAGCTGAAAGACCAGAGAGAGAGAGAGAGAGAGAAGAGAGAGAAGAGAGAGAGAGAGAGAGAGAGAGAGAGAGAGAGAGAGAGTGGGAGCTTACGCTCTTCCTGACTCGACAGAGTTGGAGCTGTTGCTCCTAACTCGACAGTAGGAGCGAAAGTTCTCCCCATCATCGACACAATGGGGAGAAGTCGCTGCCCAAAGACATGATATATCAGGTTGGTCTTGTAATTTCGTTTCCAATTTTCTCTATCTCGCTCAACAAAAACAAATTTCAATCACAAGTTTCAAACACAGACAAAACTGCTACAATCGCACAAATATAAACAATACATGTTACACTGAAAGAACACTTGAATATACCAATTGTAAATTAATGTATATAAAGTTTGTTTCCTTTATCAATTTTGTCTTCTTTTGTCACCTATGGAAACTACATTTCCGTAGTCTTATACATATAAATTGTGGGGACCCATAACTTGGATCTTCTTCAACTCCTCAACTCACCAAATAACAACCACGGTCCCTACAAACTACATTCAATTCTCCTTAAACTATCTTTTATCAACCAAACGCATTGAACTCCTAACTAAATTATACCTAAATATCTAGCTAATTACAGCTATACCATACTTTGGTGCTGTTTAACTTGAACTGAACTCTGAACATTCTTTAAAACTCGTTTAGTTGTTTCATTTCATGTATATTTATACCCCTGTTGATATTTGTTTTATGTTTTACATGTAAAGTAAAGATTTTGTTCTATAAAAAGTTGTTTGTCTCCTTTCTTCAAAAGCAGCACCCATCTCCTCACTCTGTTCGAAGTTTGGTTTATTCACTTACAAAACGTAGGGTTTAGACAGTGCTTTTCCGGGGACCAAAATCCTCACATATACTGTAAAATCCAAAACAAAAAAGATAGTATACGTGAGTTATGGTTTCATATCTTTCTATTCAATCTTTTGGGTTTAATACAAGAAAATTAGTCAACAAAAATGTTTAAAAATTTGAGTTCATAAAAATAATGTTCGATTGAATTGAACAAAACTGTCTTCGGCATAAAATAACCGAACAAGGATTGACATGCCATAAATCCCCCCCCCCCAAAAAAAAAGGAAAGAAGTTATATGTGAGTTCTAGTTTGATATCTTTCTATTCAAGAAGCTTTTGTGATTTATAGTCTTAACATTGATATTTTTTCAGTAACCTTGTTCAGGGTTGCTTGTTCACATGGATTCGACTTATATTATTTCTTCTGTAATTTCTTCTGTATTTTTTCTTTTTCTTCCTGAATCCTTCATAATATTTGTTTTACTCATTTTTGGCTCGTAGTTTTACGTCAAGAAGTTAAGTAAATAATTTCTGGCTGTCACGATTTATTCTCTCTCTCAACCGCTTGTAGCTCATTCGTCCTTCGCGGTTGACTTAAACAACGGCATTTATGCGGCTTAGATTAATTCAGCCATTTTTCTTTCCATTGAAAACTCTACCGATATTATCTTTCGTCTGAAAAAAATATTTATATTCGATCCCGAATTCTTCTTCCAATCATTTCTGCGAGGAATTTTCCTTTTACCATTCTTTAATAACTTTCATCATGCAACACAAAACGACAAGAGGCGTAGTGGCTAACGTACAGGACTGCAATTTTGTAGTAAGTGGGTTCGAACTCCAGTCACGTTGTTACGTTCAATTTCTGACTAATACCTTTGCGAAATTTCTCTGAATGTTTGAGATGAGGTTTGAAGATTAGTGTTAGCGTTATTCGGACTATTGTCCCCATCTTCATTGTTATGTGTACAACGTTTCGGCCGATATACCCTCCGGCCTTCTTCAGGTATTTCTTGTCGGACTCGGGAACCTTCTCGGACTCGGGAACCTTCTTTTCGAACTCGGGAACTTCCTTGTCGTATTCGGGAGCCATCACGGAACTTTGAACCTAACCCTTTATTTATTCCACGGGGGTATCCTGTTCTCATTCTGCTAACCATAGCTGGGGTAGGAGTTGTGCTAATTAATTAGGTTCCCGAGTCCGAGAAGGTTCCCGAATCCGACAAGAAATACCTGAAGAAGGCCGGAGGGTATATAGGCTGAAACGTTTTACAAATAACAATGAAGATGGGGACAATAGTCCGAACAACGCTAATAATACTAACCTTTGCGAAAGCTATGAAATCCTTAAGAGTCAAGCTATGGGTTAAATACTACTACTACTACTACTACTACTACTACTACTACTACTACTACTATTTTCAGAAAGTTTAGAGAGTCCCCGTGGTGTATTGTCAAAGGTTTTGAACTGTAAAATCATACTAAACAAGTTTATTTTCGGAATAATACCCTATCTTTGGGCTGAAAAAATATCTATGTTCTATCCCGAATTCTTCTTTACGATTCCAATCATTTCTGCGAGGAATCTTCCTTTTGCGATTCTTTAATATCTTTCCACATGCAACACAAAACGCCAAGAGGTGTAGTGGCTAACGTGTTGAGTTACGACACATTAGTAAGCGAGTTCGAACCCCAGTCTCTCTATTAAATTTATTTTCGGAATTATACTCTATCTTTGTGCTAAAAAGATCTATATTCGATCCAGAATTCTTCTTTACGATTCGAATAAAGTCTGCCTGGAATTTTTCATTTACGATTCTTTAATAGATTTCTTCGCGTAACAACAGACAAAAAAAAAAAAAAACAAAAAACAAAAGACTAACGTTCTGCAACATATCAGTAAGCGAGTTCGAAATCCAGTCGCGCTAATTACGTTCACTTGTGGTCTAATAAACTTGTGAAAAGTATGAACTCCTCATCCCTAAGCTACAGGTTAAATGGTTCCACTACTGCTTTTTAAAAAAGATGTCATTGGCATTAAATAACTCGCAAATGATAATATGCCATTAAACATAGAAACCAAAATAAGAGACAGCAATAGCGATGAAGGGATATGACGTGCTAAGGTGCTTGACTGTGACATAGAAGTGAGTTTGAACCCCAGTCGCTCTATTAAATTTATTTTCGGTATAATACACTTGGGAAAGGTATGAATCCCCTCAATGCCCTGCTATATTTTACATAGTACCACTACAGTTATTCTCTAAGGATGTATTTGTTATTATTTAACGCGGGAAGGTTGATGTGCCATTAAACAGAAAGATCAAGCCAAGAGACAACGATGACTATGAAGTGGTACTTAACGAGCTAACGTGCTGGACTTGAATTCTATCTCTCTCTCTATCTATCTATCTCTCTATCTATCTATCTATCTAACTATCTATCTATCCATCTATCTATCTCTATCTATCTATCTCTCTATCTCTCTCTATCTATCTCTCTCTCTATATATATATCTATCTCTCTATCTCTCTCTCTCTCTCTCTCTCTCTCTATTTCTCTCTATCTCTCTCTCTATCTATCTCTCTTTATCTCTCTCTCTATTTGTCTATCTCTATCTCTATCTCACTCTGTCTCTATCACTTTTTAGTCACGCTGTTATGTAGATTTTCGTACAAATACATTTAGGAAAGGTATGAAGCCCATCATTCCGACGGCTTAAAGTGTTACAGTAATATTCTTCTACAAAGTGTGGGGGGCCTTACCGTCGCGTAGTGGCTAACGTGCTTGACTGTGAAAGTCTTGTAAATGGGTTCGAACTCCAGTCATGCTATTGTTGTATACTGGCATCAAATTCAAATATGTTATATAGCGGCTTCTTCGCTACTCTAAATCGTGTATCTACTACTACTACCACTACTGCTGCTACTACTACTACTACTACTATTTTCTGCGTGTTTAGGGAGTCCCCGTGGCGTATTGTCAAAGGTTTTGAACTGTAACATCGTACTAAACAAGTTCATTTTCGGAATAATACCCTATCTTTGGGCTGGAAAGAAATCTATTAAAGAATCGTTGCGGGTATATATGGTCACGTAGCGAAGTATGTAGTAGTCGGCTCTTACCGACTACTGGACTTCAATAAACAACAGATACGTATAAACAAAAATAGGATCCATCTTTATTTCTCTTCGGTGTGTAGGTAGGTGATGGGCGTATAGCTTCACAATGAAAATGCCGGTGGCTGGCGAAGACGGCGACGAGTGTTCACAGTGGAAAATGCCCGAGGGTTATAAATGACTACTACTACTGTTGGGATGACTGGCGATGGTGAGGTGGAATCGGTGGACGAACCACACTGCCTGTTGTCAGCGATGGACCGTAGCGACGGTCGCTCACTTGCGCTCTGTCCCGGGGCTTCTGTCTGACTGACCTGTCGGCTCGAACCCTCAGGCCTTTTATATTGATAGGTACTCCTACGCATCTTTATCTTTTGATCTGATAACGGGCATTTGTTATATATTTCTTTATCTTCTCCCTGCTTCTTTGACCGGAAAGCCTCGCTTCCGTTTTCCCCCTTTTTTAATATATATTTTTATATTTCTCGTTGTCTTTTTACCGGAAGCTTCGTTTTCCGGCCGAGGACAATACAACACTATTACGTTACTCTTTGGACTAATACGCTTTGGAAAGGTATAAACCTCGACATCCGCACAGCTTTAGCTTAAATAGGTGCACTGCCATTCTGTTACAAAGTGGGACGGGGATCACCGTGGCATAGTGGCTAACATGCTTAAATGCAAGATCGTAGTAAGCATTGTATTTACCTCGTAACCCACTTGTACGGGTTAGGCACAAGGCCCTATTAACGTGGGACCACCCACAAACCGAAGCATGTTCAAACTCCAGTCACGCTATTACGTTCACTTTCGGATTAATACTCTTGGGAAAGGTAAGAACTCTCAACCTTCCATCTATGGGTTAAATAGTACTACTAGTGTTTTTAAAAAGGTTTGGGAGTCCCCGGGACGTAGTGGTAAAGGTGCTGGACTCCAACATCGTACAAATTGAGTTTGAACCCCAGTCACATTCAATTTCAAAGTAATACCCTAAGCAAAAGTATGAATACCCTCATCACCCCCGAGATATGGGTAAAATAGTTAATCTACTGTTCTTCGACAAGGGAGATAACGTACTGGACTGTGACATCACTTTCGGATTAATACCATTGGGAAAGGTATAATACCCCTCAGCCTCTAGATCTGAGTTAGATCTGAGAATAGTTTGTGGCACTCAACCTCAGAAAAAAAAATCAATTTCTCTAAATTTTTGAGACGAGGCTTGATAATTTGTATTATTTAGATTATTTATTGTTATCTGCAATGGTCAAGGGTAACAGTAAAATGCAATAATTAACTCAGCTTAAAACTTTTACCCAGTCATGGTTAACGGAATGATAACATTCTGCCCCCGTGGATTGAATAAAAGGTTCGGTTCTGTTGTGAGGTTTTAAGGGGTCAAATAAGAACAAAACGACGGGTAACAAAAGTAGAAAAATGTATTAACAGAAAGTAGACAAATACAATAGAGAGAGGTGGAAAACTACGTCCGACAATAGAGTATTGGCTTGCTCCTAAGCCACAATTGTCTGTGTTATTTATAGTAACCTGTCGGCGCATTCCATTGGTCAATAGGGTGTATCACTTATAATAAGTTCCGTGAAGGCTCCCGAATTCGACTAGAATGTTCCTGAGTTCTGAGATAAGATTCCGAATTTTAAGATGGTTCCTGAATCTGACAAGAAATACCCAAAGAAGGTCGAAGGGTACATTGATTGAAGCGTGCCGATAACAATAAAGATAAAAACAATAGTTTGAATATTCTAAATAATACAATAAATATTCTCCCTGGTGTAGCGCTAGCGAAAAGGGGATAGACTCCTTCGCTGTCCGATTAAATACCGACAATAGGCCACTCAGCAAACTATACTTGCTTTTACTATTGATATGTCATAAAAACCAACAAACTAACCGAACAGCCAACCAAACAAATAAACAATGTTAAACATTTTAAAACTGAGACTATAAACCAATTGATGTTTTGTTAAGTAATATAAAAATCGATCTTGGGGTTGGCTTTGATGTTACTTTTAAAACTGTTAAACATATTTTGTCTATTATATCGAGGCAAATGGAATGGTTGGCTGGATGGTTATGCGTTTTATCTCAAGAGATGAAAATGTTGTTTTAAAAATATACAAAACGCTAATTAGACCTCATATAATATATTGTACTCAGGTTTGAACTCCAGTGTCTAGACATGGAAATTGGATTGTAATATGGAGATTTCGAGAGCATACAAAGAATAATGACAAAACTAATAAAAACAGTAAACGATTACAGGGAGAGATTTGAGAAATTAGAATGAAATACTTTACGAGAAAAGAGAATGAGAGTTGATCTAATTAAGCTTGGAAAATAATAAATGGAATTACTAATTATGGTAGACATTTTTTTTAATATCTTTCCTCAAACGGGAAATGTACTGTCAAAACAGGTTTAAAAAGTCTATTAGATTATGATAATTTTTAAATAATAAAGTAATTTATTTATGGAAATAATTGCCTAATCAGATCAAAAACCACAATAGTGTACACAATTCTAAGATTAATTTGTCTGACTTTGGAAGAAGTTTTTGAGACTATCACATGAATTACTTAACAATAAGAGGTATGTCAGAAAAATTCCAGGTTGATCGCATTCTTTGATGTGAGGAGCATCGTCTACTGTAAGTTCTTGCCACTGGGCCAGACGATCAACCAGCATGTCTACAAAGAGATACTGTGGCGTTTGCTTCGTTTAGTACGCGAGAAGAGGCGAGAGATGTGTCAGAACAACTCTTGAGCGCTTCACCATGACAACGCACCTGTCCACACTGCCCTGAGTATCTGAGAGTTCCTGGCCCAGAAGAACATCACTGTGTTGGAGCAACATCCCTATTCGCCCGACCTGGCTCCAAGTGATTTTTCCCTCTTCCCCAAGCTCAAGGGGGTCATCAAGGGAACCCGTTTTGAGGATGATCACATCAAAAAGATAGTGACAACAAAGCTACGGAGAATCCCGGAAGAATCCTTCCATGAGTGAATGCAAGCGTGGCGGAGAAAGAAGGGGAAATGCATTAGACTCCAGGGGGATTAATTTGAAAGTGATAACTTATAGTTTGTTTGTTTTGTTTTGTTTTGTTTTACGGCATATCAACCTCAGTGGGTCATTTAATGCCGATAAAGTTTTGAAATAAATCAATTCTTAATGGATAATACAATTTTGTTATAAATACATTTTTCTATTTAACCCATAGATGGGACCCTAACAGGTACTACCACTCCGGGTCAGAGTGAACCAGGGAGCAATGGTGATGAAGGGGTGCTCCACATTCCCCAAACCTCCAAAACTGGAACCTCACCATCAGATAGAGTTTAACGTCATTCCCAGGATATGTAGACCCGCAGCCACCACCTTCTAGCACCCATATGATAAAAAGGGGTTGGGACTTGCCATGAGGGCAATAGGGTTGGGAAAATCATATAGGTGCTGGAGCTTGACGTCACCAGCTGATTGATTGGAGGGGGCCTCTCCGACCGCCCGTCTAGCCCAAGATAGGGCCAAAGTGGAGTAATGCTAATCATGAACTGCTCATCCACCTGAGCTCTATCCTTAAGCATCACGGGTCGCCACCTACGGCCAACAGGTGGCCCCATTGGGGGAGTCTTACCCCTCTGTAGATGTGCAGTCAGTGCATTCTAACGCCCCAGCCGACAGGGTGGAACTTGTAGTTTGTAGTTTGGATTTGAAATATATTTTGGGCGGACACCAGTCCTGGAACTTTTTGATATACCTTGTAGATATATCAGTGTATACATACTGTGCAGTTTTTGTTAAAGTTTGATGTGAAAAGATAGAAAAAAGGGAGAAGTCCAAGGAGACATAACTAATAAATGATAATAAGTATTATAAAGTTCTGCTGATAGTACGGATTCATTGACTCTCTCTCTGTCTGTCTGTCTGTCTGTCTGTCTCTCTCTCTCTCGCCACCCGTCCCTAACGAATATCACTCTATGAAGTTAATTTAGATTGCATCCAGTGTCCGTACAGAGATAATGAATGTAAGTTTTTGATGGTCATGTTACATACCGACTTAATATTGGGTATATGATGGAGAGGGGAGAGTAGAGATGGAGATGTGTTCTTATGTGGGTGTATTTTGTCGGTGGCCATCTTCTGAGTTGATTCCTTCATTCTGCTGGGCTGGGTTGTTTGTGCTCATTTCGTTGTTGGTAATGTTTGTAATAATGAAACAAGGCTTATTTTACAAGCCGTCTTTATTAAAAATCCAAAGTTTTTTATAACCGCGCAGTGAGAATATGGCATCTTGAGAGCAGGAGAGCCTCACGACTGCTCCTTTTGACGAAGAGCCAAAATCTAACTATCCTAGCTCAGTCTACTTTTCACGCTCGCCTACTGCCAATCAGAAGTTCGCGTCTAGATCAGATAAAGGTAGTCTCATCAGATAGCATTTACAAAAAGACTAAGAAAAACAGAATAGAGAAATATTGTTTTTATTTTATTTTCTTTCTTTTTTATAAGACCAATGGAAATTCTATGTAAATACTATCTGATGAGACTAGACTCATATTGAGTTCTGGTCGAAATAAATTAATTATTGGGAAATTACGGTTTGTTAAGTTTTTCTTTCTTTGAAAGTATACACAAGTATTTCCACAGACACGTATTTCGACGTTTACGTCTCATCAGTGCGGCTCGACTTTAAAAAAAGTTACCTCTAGTCGGAGCGAAACCCGACAGAATTTTCGTCTGTCGTGAACTGTCAGTCAGGGGCGAACAATTAATTGATACAAACTTACAGGATGTATGTTTTTACTATCACCAGAGAACTCAAGTCTGTAAACAACAGGCGAGTAAATACTTTTACGCTAAACGGTGAAAGGTCAAATAATGTCTCTCCTACAGTGCTCTACCAGGAAATATATATATAATCATAATGAATCAGAGAATATCTGTTATTTGTTAGCTCTACTTTTTGTATTTAGCACTTTAGTATATTTAACTTTTAACTCTCACACTATTTTTTTCTTTTGAAGAATAATTAAAGTTCCAATTACCGTCGAACTGGGAAGGCAAGGCAACAAACGATTGTAACTGAAATACAAACCCGAATGTCACAAAGTCTACTGCAGAATGACAGGATATATATAAGACTCCACAATGTCATTCAAATCAAGCAGTCAAGCAGCCAATCAGAACTCAAGGAATGGAATGACCCAAATCACCCAAATGGGTCATTCTTGATTTCTATATATACCAACTGTCCTGGACACTGCTTAAGTTGTACTTAGTTAGCTGCTGTTATTCAAACCAACAGTAGACTTACTGACTTCAATAGCCATTTTTGTAGAACCATCTGATTATTTTCAGGAGGTGCAGATGACTTGGTCTTTTCTTATTTATACATTTTTATTTCCATGTAAAAGTTTTTATTGTGTAATTACAAACTATAAAGCCGGGAGAAAATTATCTATGTATATATATAGTTTTGTGGGGTAACATCTCGAAATGAACGTGAGTTGTGTTTGCGACCAACATGGCTGTCATTTCGTTTCGACATCCGGGTCAAGTAGCGTCAACGCGACGCCTTATGAAAAACAACCATTACACCAAACAATCCTTTCATTTATTTATCTATCTATCTATCTATCTATCTATCTATTTATTTATTATTTTCTGGTGAACGCACTGTGCGCTTTCCGATATGAAGTCAATAACATTGTGACATTAGCTGGAGGTCGAAAATAATGACCACGTGATTCGTCCTTTCTTTTCCTGGCGCCAATTTTGCCGGTTTAATGAAACGTCATGTAAATCACATCGACGAGAAACGAGACGAGAGGGAAATGGTTTCTTGCCAAAAAAAAATGGCCGTTGTTGTTTAGGAAGAGTTAGGGCGGATTAGAGTTAATCCTTTAAGAACTTGGATGTTTGAGGAAAAAACAACAATATCAACAATAAAACTGCTGAACATTTAAAAAATCTCATTAGTCAGAAATGTGAGCTCCTTTGTTTACGATTTGATTCGTTAAAGGAGTGGCAAGAACTTGTGGTGTTGCCCGGGGGGGAAAGAAAACTATATATATATAGGGCGATATATCGATCAGTCAGAGCCAGAAAGACAGCGAGGGAGGCCATTCCCTTTCCACTAGTGCTAGACCAAGGAGATTGATTTGGGTCTGAGGTGGAGCGCCGCACCTACCATCAGCTCCTCACTTTACCACACAAATCCGTGTGCTACTCATACGCTGACTTGGCAAGGGCCGGTATAAAAAAGAATTAAATTGTTTCTTTATAGGAATGCATTGGAAATGATTTTACTATAGGAATGCATTGGAGATTATTTTACTATAGGAAATGCATTGGATATGATTTTTACTATGAGAATGCATTGGAGATGATTTTACTATAGAAATGCATTGGAAATGATTTTACTATAGGAATGCATTGGAGATTATTTTACTATAGGAATGCATTGTGAATTATTTTACTATAGGAATGCATTGGAAGATGATTTTACTATAGGAATGCATTGGAGATCATTTTACTATAGGAATGCATAGGAGATGATTTCACTATAGAAATGCATTGGAAATGAATTTACTATAAAAATGCATTGGACATGATTTTACTATAGGAATGCATTGGAGATGATTTTACTATAGAAATGCACTGGAGATTATTTTACTATAGGAAATGCATTGGATATGATTTTTACTATGAGAATGCATTGGAGATGATTTTACTATAGGAATGCATTGGAGATGATTTTACTATAGAAATGCATTGGAAATGATTTTACTATAGGAATGCATTGGAGATGATTTTACTATAGGAATGCATTGGAGATCATTTTACTATAAGAATGCATTGGAGATGATTTAACTATAGAAATGCATTGAAAATGAATTTACTATAAAAATGCATTGGACATGATTTTTACTATGAGAATGTATTGGATATGATTTTACTATAGAAATGTATTGGAGATGATTTTACTATAGGAATGTATTAGAGATGTTTTTAATTAAAGATGCATTGCTAATGAATTTACTATATGGATGCATTGGAGATGATTTTACAATACAAACGCCATTTTACAATAGGAATTCATTGGAGATTATCTTAGTATAGAAATATATTGGAGATTATTTTAGTATAGAAATATATTGGAGATGATTTTACACATCAACGAAAACGAGACGAGAGAAATTGTTCCTTGCCAAAAATGGCCGTTGTTGTTTAAGAATAGTCAGGGCGGATTACAGCTAATCGTTTATGAAGTTGTACGTTTGGGGAAAAACAAAATATCAACAAAAAGTGCCGATCATTTGACGTAGCTTATTATTCAGAAATGTGAGTTATCTCCCTTGTTTACCCAGGAGCGTAATCAAATTATTCGTTAATGAAGTAGCAAGACTTCCTGGTGTTGCCCGGAGAAAATTCGAAAAGTCAGGGAGTTAATATTAACTATATATATATAAAGTTTGGTTTGGTTTGTTTTGTTTTACGGCATATCAACCTCAGTGGGTCATTTAATGCCGATAAAGTTTTGAAATAAATCAATTCTTAATGGATAATACAATTTTTTTATAAATACATTTTTCTATTTAACCCATAGATGGGACCCTAACAGGTACTACCACTCCGGGTCAGAGTGGACCAGTGAGCAATGGTGATGAAGGGGTGCTCCACATTCACCAAACCTCCAGAACTGGAACCTCACCATCAGATAGAGTTTAAAGTCATTCCCAGGACATGTAGACCCGCAGCCACCGACTTCTAGCACCCTTATGATAAATTGGGGTTGGGGCTTGACATAAGGGCAATAGGGTTGGGAAAATCATATAGGTGCTAGGGCTTGACGTGACCAGCCGATTGATCAGAGGGGGCCTCTCCGACCACCCGTCTAGCCCAAGATAGGGCCAAAGTGGAGTATTGCATGTCATGAACTGCTCATCCCCCTGGGCTCTATCCTTAAGTTCACGGGTCGCCACCTACGGCCAACAGAAAGGAACAGGTCATTGTATCCCGATTACGCATTGGTCATACAAGACTAGCTCACTCCAATATACCCAAACAAGAACAATATAGAATATAGACATGAAACAAATCAATACCATACAACATAATCCCCAATAATTCTAACACATTGTTAAAATCAATTACTAAAAAGTATAAATATAAATACCCGACATATATTACTTCCTAAGCGTTAGGCATGACATAACCCAAGACGGGTTGATATGCCTTTAAAATCAATAAACAAATATTCAGACAAATAAAACGGGTTGAGGTGTTATTTTTGCACTCAATTATTTACAGGAATTTTAGTGACCTCGGATGTCAGACCTTAAACTTGTCCGTTCCACCATTTGGGAGGTTAAAAACATTTATGTAGTTCATATCTCTGATTCGCTCCAATTAGCCGGAAATGACATATTTGCTGATCTCCAGTGACCCCAAATGACCTCAGTCTATTTTTAGAGTCTATTTTGGAACCTTGCTCTCTCTGATTTCGCAAAAATCGATCAGAAAACAGTCAAAATTCATCGGAATTTTTGAGTTGGGGCTTGATAATTTGTATCGCTTGGATTTTGGGACTGTTGTTGTCACATTTATTGTTATGTACACAACGTTTCGGTCGATGTACCCTCCGGCCTTCTTAAGGTGTTTCTTGGAAACCTTTTCGTCGAACCCGGGAACATTCTTGTCGAATTCGGGAGCCTTCATGTTGTAATCGGAAGTATTCACGGAAGTCTGAACTGAACTCTTTATTCAATCCACCGGCGTAGACTGTTCTCATTTTTTTTAACCATGACCGGATACAAGAGTTAACCTATGTTAAGTATTCTATGTTGTTATCACCCGTCAGGATTGAACCTGCGACATACGGATGATTGTCACTTAGAGCTCTATTAACTCAACCCTTATATCTGTTGCGCCATGTGTCCAACGGAACTTATAAACCAAATGTATTTTTAACTAGAATATTTACCTTTATACTTATGTATGTTTTTTTGGCCTTTAATTTTATTGCAAGATTTTAAAAAATCTAATGCAGACTTTTTAATTATTGGTTCCCATATCGTATTCATACTTGGTCTACTCAAGAGGTTACTTTAAGTTTCAGGTTCAATCCTACCCACAGGCGAAAATAAAATAGAATACTTAACCTAGCTTAACACTTGTACCCGGTCATGGTGAACGAAATGAAAACAGTCTACCCGGATGGATCGAATAAGGGAATATATAAAATATATAAATAAAATAAAGGAATAAAAAAAATATATTTCTAATAAAATATATTTTTTTCCAATATCAATCTGTCATTTTCTATTTTTTACTCGCAGTTCTTGTTCTTACATACTGTCGGATACATTTCCATTCTCTCTCTCTCTCTCTCTTTCTCTCTCTCTCTCTCTCTCTCTCTCTCATATATATATATATTTATTTTTTGCTAGAGTTGCACTAAATAGACTCCAGATTCTCGCAGAAAAGACTTACCCTGAATCACAGGCCGGTTTCAGAGCAGTAAGGTCCACTACTGACATGTTCTTTTCTCTGAGGCAGCTTCAGGAGAAATGTAGAAAACAGAAAAGACCCATCTACATAGATTTTATTGACCTCACAAAAACTTTCCACCTTGATGGAATTCTGGACATGGTATTCGACAGTTGATTGAACGAATAGGTTTGCCCCCCAAAAGTTCTCCGCATTCTTCAGTCCTTTCACACCGACATGCAAGGCACAATCCAGTTTGATGGGTCCACCTCAGGCCCATTCAGCATCCGTTATGGCGTCAAGCAGGGATGCGTGTTGGCACCCACTCTGGGATATGTTTTTCCCTCCTTCTGTGCCAAGCTTTTGGTGAAGCAACAGAAGGAGTCTACCTTCACACAAGGACAGATGATAACCTGTTCAATCTCAGCCGTCTAAAAGCCAAAACAAAGGTCAGGCAATTTGTCATTCTGGACATGGTATTTGCTGATGATGCAGCAGTGGTAGCACACTCCTAGGAGCACCTGCAAACACTCATATATATATATATATATATATATATATATATATATATATATATATATATATATATATATATATATATAATATATATATATATAATATATAATATAATATATATATATATATATATATAATATATATATATATATATACTATATATAATATATATAATATATATAATATATATAAATATAAATATATAAATATATATAATATAATTAATGGTGATATTATGGTTTCACACTCATAACTTAAAGTTTCTTGGTAATCCAATCATCAGATGAGAAGTGGTTGAGATGTCAAAAACCAGTCGTTATTATAATAATATATATAATATATATATATAATATAATATATATATATATATATATATATATATATATATATATATAATATATAATAATATATATAATATATATATATATATATATATATATAAATATATATATATAATATATATATATATATAATATAATATATATATAATACATATAATAATATATAATATATAATATATATAATATATATATATAAATATATAATATATAATATATATGATGAAAACAATGGAATGAATGGTTATTCGACATTATTTAATGCTCCAGAGCCTCACCACCAGATGAACTTTAACGTCCTACACAGGAAACTAAGACTCTCATCCACCGCCTTCTAGCACATTTATGATAAGAAAGGTTAGAGGTTTGCTAAAAAAGCAACAGGGTCGTGACAATCATTTTAGTGCTAAGGCTTGTCGTGACAAGCCGATGGATTGGAGGCGGCTTCTCCGACCACCCGTTTAGCACAATATCATAAACTGATCAGCTACCAGGATTCCATCCTTAAGCACGATGAGTCACCACGAACAGCCAACCGGTGGCCATATTGGGGGTTTCTTACCCATTTGCAGAGGTGCAGTCGGGATATTCTACAGCTCCAGTCGACTGGACAGGTACAATATTAGAAAACAGATTAATGGTACGGACATTCACTTTTAATGGTATCCTTTGGCATCCATAAAAATATAATACAAAAAAGTTTGCTTCATCGTTCAACATTTGATCTAATATTCTAATGAAATAGTTAAAACATTTTTTCATATCCAATTCGAAAAAAATAATTATTAAAAGTTGATTATCTATAAAATTGAGACTTTTTAAACAGTAACTTAGATAATTCAAAAACTTGTTTTCTATTTATTTCTGCCCAACTAAACAAAATTTTCTTTCATACTTGTGAAAAAGTACTTGGGTTACATAATCATTAGAACCTAATGATTATGACAATAGTGTAGAATTCATATTAGTGCAGCTGATGGCCTTGAGAGTGAGTGACAGCGTTTGACCTCACTCTGACCTTGCGTTCTGGGGATGATCGTGAGAATCGGACGGCAATAGAAGCCCCTTCCGATTTAAGGGGTAAGCAACTCAGTCAGTTAGAGTTAGAACTTAGAAGCGAAGCTAGCAAGATATGAGTCTCACTGCGTGATTGTCTGGTCTGGGGAATCTACGAATAAAGTAACATCAAAAGTAAATCGAAGTCTTGTGGTTATTACTAAAAGCTAACAATGACACAAGGCTTCTGATAAGGAGTGATCCCCGATAGAGACCAGACCCGGAATCCTCAATAGAAGACCAGACGAGACCTTAGAAGATATACCAGATCCGGCCAGAAGAATAGACGACAGAGTAAGACGTAAGAAGGTATATAACATATAGATATGTAGTGTCGGTAAAGAGGGTATGCAACACTTGAAATTAATTCATACAACGGCTACTGTTTAAACGGCAGTATAGCATCCAACAAAGCCATCATCAGATGATGACACTTGGTTTAGGCATGGTTTCGGGGCCGAAGTATCATTATCACTAACCCATAGTACTCTGGCAGTGTATCTCGATACTATCAGACTTTGTTGGTTTATTATTACAATGTGCCATTGCCATATCCACGCTGATCCTGTTAGAGTTCCTCTTACTTTGTTCATTCAAGTGAAAATGACTTGAGTTTAGTTTTCATTTCTGGAAATTTATCGACAGTTCTATTTTAAAAGATCATATTTCTTTATTTTGTTTTGTCTTGCTTTTTTTTTTTTTAATCTGTCGATTTCATCTAACTTATTACATCTGTGTTTTGGCATTACAATTCCTTCGTTCGACTTACTAAAAGTATTGTTTCCATAAAGCCGTATTCAAATTACTTGACCCGAAATTGATCCTTGATAACATGAGAGAAAGCAGCCATTGAAAAGACAGGAGAATATAATGTGTATGCATGCGCATGCGCACTTATAATACAAAAATGGCTGCTCAGAAAGAAGAGAAAAATACAGCAAAAATACAATGGGATATCTACGAAAGAATTGTTCATAACGCATTGCACTTAATGGATCAATAGCCGAATCTGCGCCGTGAAAATAAATATTCCACACGAAGGAATTCAGATAATTAAACTAGTGAAAGATTTTAATAAAACAGAATAAAATAAAACAGGATATGCACTAGGTTTAGTGTACTGAAAAGTAGTCTTCTGGAAATCTAAAAGAAAAAAAAATGGCGATAGGAATTCAAATAACAACAAGAATGGAGTGAGACCAATAGAGTTAATTAAATATTGCCAAAAATTATTCTCACTATCTGAGACATAACACAAACAGTAAAAATGGGTGATGTTCAGCTAATATATTCATTGGAAAATTTTTTGTAATGAAATGTGGAAATATTCACAGAAGAGAAGAAAAATAAAAATAAATTAAAACATCGATCAGTTTTGCATAGAATAATGGAACATTGTAAATAATTGAAGAAAGCGAATATATATATATATATATATATATATATATATATATATATATATATATATATATATATATATATATGTATATATCAGGAAAAAATACAAAGAAGATTTAGATTTTTAGCACTATAGACTAGGTCAGGAAAGGTAGAGGAATTATCTAGTCGTTCTCATCCTCAGATCTGCACCTGAGAATGGGGACGACTAGATAATTCCTTCAGTTTCCCTGAAATAGTCTATAATGCTAAAAATCTAAATTTCTTTGTTATTGTTTCCTGATATAATTTTACTCTGTGACTCTGACAATAAGTCGTTTATTTGATCATTAGAACATCATACATGTGTTTTATAGACATTATATATATATATATATATATATATATATATATATATATATATATTGATAATATGGAATCCTATAATTTTAAGTAAATAATAGTGCTCAATATCATTGATAGAGGATATATACCTAAGTTAACGTAGAGCGGGAATAAAGTTATATATATATATATATATATATATATATATATATATATATATGAGAAGAAAATATTTTTTAAATATTCACACATTCACTATACACTTAACATCTTTCATTTTGTCCCTCACATAAACAATACTTAACAGTGTCGCGAAGATGGTACAATATACCGAAATACTTAAGTATTGATACATAAAATTGTTTCCTCTAATCATAACATCCTGTGTTTGTTATATTTTTTAAATATTTTCTTCTCATATTGTCGGATTAATTTCCTCACCGTATTTCCATATATATATATATATATATATATATATATCATTGGCATCTATCCACCTACCAGAGCCGATGGCGTAATGTTAAAAAACGTGGAACTAGGTAGCCTGGGTGATTTGATATGGACAATACGCTGTCGCCCATGCAGCGAGTC
>CM042173.1:56201929-56208073 GCA_023376005.1 Doryteuthis pealeii
ATTTAATGGAGGTTGTCTATTATTTTTGAGTAGGAGTAGGGCACGTTTGAAGTACCGCATATCGGACGCACTTTTTCCAAAAGTTTCGGCTCAAAAATTGCCCTGCGTCTTATACATCGTAGGTAAAGTTTGAAACCTCCCGTAGACCGAGGTTAATCTTCTCTATGATGCTCACTAACCCAGCTTACGTTCAGTACTTTTACTTACTGCCAAATTGCTTTCATACAGCTATGTTTCTGCTTGTTTAATTCACGGCTAGACTGTTTTCAACAATATATGCTTAAATACACTGAAAATATTTTCCTGAATCTGACCTACTGAGATGGGGTGCGTCTTATATGCCCGTGCGTCTTATATATATTTACCAACCCTTCCGCACGAGCAGGATGTGACACAAGGTCAATTTCTTAAGCGGAGTTCAACAGGTTTGAATTTAGAGTTTTCCTTTTCCTAGACCGGTTGCCTAATCAAGGTTAAACAGCTTAGTCTGCCCTACTATTTATCCATAGCTGGAGGGAGAGTAGGATTCATACCTTTCCCAAGGGTATTAGCGCTAAGTGAAATGCAATTACCACATCCAAGATTTGAACTCTGGGCGACGAGTCCATTTCCGATGACTTTAACCATTACACCACGCGCTTCCATACCCCGCGCTTCCATACCCCGCGCGTCTTATATGCCGTCAAATACGATATGTCTTTGAAGAGAAACCGATACGCCACTTCATACTGCAAAGAGTATCTATAGATATTTTGACATATGTTTTTTCCAGGACACCTCATGGTGACATCTCGTGGCCGGCTCACGCATCAGATCTGTCTCATTTGTGATTACTTTCATGGCGAACCCTAAATGCTAAAATATTTAAACAGGGGTAGCTATGGCAATGGACCTCTAAGGCAATATACTCTCTGTTGGGCTATCTAACGTATAAGATGTACGTCAAATCACCACTCCTATTTCGGAACTTTCCCAAAAGCAGGCACTTCCGGTAAAGATTGCCCAATCAGAAACGAGCACAGAAAAGCATCTAAAATCGTTTGCAACTGTCCATAATTTGAATACCCATAAAGAATGAATAAAACAAAACGTCTTCGGCATAAAATAACCCAACAATAATTGACATACTAAGATCTTTCCAGAGAACTAAGAATCGCGGTACATGAAAGTGACGTTGATATAAATCATAGTTGGTGCATGTGGAACGGTATCCAAAAGCCTGTCGAAAGAAACCGGTGGAATTGGAAATGAGTTAAAGAATCTAGACTACACTGTTAACATCAGCTAGAATACTTAGTCTTGGAAACTTGAAGACACCTGAGCATACTTGCTGTCACTCAGACTCCAGTGAAAGGCCACCAGTTAAAATCTGTAAAACGTCGATTACAAGGAAAACTACAGATACTACACTCTTTCCTCCTGACGATTTCAAGGAACATTACAGAATAGGATTACAAGGTTGTCTGCCGATAATATACTCTTCTCTACCTAGGATTTCGAGGAACACTACAGACTAGGATTACAAGGAGTATCTACTGATATTACACTCTTTTCTACCTAGGATTTCGAGGAACACTATAGACTAGGATTACACGGAGTATCTACTGATGCTAGCTACACTCTTTTATTCCTAGGATTTCGAGGAACACTACAGACTAGGATTACAAGGGGATCTACTGATACTACACTCTTGACTTAAAGGGGCAGGGCTGGGTTTATTGCCCTGAGGGGCCCTCCCCCTTGTGGGGTAATGCCGACGAGATCGACGCAATTTTTTCCAACAACCACCCATAAGCTTGGGCTTGTGGGTGGGTCCACATAAAAATGTCCTTGTGTCAAGCCCTCATAAGTGGGATGAGCGGCAAATAACCTCACAGATACTTCGTTCTTTTCTACATAGGAACACTACAGAGTAGGATTATAAAAAGATCTACTGATACTACACTATTTTCTGTTTAGGATTTCAAGGAACACTAAAGACTAGGATTACAAAGAGATCTACAGATACTACATTATTTTCAACCTAGGATTACAAGTAACACTACAGACTAGGATTACAATAAGATCTACTGACACTACACCCTTTTCTACCTTATGGATTTACCGATAGTAATACATTACATGACTTAAGGATATAACAAGGAATTTGTATGCGGAAAGTAAAATCACACACACACAATAGATAGCCTTTTAAAATTATGCTACTATATAATGTGAGTGATATCGTGATTATGGACCCATTTCCACTCTAGAGTATAGACAATATTTAAAGCACATACTAGGACTCTACTGTCGATTTTCGACGCCATGAGGGTTCGATAGCCACTATCTTCAGCATAATAATGCTAGACTCATATCACTACAGTTTATGTATTAGTTGTATTACTAGGGGTGAAAGATTGTTGGGTCGCAAAACAAATCCACTCCACTTTTTGGCTCTCTCACATGGTCGAGTACGGCAAGAAATGTGGTGCTGGATATACCAAGATGTTTGGCGTCACACACAACTCCCACACATCGATCAAACCCGACCTCTATGGAATGGTTTGAATATTTCAAGAAGGCTTATCATTTTTACACCTTCTCCTCCTGAGACTAGAGGTATACACTTAACCAAGCCTGTAAGGGCCCAATCTGCCTCCTGTCTATTTACATAAATCCATAGCAGCTAATATACCCTTTGAAGGACACACAGTGTGAGGAATCCACTTTACTATTCTATCTCTCAGCTATAGCGTAATAAATTGTTAGGGAAACTCTACAGACAAACTACGGGTAGAGAATAGGTCCGGAAGTCACTAAGATAATCTACTATTGTACTATATAACCTTATAAATAGATGAATACTTGTTGAGGCCGAGAGAGAGATTCATAAATTTGAGCGCTTTGTTGTTTCCTTCGAACTTAATTCACGTCTATCCACTATTGGTACAATGCAATATATATATACTCACTATAAAAAGTTTATATATAATATTATATATATATATTATATATTAATATATATAATAATTATACTTTATTTATTTCATATAGTAGTAGGCAATATGTCAAATTATATTATGAGTATTTCTAAAATATTATTATTCTCTATTACAATGTCTCTTAGGATTACTAAGGATATCGAGAGGATTTTGCTAAATATATGACTCGATTGGCAAGCAACTATTAAAAGATTCATTCGGAAAATTTAAGGTATCCTAAGTTGCTAAGGGTTAGACCTCATAATTCTCATTTAGCGACGTATAAAGATACTTTAGGATCGTGACCTGACCAGACCAATTCTACTACGATAAAAAATTATTCATTATGACTTCACTCTATATTTTAGTATGTCTTAAGATATTAAAAACAAGTTATTAATCACCTGAGGCTCAGAAATATCGAAGTGTATACAAATATAAATGTTTGACAAAATGAGCGTGGATATATGCAATCTCTTTATGGTGGCGTGAGTAAATCTGTCATAAGTGGTACTGATGCCATACAGACATCGGATCTAGGCGACGGAATCAATCCTATTATCATTATATTATTACTGGGTGTGCTATTGGTTACGTAAGAGGTAAATAGGGCGTCATATTGGCACGCTATTGGTTAGGCTCAATGCTATTAAATCTTATCATATGTATGATATTTTCTCACCATTTCTAATTCTCTAGAATTGGATAATAGTTTGTACACATTTAAGTTAAATAATTTTAACCGTTTAATGACAGATAAAAACATAAATGGAGATTATAGACAGTTGTCATAAGATAAATCCATTGTTTACCTGTTTTCGCGTTAAAGTGATGAACTTGTGTCACTAGGCTGAGGAAGCGCGATAGTCTCTCTTGAGATCTGTTTCACAAGATAAACACTCCTCATATGGCTTTGGAAAGACTCCGGTCTGTCTATGTCAAGAAGGATGTCTACATTGTCTGTCCTCACTATCCACTTGTCCTGTTGGTGGACACGGGGTTATGTATATAAATAAGCTCAATCTAATTATTTTAGTAGACCCCTGCTATTCAGGAGTCTTGTGTTGCTTCTTCATATATATTCTATTTCTATTTATCAGTGTATTAACAAAGATTGTTTTTGAAATTTAATGTTTTCGAGTGGTGAGAATGAGCTGATCACTCTGTCATTAAATGCTTCTTTTTCTCTCTTTTTCATTTTGTGCTCTCACTCCATTTTATTCTTTTTTCTTATATTTTAGAGATATAGTGTATCTTGTGTTTATTCGCGCATATACATTTTCTTACTTGGTCCTTCCTATTCTCATTGTTTTACTTTATGTGCTCATAATTGACCACTGTGTGTTATTTAGGTACGTATTGTTAGTTTGTTTTATATATTCTTTTTAGATCTTAGTTTGTGTATCTTTACTATCCCTTTTTTAGACACCGTTTGGTTTCCTCAAAGACACTAACATAATAAAGAAAATTGAACACTAACACTATACGAAATTAAATATGGAATCTTGCGTTATTTCCTCAAATCATCAAAATTCTCTACTGGTATAATATAATATGCATAGATTGTTGTTAAAAAGGTCAATTTCCATTAATAGTTTCTGACATCTGCTAATGGTCGTAAGGGTTATATAATTAATTAGGGTTTTGCCTTATCTTTATTATGTAAGGAAGTTTAGGAATTTAAAAAATTACTGGTACTCTGTAAATTTTGTTTTACTATCCTTTTTAGGTATTAATTTTTTTCCAATGCAATTTCCCTTTAACATATTTTTATTTATTTAACCCATAAATCGGACCTAAAAGTACTATCAACGCTCAGGATCCGGGTGGACCGGTTGTAAGGGGTAATTTATTAAGCGATGTAGCTTAAATCACAATTATTTAACTTCGGTATTGGTGGTCTCAGTATGTTGTCTCTGTGTGTGGGTAATTTGCCAAATACCCACTGTATGGGCTGGGCATAAGGCCTCGTTTTAACGTGGCCACCAACCAGAGCCGAAGCTCCATGGGTGGGAAGGCACAACAATTGCGTCGATCACTTCGGTCATTCCCTCAAGTGGGGCCGTCCAGTGCGCTGGGGAAATAAACCCAGCACTGCTCCTTTACAATCAGGGGCAGGTATTTCTGGGTGAGCCTGGGATCGCGCTGTTTAATTCAAAACACCACATGTATTCTCTGTGTGTGTCTGTGGGGTATTTGTTGTCTCTGTGTGAAGTACTCTCCTATATATATAGACTAAAGGACACACACTACATACATAACACACACAATATATATTATATTATATGTATATATGTTATATGGTATACGAGGGTGAGTAAAAAATAAATGCGTTTTGTTAGGACATATATAATTACCACCACAGAACTGTATCATACATCAAATGAAAGCTGGGTCCTCTGTGGATCACATCCCTAATTCTCCACATATTAGTGACCGTTTCTCTGCAATAGCTAATGTTTTCCACCTTCAAAGGAGAGCTTTTTGAATCTATGCCCCGTAAAATTATGTTGATGTACTTGACCCACTTCTTCACTTCCTCTCATTGGAATACATGTTTGCTCTCAACACCCTCTTTCATAGCACGGAAGAGATGATAGTTCTGAAGGCGCTAAAGAATACGCTGTGTAGTAGACAAGTGGCTCAAAGAAAACTCCAGGAGTTTTTACCATCGAGCATCTACAAACTACTCTTTAGAAATGGAAGTTTACTGTTATAAGCATATTAGGCCCATCAGAGAATAACCCATCCGTTTTAAAGGAGCAGCAATGTAAATTTTTGCGTAAGTAGTGCCACCAAATATCATTTCGAGTTAGTTCAGTCCACCAAGTGTGAAAGCATATGTAATGTCATCCACATAACATCCTGTTTCTCGCTTTCACGGCTCACTAGTGTGACTAGACAGCGGCAGGTTGCTTAGGGTCGGGATCGAACCAGACCGATTTGTCATCAGTCAGAGTTCGTAGACCGCGTCATCTACAACCAACTTTAAATGAGTATGGAATTTTATATGTTATAAACATAATTAGGTAACAGGGAAGTGCTCTATCCGTTTTTTAAGAAGAGCGTATATATGTGCATTCTTTTGTATTCCGCTTTTAAAAAAGATGGTGACCTCATAGTTATTATGAAGAACGTCTGAAAGAGGAACATTAACCATTTCACATTGCCTCGAGATAAA
>CM042173.1:56208173-56210673 GCA_023376005.1 Doryteuthis pealeii
CAAGAGGCGATAGAGCACAGATGTCCCGAAATCAAATAGACAAATAATAAATGACAGTAGATCTCTTCGTTACCATATACGTACGGGAGAAAAGGAGGGGAGAGACGAGAGAGAGAAGAGAGATAAATGAACGATATAGAGAAAGAGAAATAAAAGGCTTGTACGACGTAGAGAGGACGAGAGAGACGAGATAGCCGCGTGAACTACCGTACCTCCCAGAGAATATCGGAGGAGGGTATAGGCAGACTAGAGAGAAGAAACACTCCAAAGGAGGGAGCAAAAGAAAGAGAGAGAGAGAAAACGGGAGCAAGAGAAATATAGAAGACCAGAAATCGAGAATTTGACAGAGAGTGAGAGAACAGAAAGTGAACAGCACAGATACTCTCCTAGATATATATAATATATAAATATACTATAAAATATATTACTATAGTGTCTGTGTGAGAAGAGAGGAGAAAGAGAGAGAACGAGAGAGGAGCAGATAGAGGAGAGATGGAAAAGAGAGAAAAATGAGAGAATTGGTGAAAGATATTACATTACAAAGCATCTAGCTATTCATACAAAAAAGAGACATAAAATAAAGAAGTAAAGAGATAAGAAGAGAAGAGAGAGAGAGAGAAGGGCACAGCGAAATGGTAAAGGGGAATATATTCTATACTAAATATTATATTTACTCTCAATGAATATACCTATAAGTAACTGATATATAGTAATTATAATAACAATATATACATATTACTACTATAATAATAATATATATATAGAAAGAATGAATAAAAAGAATAAAGAAATACAGAAGGATATACCAAGATGATTAATCAATATCACTACACATGTGTTTGTTTCGGGTCAATGTTTATCTATTGTCACGTTTCAAAACTTTAATCATTGAATAAAACCAACATGAAATGAAATAATGATAATAGAAAGAAAAAAAATTGTAAAAATCATACGTACACAAAAAATCGACCTTTCATCCAGATGTGAAATTTTTATTTGAATGAAAAAAAATTCATTGTAGAAAAACGGAGAATTTTTTAAAATGTGAAGAAAATTTAAAAATTCTCCTTTCTTCCAACGAATTTTTTCCTTCAAAATAAATACACATGTGTAAAAAGATATTATTAAATTCATATATTTTTATACATTTCCATTCTTCTTTCTTTATATTTCGATTCTCATATATATATAATATATAATAATATATATATATAGTATATATGACAAACACAAACCACACATAAACTAGTCAGAGAGGCGGAGAAGACGGAGATTTGTAAAAAACCGCCCTCGCCAATTCAGCTATATACACAGCATATCTGGCTGACGGTTAAAAGTAGGAGCTGATGATAATGTGCGCTCCCAACTCAGAGCAATAATATCCTTTGGTGTCTTAGGCTAGTGAAAGGAATTACTCCTCGCCTGATTTGCTGATTTACCACTTTAGGGCCGGGGGGGCCCAAAAACCCCCCCCAACGACTTACTCTTACTTTAAATCATTGATCGATCTAAATGATGACGATCTTTCCCCTAGAATACCCCAGAAGAAAAGAGGAAGAAGACTGACCAAAACGGCAAAAAGAAAAGAATAAAAACATCAATCTTTATTATTGACTGCATGTCACAACACTAAGACAAAATACTATTATCCCAGGGGTCCACTGGACACGAGCTGGTAGTACATTTTAGGCGTTCCATCATAGGCTTAACTAGAAATTGTAAATGAGTTAAAATGTATTTTTTGAAAAATTTGGATTGGTTTATAAAAATAAGATTTGAGAACCCCACAAAAATGATAAAAATAAAATGCTCTCATAGGCATAAGAAATAACCCAAAAGTTTTATGTCGTAAATCTAACCAACCAACCAACCAACCAACAATCAACCAGCTTTGAAAAAGAGCTGAGACAGAGAGATAGAGATGAGAGAGGACATGAGAAGAATATCATTGATAACGAACTAATCTTCTCCATAAAACATAATGGAGAAAAGAGAAAGAGAGATAGGGAGAACAAAGTAGATAGAAGACAGAAAAGGCATAGATATGATAGGAAGATAGATAGCAGGAGCGAGAGAGAGAGATGACAGAAAGTGAACAGAGAGAGGGGAGCAGACAGACATACAAACAGAAAGATGATAGATAGAGAGATTAGACAGAGAGGAGAGAGAGAGAGAGATGGAGGAAGACACTGACAGACATACAGATAGACAACAAAACGAGGGGAAGAAGACAGACAGACAACAGAAAGATGATAATAGAGAGAAGACCCAAACTGACAGAAGAAGAGACAGAGAGAGAAGAGAGAGAGAGGGGGAGGGAGAGAGGAGAGAGAGGAGAGAGACCGCTCCTCGCTGTGCCGCACACACAGACACAGAGATTAATAATACAGTGATTGAAATCTGTGAAAATAATTAGGATATATCATTACTAAAGCGAATATCTCCCGATGTGTGGACATACAGAGAGGAAGAGAGAGAGAGGAAAGAGAGAAGGGGAGGA
>CM042173.1:56215673-56240673 GCA_023376005.1 Doryteuthis pealeii
GATTCTAAAACCTATCATCATCATCATCATCATCATGTCGCGCTGGCAGCACGGGTATCCATGCCAATCTCTCGCCAGCCCTCCCTCTTGGTTATCGCCCACGGGAGATCCCTTGCACCGAGTCCAGAATCGACACATAGATGATCGACGTAAGTCTTTGTTTGATGGCTTACACTGGCGTGCCTATGTGCAGATTTGCACCGGGGAACGTCACTTATATGTTCGTCCTTGCTTCTCCAACAGCGTCCAGCATGTCTTGTCTCACTCGGATGGTTTGTGTGATAGGGGGCAAGTGGCCGTACAACTGCTTTCTTGTGGTGTGTTATTTCCATGATTTCTTTAAGACCGCAATTAGTATTCTTGTTCAACCCCCAGCTTGCATAATCTCACGGGGTTTCGTTAAGTTTCAAGCGGTGTAGCTGTACAATAGTACTGAGACAACTACGGCTTAGAAGAATTTTCGCTTTAATTTATCAGTGAGATCAGATTTCCAAATTATTGCTAATATGTTTTTAATAGTCCATGTTTTCCCTATGCGTGTATTAACATCACTTTCTGTAGATGAGATATTATTACCTATGAATGTGTACTGATCCACAGACTTTAAAAGCTTACTATCGAGTGTGGAGATGCCTGAATCCTGTTTAAAACTCAGTTTGTTCTAAGTTCACCTAGCGACCGATGTTCCTTACTGCCTTCTCCAGTTGTGATTCGGCTTCTGCAGGTGAAAAAAGTTATAAAAGCCTAGATAAGGTATGTGCACATTTGAGAAAACATTTACTTTCTGTAGTGGTCACCTTTAACCATCCCAGCAGAAAAATATCAATTTTATTCATATTTACTCCATAGTTGGAGGGATAAAGGGGTCATACCTTTCCCATTGGTATTAATCGTAAAACGTAATTTCACGAATGGAATTCGAACTCGCCTACAACGATGTCCCAGTCCAGTGTAACTATGACAGACGTAGATGATCCAGTACTTAATAAACTGGCCTTATGCCCCAACCTGCTCGTGCGGGGGGATTAATATATATATATATATATATATATATATATATATATATATATATATGAGTATAGATAAAAGGATATGAAAATAACACAATATGCTGTTAAAGTGAAAAGATTTTATATCATATTCATAGTTGATATTGAACAATATTTCGATTTATAAAAATTATCTTCAGAGCTTGTATTCTTGTTCAACACCCAGCTTGCATATTCTCACGGGATTTCGTTAAGGTTCAAGTGGTGTAGCTGTACAATAACACTGAGAACTACGGCTTAGAGGAATTGTCGCTTTAATTTATCAGTGAGATAAGATTCCCAAATGTTTTTAACAGTCCATGTCTTCCCTATGCGTGCATTAACATCACTTTCTGTAGATGAGATATACTTACCTATGAATGTGTACTGGTCCACGGATTTATCAATAGTAGAGACGAAAATAATATATTATTTTTCATATCCTTTTATCTATACTCATACCGTCGGATTCATTTCCTTTCTCTTAACACACACACACATATATATATATATATATATATATATATATATATATATATATATATATATATGAGGAAGTAACAGATTGGGTAAAATCCGACAAAAATGATTAAAACTTGAGGAATAAAGTGGATAAAATACAAACAATTTCAATCAATTAATAATTTGCCTCTGTGTATTTACGAAGCTTCATCAAAATTTCTGACGAAGCTTCGTAAATACGCAGAGGCGAAATATCAATTGATTGAATTTGTCTGTGTTTTATCCAATTAATTCCTAAACTTTTAATGACACACACACACATATATATCATCATCATCATCATCATCATCATATTGTCACGCTGTTAGCACGGATATCCATGACAATCTCTCTCCATCCGTCCCTATCACTCATCATTCTCGGGAGGTCCTCTATGCAGCATCCTGTATCTGCACAGAGCTGGTCAATATACGTCTTTGCTGGTCGGCCCACACTGGCGTGCCCATGTGCTGGCTTCCACAGGAGGACGTCATTTATGAGTTCGTCCTTGCTTCTCCAGCAGTGTCCTGTGTGTCTTGTCCCTCTTACTCGGATGGTTTGGGTGATATGTGGCAGGTGGCCGTACAGCTGTTTTCTCGTGGGGTGTTGTTTCCACGTCTTGTTCAGGATCACACGCAGCATTCTTGTGCAACTCCCATAAAATTATAATATATATATATATTATGTATATATATATATATGTGTGTGTGTGTGTGTGTGTGTGTGTGTGTGTGTGTGGTGTGTATTTTAGGCGCATTTTTTCTTGTATGATATATTATTGTTAATAATGCAGCCATTTTCTGTCTTCAAGTTTTGTCTTTTTTTTCGTATTGCCGGATTATTTTTGTAATATGTGGCGAAATTGGCTGATGTATTTGCCATTGAACTATGACATATGGCAATACATCAGCCAATTTTCGCCAGATATTACAAAATAATCCGGCAATACGAAAAAACAAAGGACAAACACTTGCAGACAGAAAATGGCTGCATTATTTAACAATATATATATATTACTATTGAAGCATTGCAAGATGTGTTTTGTAGCTGAAAACTGTCTCTATCCAACGGTGTTCTTGTGATCCCCGTATCCGTTTAGTTTCCGGGAAAATAAATAGGAAGCCATTGTTTTCCGAGCACCCGTCGTATGTTACGGCAGACGGAAATGATAAATGATCGATATGATTGGATGAAAGTTTGAAAGTGCATCCATAATTAAACAGTGTCCTAAATAAACGGCCAGCGATGTACGGCTCGCTTAGTTAACATTACCACAGCAGGTGCGATATAAACCAATACGCGTTCCTTTTAAATCGATCATCCTGAAAAACTGGTATTAATTTCAAAAACAATGATACAGAATATTGCATTCAGTTTGGGCTCCCAGTGTCTAACATGAAGCATTGGATGTAATATTAAGATTGAAGGGCATACTAAAAGAGTGAGAAAACTAATAAAAAGAGTAATAGATTACAGTTACAAAGAAAAATTGAAGAAATTAACTAATTTACGAAGAAAGAAGAATGAGGGTTATCTAATTTAACGTTTGAGAATAATTAATGGAATTTTTAATCATGGTAGAAAGTTTTTTTAATATTTTTCTTTGAGTTGAAATTTACTGTCCAGTGCAGATTTCAAAACTAATCTATTTTTTGGTTATAGAGAAATTAATTATCTTTTTGGAAGAAATATTCCCTTAACTGATTTCTCGGTTAAACATGAGACCGTCCAAATCGTCAAGATAAAATTTAAAAAATAATATTCCTGATTATCTGGTGTCGCTTATCCCGCCAAATTCTTATATCTTATATCTTATGAGTGTCGTCATCCCCAAGTAAATAATGGACCATCATTTTTATATTATAAAGAAATACGGGGCGAAGAAAAGAATGCTACACTAAAAAAATATAGAAAGAAATAAGAGAATAAGAAAAAGATTGAGAGAGAGAGGAGACAATAACTATAATCTGTTTTTCATCATAATGAAAAGATGAAAAGAAAGAAAAAGAAAAGAGAGGAAGAGAGAGAAGAGAGAGAGAGAGGAGAGAGAGCAGTTGAATCACGATTATTATAACTATTTACTATTGGAACTATTTGGCAATAGCTCGTAAGTAAACATATCAAACGTTGTAATAATTTAATTATCAGGACTATATGACCTTATGGCACCCCTTCCGCAATCTCGACTCGTGGGGATACTTTCTCATTTACACCGTAAAAACCCAGTTGTTTGTTAGAGGTTAGGGTTAGGAGTTAGGGTTAGGGTTAGGGTTATAGGGTAGGGTTAGGGGTTAGTTTTATGATTAAAAAAAACTCTAAAAATCGTCTGTAAACAATTAACCGGATTTTGACGGTGTAAATGGGAAAAATCTCCCCACGAATCGAAATCGCAAAAGGGGTGCCTTAAGGTCATATGGTCCAATTATCTCTTAGTTATTATTATTATTATTATATTCAAAAACTAAATCTCTTAACACAGATTTTTTAGTTAATAGAGAAATATCCTTTTGAAAGAAATTTCCTAATAAGATCCAAAACAACAATAGATTAAAAAAAGATAAAGATTCAATTTGACGATTTCAGAAAACTGATGGTAATAAAAAGAATATAAGGGGGCATTTTTTTATTTCAATATGAATTTAAAAAATTAGATTTGGTAAGTCTATTAACCGATTGTTTTTTGGGGGGGTGGGGGGTTGCTAATAGAGCAATATATTTTTAGAAAAAATGCAAAATCATATTTTTTAAACTGCAATAGAGTTTAAATAGAAATAAGATTGATTGGAATGATTAAAATAATGATAGGAAAAAAGAATATAAGGGGACATTTTTATTCTGTCAAGAAAGATCTTAAAAAAAACTAGATCTATTAACTGATTGGATTTTTCTTGCGAATAGAAGTAATATCTTTTTAATAAAATTGCCTAATCATATAAAAACAATAAAATATTAAGAATAAAAAGATTAATATTAATTGATTTCAGTTGTTACATAATTCGTGGGTTTCCTATAATTATGACTTACGTGTACTATATATTTAAATACGGTATGGTAAATGGAAAGTTACTATTATATGCCGTTATACAAAGTTATTGACAGCAGTTCACGTTTCATTGAACTAGCCGCTGATTTCTCATTGGCTGAAGGCAAGCGTGAAAAGGGACTGACTAGAGTTTAGATTTGGTGGTTAGTCTAAAGGCCAGACGTGATTTGACGTCTGTTGTAACGAGATAATGAAGATCCTGACTTTTGTGAGCTAGAACTACTATATTTAGAAAAGGAGGAAAGAAACAAATAAGAGATGATAAAGGTTTAAAAATAGTGATGAGCACAAAACAGGATGAACGATGGTTTGACAGTAGCGTGACCCGAACGGAGAATTTGAGTGTCAACCGAGTTTCGGGTGTTGACCGGAACCGGAAGTCACGTGTGGTGACGTGGACAACGAAGAAAGGTCCCGGTCTCTTTTTTTGCTTTCCGCCGTCGTAGGGTACGGATCGGGCTTCTGGTGCTTAGTATGGGGTCACAGTAATTAAACAGTGTCCTCTCTCTCTTTCTCTCTTTCTCTCTCTGCCTTTCCTCCTCTCTGATAAGAACCACGAGACGAGCACGATAATAAAGGCTAGCAGTTGTGACTACATATTTCTCGCGTGTAATTTTTTATCAACAAGATGACCGCCACGTGCCGAAGACATTTTTAGTACCGTGAATATATCAACGCGCGCCACGTTATGTATATACGTTTGGGTACTGTGAAAATACCACACGTTACAGATATCTAGTGCCCGGAAAAAAGGGACAATGTTACACTGTCTCATCTTCTCATCACGCGGGTTAAACCCGTTGGGCTTCGGCTAATAAAGACGTCTGAAAAATAAATCAAATGTTGCATTTATGATAAAAAAAAAGAAATGAACACAGACAACGGGAGCTGAGAATAACAGAAGCCGTATCGACCAGAGGAAGAAGATGTCCAGTCGAAGAAATCGAACCACTCATCTCCCCTCTCCCCTCTCACCATTTATATACTCGATACAAAAGGAGTATATAACACAGACATATGGTTAAGAAGAAGGCGTTACATCGTGGTGCAATGGTTAACAAGCTAGTCTTGCAGACTATAAATACTGAATAGCAAATTTGATACCCGCTGGATGGCCCATACATTCGAACGTGTCATATTCAACTCGTGGTGAATTGTTTGGGTAAATAGAAAACCTCGCGGTGTAATGGTTAGCAAAAACATTTTGAACTCATTTTTAACACGATTTCAAGTTCATTATTTTCTATTTAACCCATAGGTTGGGCTCTAACATGTACTACCACTCAGGGTCAGGGTGGACCTATTCAGTAATGACAATAATGAGGTATTCTACATTCCCTAGCGTTCTAGAATTGGAACCTCACCACTAGATGCAATTTAACGTCATATCCCCTCACACACACAAAAAAGAAATATCTACACAAAAATATAAATTTGAATGTAATTCAAATATCTATGCATAAAATAGCACCGGATGAGTTGAGATGCCATTAAAATAAATCACACACACACACACGCACACACACACATCCCATGTCTATTGAATTTTTTGAATTTTTTTGTAATTTTTTTCGATTTTCCTTACATTTGAAACATCTTCACCTGATGATTGCATAACATATGGTTCTGATTGTTCCTTTGTCACCCAATAAATAGATATGTAAAACCTTTATATATTTATCTTATTATATTATATAATAGCTCTATTTTATATTGAGCACTCTACCAATAATACTGCCTTTGGTACACCATTCCAGCAAAAGCTGAAACAGTGACCATCTCACACTATAGTATATATATATATATATATATATATATATATATATATATATATATATATACACATATATGGATAAACAGCACATACATTTTTGTCCACACATTCTGTTCTCAAATCACCGAATGGATGATACAATATCCGTCTGGATTTAGCTGATGTATTTGCTATAGCTGATTTGTTCCCAAGTACTTTCAGCCCCGTCACGAGCCATCGTCGGAGGAATTGAAAAAACAACCTAACATTGGAATTTTCCATATATACTGGTAGTCTATTTATACTGGTGTTATATTTTCTTTTGTTTTCTTTCGTTTATATATATATATAAAAATTAATATTAAGTTAAAAGGATTGAGGACAGAATTTCAAGAAAACATGTCTGTGCTGTTCAACCAAATATGTTTGAATGAAGAAATGCTGCCTAATTACACACACACACACACACACACACATATATATATATATATATATATATATATATATATATATGATAAGTATGTAAACACGATGTGTTTGGATATGGCTTTTTTGCCGACAATTTTTGGGAGAATATGTGCTTAATTGGAGTCGTACCTAATTTTGAAAATTAATTAATTAATGATTAATTAATTAGGCGGGAATGCCTATTTAAATGTATGGCTAAACAAATCGAGAAAAATCAATCTCTGTATGTACATTTCGGCCTATTAGGCCTCATCAGCAGAGCTATAGATAGGAAGACCGCCCTGTGCGTGATTTGAAACCGGACTGTCAAGCTGACAGGCGGGTACCATAACCTATATATATGTCAGCATTTTCTCTTTATACGGATTTGGTTGAACGCGACAGACATTTCATGTCTGACGAGTTTATTTTCAATCTTTTCCTATTGCCTGAACATCTTTTTTTATCTGGGTGGAATTGGTAAATGAATCCACCAAAGGTTATTTCACTAGTACTTTCAGCACTACTTAGTGCCATCGTCAAGTGTAGAGTAGTGAGATGTTTTCGTGGTTCTTTTTAAACAAACAGAGCAGCTTTAGGAGTAAATAGGTGCAGGGACTCACAGAGTTATAAGAAATGTTATGGGGAATGAGGGTAGGGGAATTGGTGGGAAATTATAGGCATTTAAGGATATGGTTGCTGTATTCAAAGTTAATCTTGTTTAATGTTATTCTTTTGTTTAATGCAAAGGGCTTCGAGTATTTGAAGTTTTTTTTCTTTGTGCAGGATGTGTTTCAGTTAGAATTTTCCGTTAATATAAAAAAAAAGCCAACAAGTAACTCGTCAAACATGACGTGACATGTCTGTCGCGTACAACCAAGCATATATATATATATATTTTTAGGATATATGCTTAATTGAAGTCATACCTAATTTTTGAAAATTAATTAGTTAATAATTAATGAATTTAGACGGGTATATATGTTCAAATGTAAGGCTAGACAAATCGAGAAAATATCAATCCCTGAATGTACATTTCGATCTATTAGGTACATTCAGGGATTGTACATTCAGGGATTGACATTTTATCGATTTGTTTAGCCTTACATTTGAACATATATGCCCGCCTAAATTCATTAATTATTAACTAATTAATTTTCAAAAATTAGGTATGACTTCAATTAAGCACATATCCTCCAAAAATTATCGGCTAAAAGCCATATCAAATAAACACAGTGTTTATTTACGTACTCTCATATATATATATATATATATCCTGTCCTTCCGCCACGAGAAAAATTCGAATGAGGTCAGTTTTTAAGTGGATTACAGCTGCTTTGAATTGAGACTTTTCCTTCTCCATTTTAAGAGCCGCTGGACTAGATAATCAACGATTGGCTCAAAATATTTGAATAACAGCATTATTTTAAGTTAGTAAGTCCTGGGAGACAGTCGCTATTAAAAAGAACAATTAGAGCGTGTTCGTGCTGGTTATAGACGCTGGACATAGACACCTACAAGAAGGTCAGTTCTGAAGTTAGACATTTCAAAGCATGTTGCATACTGACGTTTTCACGTTACCAAATCAGCATAATGTTGTATACCCTTTCTTACTTCTTACTCTGGTCGTCTATTCTTCTGGTCGGCTTTGGTTCTATCTTCTAGCATCTTGGTCTGGTCTCTTCTAAAGTCTGGACTTTCTTTGGGGATTCCGGGTCTGGTTTTCTATTGGGATTTCTCGTTATCACAAGCCCTGTGTCATTGTTAGTTTTTAGGTAATAAACACAAGACTTCGATTTACGTTGATGTTACTTTATTTGTAAATCCCCAACCAGACATTCTGCGCAGTGATACTTACATGTTACTAGCTCGGTTTCTAACTTCTAATTGACTGAGTTACTTAGTATCCTTAAACCGGAACAGGGTCTTCTATGCTTTCCGGTTCACATGATTTATCCCCGGAAAGCAAGGTGAGAGTGAGGTCAAGCATTGTCACTCATCTTTCAAGGCCGTGGGCTGCACTAATCGCCATTTTGATTTCTACACTATTGCCATAATCATTAGGTATCTAATAATTATGTAACAAGTAGATTGATTGAAAATATCCAACGTGCAACGATTGCCGAGCCGAAAATGACCTGAATAAAAACTATTCGTTTAAACTTATACACAGAGCAGCTGTGAAGACGAAGGGGAGCTTATAAAGCGCCTCATGGAGGCGCGTGGTCTAATGGTTAGAGTCGTAGGAAATGGACTCGTCAACGCGAGTTCAATTCTTGGACGAAGCCGTTGGTATTTCACATGGCGCTAATACCCTTGGGAAAGGTATGAATCCAATTCTCCCTCCAGCTATGGATAAATAGCAGGGCAGACTGGACTCTTTAACCATGGCAAGGTAACCAGTCTAGGAGAAGGAAAACTCTGAATTCAAACCTGTTAAACTCCGCGTAAGAAATTGACCTTGTGTCGCATCCTGCTCGTGTGGAGGGGTTGGTAAATATATATAAAGCGCCTGATTTTCAGTGACGAGTCGTCTGTCAGTTGCAATCTTACCTGATGCTCGTGCTCCATAAGGCATTAAAATAAATCGTCTCAGCTTCGTGGAGATTGGGGGTGGGTGGATTCCCACCTAAGAGAGTACCTGCCCTCCTCGTCTAATCAGACAAGATACGGATTTATTACCCAACACCAGACGTGACCCAAAAATAGGAATACTGGCATAGCTCAGCTACTTTTGGCCCCACCTCGCTCCACCATTAGAAACTTGCTTCCTTCTTTCAAGATTTAACCAACACTGTATCCTATACCGGAAGTATTAACATATAAGAACATATAAATAAAGTATTGCTCACCTTACCCTCCAGGTAGGTTGATAGATACTAAAATATCAACATAAAAAATTAGTCTGAATGCGAATGGAATATTGCGTGATGTAGGTCGGAATGCAGACGTGTGGTCGGTTTTTGTTTTCTTCTCTTTCCTTCCTCTTTTGTTTTTATCTGTTTATATATTTCTTTTTTCTGTCTATCGATCTATCTATTTATCTATCTATGTCTTCATATCTAATCATATATCAATCTCTGTATCTTTATTTCTATCTACCTATCTATCTATATCTATGTTTATTTATGTCTTTATCTATCTATCTCTATCTATCTCTATTTCTCTCTCTCTCTCTCTCTCTCTCTCTATCTCTCTCTCTCTCTCTCTCTCTCTATATATATATATATATATATATATATATATGAATAAAAGGAAGTGAATCTGACGGTATGTAGTATGATAAAAAATTGAAAAAACACAGGTTTAAATGAGTTAAGTGGTGAGTTTATAGGCCGACGTTGCAGTGTTTCGATCTATTAATTAGATCATCTTCAGGGCTTTTGTTGGTATGTGGAAGGTGATAAAAAATTTTTCTCTCAGAATAAGGAGAAAGTTATAGTAATAGTCCTTGTTTATCGGTCTGTTTAAAATTTGAAGTCTGGGAAAAAAAAGAACGTTGAAAAAATGAATGGTTTGAAATATGACATCAAATATTCTTTTTTGTGGTGTGAGTATTAGAATGTGTAAGTGTTTGTATCGAAAAAAGCATTGTGCATTTTTATGTGTTTATGAATGCGTGGTTGCGCGTGTGTGTATAAATCTTTTGCGATAAACGGAATCGAAACTATATATATATATATGTTGAAAAAAGAAATAAAGGAAAGAAAGTATAGAATGGATAAAATAGGATATTTTGATTATTTTTACTTACACGTGTTTCGGTCAGGAGTTTATCCATGTGTACATTATTCAAACTATTATTATTTTTAAATAACCAAATGAAATAAAATAATAATAGAAAAAATGTAGAAATTTTCCGCACACAAAGAAGATTCGACCTTCCTCAGAGTAAATCCTTATTTTGTTAAATGAAATTCGTTGGAAAGCGGAGAATTTTTGAAATGTTCGAAAAAAGAACTTTTTAAAAAATCACGTGAAGAGAGTGTTTAAACGCGGGCGAGAAAGACGGTTATAATGACGTAATGTCACATGCGACGGATTTTGAAGTGGAGAGATGATGGCTGGAATAAAGTTTTGTGGAATTTTACTTTTCGATATTTTCAGGTTGAGCACTCTGTCTAGAAGGGACTAATTGCGAAAATTCAACGCTTCGGCGAAAAGCTAGTCTCACTTGTTTACAAGTTAAAGACCTATGGTGAGTTTATTTCCGGTTTAGGAAATATAGCGATTATTCTGCCTTCTATTCTAGGCAGCTGCTTGTGGACCCATCGGTAAGAGACTTGACGAGCGAAAGTTCGTTCGGGTCTCGATCCCGACCAGAGGTAGCAGCTGAAAAATAAGTCTAGCTGTACTGATGAGGGGTAAACCCCGAAACGCGCGTCTGTAGATTGCTTTATATATATGTATATATATACCAGTGTATTTATATCTAAAGACATTTGATTTTTGATGATTCAATTTCACCCGAGATACAGACTCTGATGACATCAGACCTAGATGAAGAGAGATGGTTCAATCCGTCCAGAAGGTTAGAATGAACATACGAAGATATAGATAAGAATAGATTATCTAACACCGTCTTAATATAAGTTTAAACGTTTAATGAACATTATATCTCTAACTTATAGGGATAGAATAACCACAGACGGTTTGGCATACCAGTAAACTCAGTCAACCATTTTCAGAATCAAATTTATTTTCACTAGTGACCGTCTCAGTAAGTTTTTAAAATAAATCGCCTCAACGGATAAGGGACAGATTTATTACCCAACACCAGACGTGGTAGTCGCCAAAACAGGGAAATAGAGAGCTGCTGATTACGCCAATAGTGACAAGACAGAAAGAAAGCCAGACAGAGATAGCGGACGACTACTGCTCATCACTCATCACCAGCACGTCATGGGTGTTCTTTCCTTTTCTGGTGGACGCCATTCTTTCTTATCTCAGAACTACAAGGTCGACCCTGACCTGGAGTAGTAGGACCTGTTATGGTCGCATTTCTGTGTCAAATAGATCGGTTTAAAAATTATTCGTATTTACTGGAACAATGAAAAAAAAAAACTCTGAGGACACATCTACAAAAAAGAATTAAAGAGTAGGTGTCCGTTCTTGTTAGAATCATTGTCAACACTGTAGGGTTTCAGTTATTCTGTCGTTCACAGAATGCAGCTGGTTAATCATTGTCTGTAGGTTTCCTCTGTAATATATAAGTACTAGTCTGTACTGAGTTGATAATCCGAGTCCGTAGGTTTCCTTGTACTATGTATAAGTCCAAGACTGTATGTCTTGTAAAAGGTTCAACCAGTAATTGATTTGAGGACAGTTGTAAATGATCTTTAATTTAAATGCACAATGACGCGATTCCCTAACCTCTTTGAATAAAATAACCACAGACAGTTAGCATACCGTTTAAATCAGCTAATCGATCATTTTCAGTAATTCCTGTTAAACGTTTTGACATAATTGATTTTAAGTGAGGGACACGCGTAATTTATGATGGCAATTAAATTATTAAAAACAGAAAGTATCACTTTTTTATTACTACAAAAAGACCTGAGGTAATCCAAGTATTGATTAATTCATTAGCAGTTAGCAAACATTGCACGATTCTGAGATATTATTTCTTTTCCTAGAAGAGTGAATCAGCTTAGAACGGACCCTAAGTATTTGGTTTGGTTTATTTGAAATTTATATTTATTTGATTACTAGCAAGACTTGTGAATATTAACACAGTATGATCATGTAATTATTACAACGTTTGATATGTTTATTTATGAGTGATTGAAAAATAGTTTTATATGTAAAAAAGTATAATAATCTTGATTTAACTCTCTCTTACTTTTTTCTTTCCTTCTTTTCATCTTTTCAATATGTTCGATTGAAGCAGATTAGCGTTATCGCTTTCGCACATTCAACCCCGTCTCTATATCTACCCAATTTTCTTTCTTTTATTCTTTCTTTTTAATTATATATTTTGCGTGTAGCATGCTCTTTTTTTCTCTTTTTTCCTTTATAATAAAAATGGAATGGTCCATAATTTAGCTGGGGTAACGACACACTTAAGAAATAAGAATTCGGTGGATAAGCAATACTAGATAATCAGGATTTACATTTTTGCATTTCATCTTGGTCGATTTGAACTGTCTAATTTTTAACCAGAGGGTGTTGCAAGATGATAACGGTCGTACTTTTAAGGAACACGAGTATTGATATATCGATAATCAAATTTGTTTGGTTTGTTTAGCGATTTATGAGTTATTTAATAACTAAATTTTATTAATTGGTAAATGTTTGATTATAATCCTAACTATTTATATCTTTAATGTGGTTTAAGTTTATTCATTTAACGGCATATCAACTCCTTATGGATTATCTCATGTCCAAATTTGGTTCATTTGTGAATATTTGATTCCATTCATAACTATTTATATGTTTGGTTTGATTTATTTGTTTAATGGCATATCAACCCTTTATAGGTTAATTACTGCCAACGTTTGAGTTATTTTGAAATATTTGATTATGATCTTAACTCTTTATAAGTTTGGTTTGTTTTTTTAACGGCATATCAACTTATGGGTTATTTAATGCCGAAATTTGATTCCTTGGTAAATGTTTGATTACAATCATAACTCTTTATATGTTTGGTTTGGTTTGGTTTGGTTTGGTTATTTTTTACCACATATCAACTCTTTATGTGTTAATTAATACCAACATTTGATAAATACATTGATACATGTTTGATTATAATCATTATTATAATCCAAGTACACAAGGTGGTTTATTTCTTGTGATTTTGTAAATTTGTATCATATTGTACACCTATTTATTAATACCCTTGTCTCTTAATCTTCTGGCCGTTAGCATCCTTGAACAGCATCTGGTTTAAAATGACACCGTCCAAATCGTCCAAAATGAAATGCAAAAATGTAAATCCTGATTATCTGGTGTCGCTTCTTCGCCAAATTCTTATTACGAGTTTCGACACCTCAGCAAAATAATGGATCATTCCGTTTTTATTATAAATAAGTAAAGAGAAGAAAATGGAATGCTACACAAAAAATATAAGAAAGAAAGAAATAAAAAAGAGAGTAGAGGAAAGAGAGAGAGAGGGGGGCTTCAATCAAACATAATGAATAGATGAAAAGAAGGAAAGAAAGAAAAAGAATAATAAGAGAGAGTTAAGTCAATATTATCATACTATTTACATATTGAACTATCATTCAATAGCTCGAAAGTAAACGTATCAAACGTTGTAATAATTGGATTATCATACTGTGTTTTATATTCACAGGTCCTGCTAGTAGATTAAAATTAGCTCAATTTGTATATTTTGGAACCAGCTGAAGTAAGATTTGATTGATTCATTGACTTTAATGGCATATCAACTTGACTAGGGTTATTTTATGCCTAGAAGTTAAGGGATTGAGAGAGGGGGTGGGCGAGCGTCTGCAATAACGCTAAACTGTTTCAATAAAACATAATAAAAAGATACAAACAAACAAAGAAAGAAAATAAAAAAGGGCAAGGGAGAGTTAACTCAAGATTAATATACTATTTACATATTGAACTATTTAGCAATAGCTCATAAATAAACATATCAAACGTTGTAATAATCAAATTATCATAATGTGGTATATCAACAGGCCCTGCTAGTCAATATCATTATACTTTTTGCATATTGAAATATCTTGCAATAGCTCTTAAGTAAACATATCAAACATTGTAATAATTAAATTATCATACTCTTGTATATCCACAGGCCCTGCTAGTCAATATTATCATACTTTTTACATAATGAACTATCTGGCAATCGCTCGGAAGTAAACATATCAAATGTTGTGATTATTAAATTATCATACTGTGCTATATCATTAGGCCCTGTTAGTCAAGATTATTATACTTTTCACATATTGAACTATTTGGTAATAAGTCGAAGTAAACATATCAAACGTTGTAATAATTAAATTATCATACTGTGGTATATCAACTGGCTTTGCTAGTCAAGATTATTATACTTTTTACATATTGAACTATTTAGCAATAGCTCTTAAGTAAACATATGAAACGTTGTAATTATTAAATTATCATACTCTGGTATATCCACAGGTCATGCTAATTTTATTATTATTCATCATTATTATCTAATTTTTGATTTCTTTCTATCCTTCAGTAGATCTTTACTCTTCTTGGGGTGATGCAGTCTAGAGTATTCTAAGCCTCACCGACCGGATGACTAACGCACTCCAATATACTCAAATGCACTCCAATATACTCAAACAAGAACAACAGCCACAATGTGGAACATGTCAAACACCTTTAACAGTTAAACACTTATTAATGGAATTCAGGTTTTTTTCTCACATCAGAAACCGTTATTCTAAAGCAAACAATATGAAAGATCTGTTTGAAAATGTCAACATGGAGGATATTCTCTCTTTTCTGAGGGAAATAAAATTATACCATAGAATATAGACATGAAACAAATCAATACCATACAACATAATCCCCAATAATGCTAACACATTTTTAAATCCAATTACTAAAAAGTATAAATATAAATACACGATATGTATAACTTCCTAACCGTTAGGCATAACATAACCCCAGACGGATTGATATGCCGTTAAAATCAATAAACAAACAAACGACCGGATGAGGCACTACGTATCTGCACCGAAATGTTGTCCAGCGTTGTCATGTTAAAAAGACCAGCAAAGTAATTATTGCGATTTATATTTGTAATCAAAGTCTTTTATCAATCTCATTATCAAAAGGGTAAAAACATAAAAGACAATTAAAAATTAATTATTATTGTAATTAATTCTATCACTAAAGAATTTTGATGAAAAGGCAAAATATCTTTTCTCTGATAATGAACCAAAACAATTCGGATCAGATAGCAAAGACTATCAGACCAATCAGAAGAATTATTGTTATTTTTATATCTTGTGAGATTTTCGCACTAGTTTGGTATGGAATAAATTTAACTCATTTCCTACTAAATTTCCACCTACGGCTGAACCAAATTTTCTTGGTATTCTTTATCTGTGTAATGGCATATTTCAAAGTCCACAATCTGTTCCTATCAAAACTTATTCTATTCAAATAAAGACCTATTAAACTGGTCTACAATATTCTCAAGTTAGAACATATATTTGCTTTTAAGGCATTTTTTACGCTGAATCCAAATATTATATTCATTTTTTCTAATCAGATCAAATTTCTAAGATACAAGCTCTTGAAATGTATTAAACAGTATTATAACTTTATTTATTTGTGATAAATAGAGACCACAGACTTTTGAATAAGTATTATTATTATTGTTGTGAGGGTTTAAGAGGTCAAATAGGAACAAAACGACGGGTAACAAATGTAAAAAAATGTATTAACAGAAAGTAGACAAATACAATAGAGATAAGTGGAAATTACGTCCGACAATAGAGGTATTGGCTTGCTCGCATTGGCTTACTGCTAAGCCACAATTATCCCTGTTACTTATAGTAACCCATCGGCGCATTCCATTGGTCAATAGGGTGTATCACCTATAACAATTATGTATAATTTGTCATGCACTATTCAAGCACATCTTAAAAAAACAGACCTGACCAAAGACAATACATTTTTTAATTCACGATAAAACCTTTGACCCTTGGAAAAGTTTTTTTTTAACGCCGGCCAATGTTATTATTATAACCTGAGTCCTGTTCCATTATCAGTTTTTGTTCCTTGCTTAGGTGTGTCGTGAGAGCCGTTGTGAGAGTAGGCAAAGACATAGGTTATCCATTATCTTAAAGGCATGAATTATGTCGTAAGAATTATATTGTAAGAATTATAGTGTAAGATCCTAAAAGATTTCTCTGATAGCGTGTCAACTATCTGACTTTTGCACATATGTCTTTGTGCAGCAATTCACATTTCAGTATCTGGACCACATGAGAATATATTAAAATGAAAACCTCAAACAATAAAAAATACTCTAACAAATTATATATATATAAAGAGTTTAAGATGGCGAGATATATATATATATATATATATATATATATATATATATATATTGTTAATTAAACCTACGCCTCTACTCTTTTGGCTGGAGCTGTACATCTACAGAGGAGTAAGAACCACTAATGGTGCCACCTGTAAGCCATGATGCTTAAGGACGGAATCCTGGTGGCTGAGCAGTCTATGATATGCAACACACCACATTGGTACTTACATAGATATGACGGCTGGTCACATCAAAACTTAGCACTTATATGAGTCCCAACCCTAATGCCCTTATGGCAAGCCCCAACTCTTTATATCATATATGTGCTATAAGGTGGTGACTGAGGGTTTTAGTGTCTTGGTATGACGTTAAACTCTATCTGATGGTTAAGTTCTAGTTCTGGGGCTCGAGAAATGTGGAGTATCTTTTTATTACTATAACTCCCAGGTTCACTCTGACCGGGAGTGGTAGTACCTCTTAGGGTTCCATCTATGAGTTAAATAGAACAAAGGTGTTCTAAAAATGAGTTTAAAAAATTGAGTTTTAAAAGAAATTGAGTACCCATCTAGAATGTATAAAACAAAACGTCTTCGGCATAAAATGACCCAATGGGTTGACATGCCGTAAAATCCAACCAACCAAACCAACCAAACAAATCTTCTACAAGGATGGCTATGGCATTAAATATCCCATGAAGTTTGATAGCTTAGAATAATTAACTTTGCCTGAGTAGCTTAATTATTATGGGCTAAGGATATTTGGGGGATTGAAAAAAAAAACGGTAATCGGATTTCTGGAGAAAGAGAAGAAAAAGAAATAGAAACAAAAAGAGGTTAAAGTTTGGAATTCTAAACGCTCAACGGGTGCCAGCCATTGACCTATCAATGACCCCTGAACTAGATTTAAAAAAAAACAGAAGTCCCAGGTTTTATGCAAAGGGCGGAAGTGGATATGTCCCTTCCCCCACCCCGAGTCCACAAACGGAAGAGAAAAATCGGTTGTATTCGTCTGGGCCTTCGTCGGAGGCAGACGTGCGTTTCTTGGGGTCTCACTGTGGCCTGTCTAGACTAGCAACGAACAGCGCACATGAAGGTGATATACGTTAGAACAGCTTGACCTCTCTCTCTCTCTCTCTCTCTCTCTCTCTCTCTCTCTCTCTCTCTCTCTCTCTCTCTCTCTCTGAAAAAGAATCTACGACCCTAAAAAGATATGAACTTTCGTATGTTGTTTCTCTGAACTAACGACGGTTACTATTACTAACGGCTACTTCTATAACTCGACCTTGGCCTCTACGTAACAGTTGAAAAGCTTAGATACACGACTGTGTTCCGACACATCACAACCCGATATCCCAGTCTCGTACATCTACTCTAGCCACTGATATATGTAATATGTCAGTGACAGGTGGAATAATGATCAGGATATTTGTGTATCCATAAAAGAGAAAAAGAAATAGAAGGAATTTAAAAAAGACTGACGAAAAAACAAAAACAATTGTTCATCATATTAGTATTACGTAGTGCCTTTTCTTTGACGGTACCAAATAGGTATATGTTGCATACCTCTTTACCGGCACTATATATCTATAAGTTATATACTTCTCTTTTACTTATTATTCTTGTCGTCTACTCTTCTGGCCGGTATATCTTCTAAGGTCTGGTCTTTCTTATATGGGGATTCCGGGTCTGGTTCCTGCTGGGGATCGTTCCTTATGAGAAGCCTTGTGTCATTGATAGCTTTTAGTAATAACAACAAAACTTCGATCTACTTTTGATGTTACTTTATTCGTAGAACCCCAGACCAGACAATCACGCAGTGAGTCTCACATCTTGCTAGCTTCGCTTCTAAGTTCTAACTCTAACTGACTTGCCTACCCCTTAAACCGGAAGGGGCTTTCTATAGAGGTTCCGTTTCTCACGGTTCTCCACAGAACGCAAGGTGAGAGTGAGAGTCAAACACTGATCGCCATAATGATTTCTACACTATTGTCATAATCATTAGGTATCTAATGATTATGTAACATTAGGATCTTTTAAGTTATGAATGTATTTTTATTTCTTTGATAATTTATTTGATTTATTTGGTTATCAGTGCCACTGTATGGCTACATGATTTACTCAAGTAAAACGTTTTGAGGAAAAAGATAGTTGACATCTACTCGTGCTGTCGTGATCAGATAAGAAGAAATTGAATGAGGACAATTTTGTTAAGTCAATCGTGGTGGTGGACCACGTGCCTAGAAAATCCGCTTTTTAAATTGTCTTACGATTCTGGATTTAGGAGTTTAGTTTTCCTGTTGACAACTTCAAGGGCAGAAAAGGGTGTACTCTCAATAGCAGAAAGTCTGCCGGTTTCCTTGTAATCCTAGCTAGAACAGGAGTGTAGTTCCTTGTAGCTCTCCTTGCCTATAGTATTGTTTGTGGCAGAGAATCTAGTTAGCAACTGACTTGAGGAGAAGTTGCAAATAATGCTCAAATGCTTTGCCAGGCTCGTTTCTGATTGGCCTATTTTACCGGAAATGCATGCTGGGAAGGTTCATGAATATCAGTGTGAATTTTGCGTATATCTTGTACCAAGATTAGTCTGGGCATCTAACGTGGTGTAATGGTTAGCAAGCTAGATTCGCAGACCATTGTAAGTGAGTTCGATTCTCGTTGGTCACCCATACTTCTGGCCTTGTACCACATCTAAGCTAAGCTTAGTAAATAACTATAAGGCACCTCACATGGTGAAATGGTTAGAAAGTTAGATTCACAGACCATTGTTAGTGAGTTCGATTCCCATTGGGCGCCCCATACTTCTGGCCTTGTGCCACATCTAAGCTAAGCTTAGTAAATAACTATAAGGCACCTCACATGGTGAAATGGTTAGAAAGTTAGATTCACAGACCATTGTTAGTGAGTTCGATACCCATTGCACGCCCCATACTTCTGGCCTTGTGCCACATCTAAGCTAAGCTTAGCAAATAACTATAAGGCACCTCACATGGTGAAATGGTTAGCAACCTAGATTCGCAGACCATTGTTAGTGAGTTCGATTCCCATTGGGTGCTCCATACTTATGGCCTTGTGCCACATCTAAGCTACGCTTAGTAAATAACTATACCAATATTAGTCCATCGTGCTGTCGTACAGCTGCTTTTTTTGTGGAGTGCTGCTTCCAAAGATTGTGAGAAACAAACGGATCACCTAATCCTGGCCAGTAGACCCAACCTAGTGTTAATTTGACCCCGGATCAATTACATACTCTAAGAATTTGATCCCGGATAAAATAAGTACTGTAAACATTATTTGAATAAAGAAATATCTAAATAAATGCACACAATAGTTGTATAATTCGTATTCTACACGTTCGCTGGGGGGGGGGGGGATAAAGTGCCCAACACAGTCGTGCTGGATTGCGCCGACATGAACAGCATGTTCTCCATTCTCTGTGAGAGGGGCCTTCGTTGGCTTGGTCATGTCAGGAGAATGGAAAATAGACGCATCCCAAAAGATCTTTTGTACGGCGAATTAGTAAAAGGCTCCCGATCGGTTGGTAGACCACGCTTACGATTAAAAGATGTCTGCAGGAGAGTTATGAAGATATGCCATATTGATACAAACACGTGGGAGGTAGATGCAAAAATAGAGCGGCCTGGCGCCTCAACGTTAAGAAAGGCACGGAGAGGGGTGAGGCAGAGAGGGGAGTAGCCTCGACAAAATAGAGAGCCAGAAAGAGGGAGAAAAGCAAGCAGCCCCAGAAAGTATCACAGTTTGTATGCATTCCGTGCACCAAAGACTGTCACTCGAGAGTTGGCCAGCGGAATCACGTGTGCAGATACAGATAAGAAAATGTTTTTATTTTCATTTAATTTTTTTTGGACACTACGCCATCGTCCTTAGTGGACGTAAAGGATCCAATAAAATAAAACATTATTTGAATCTACCTATACCTCATCGAGGACACAATAAAAAAATATCATATTTTCTTTTGATCTCTAATTATATATGAACTCTATCTATTAATAAAAGATTTGATAATTAGTATAAACATTTGTTGAATATTTCTGGGACTCATAGATAACACAATGAAAATATCATACTTGAATTTGATCACGGATCAAATAAATAAACTTTGTATTGTAAAGGATCAAATAAGAACTGTAAACATTATTTGAATATATCTGTAATTCTTAGTTAACAATAAAAATTATATTTTCATTTGATCCTGGATCAAATAAGGAGTATAAAGATTTGATACCAGATCAAATAAGTACCGAAAACATTTGATCCCGGATCAAATGAATACTGTAGATATTTTATATCGGATCAAATATGGGCCATAAACATTTGTTACCAGATCAAATAAGTACTATAAACATTTATAATAAACAAAATAAGTATTGTAAAAACGATTTGAATATATCTGTAATTCATAGAGAACACTATAAAATTATAATGTTCTTATTTGAACTCGGATCAAATAAGTTCTTTAAATATTTAAACCTGAATCAAATAGTGCTGTAAACATTATTTGAATATATCTGTAATTCATAGATAACACTATAAAACTATAATGTTTTTATTTGAATCCAGATCAAATAAGTTCTGTAAACATTTGATCCCGGATCAAATAAATACGTTAAACATTATTTAAATATATCCATAACTCATATATATAACACTATGAAACTATAAAGTACTGTAAACATTTAAACCTGAATCAAATAATGCTGTACACATTATTTGAATATCTTTAAAATGTACCCTCATTTTTAAGGGGTCCACCAAGGCAATTTTTGCCTGCCCCTCTCTTGGCTCATCCCTATTAATGTTTTATTTATCCAATTGCCGGGACTGTTCTACAAAACAACATGGTCTCGAGAATATAAGCCGTAAGTTCAAATCGTTGAGTCAGATATTAAAATTTTTTTGTCTAATCAGGTTCCCAATTTTTTTTTCAGGCTAGCATCCCTTGGCTTCCGAGCGCCCTTTCATAAACACATGCGAGCATACACTAGTTTCTTCTTTTTTTTTTCTTCTCGGTTGGTTGGTTGATTGATTTTCCGGCATGTCAACCCTTCTTGAGTTATTTTATACCGAAGACATTTTGTTTTATTCATTTTGTATGGATATTCAAATTTTTTTAACACATTTTTAAACAGATTTGTTTAATCTGTTTTTCTCTATTTAACCCAGATATAGGACCCTAACAGGTACTACCAGTCCGGATCAGGGTAAATCTAGAGTAATGGCAATGAAAGAGGTACTCCACACTCTATGCGGTTTAAGATCATACCGATGATCGTGTGATCCTCAGGCACCGCCTTTTAGCACATATATGATAAAAAGGATTTGGTATTGCCATAAGGGCAAAGGTGTTTGGATAATCATATTGGTGCTTTTACTTGACCAGATTTACCAATTAATTGGAGGGTGCCTCTCCGACCGACCAACTAGCCTAAGTGAGGGGCAAAGTGGAGTATTAAACATTATGGGTCGCCAACCACGAGGAACAAGTGACCGTATTGTGGGGATTTTATTCTTCTGCGGTGATGCAGACGGTATATTCTTTTGCGCCTGCCGACAAGGCGTTTCTTTTCAATTGTTCAAATTGAAAACAAGATTAAATACAAAGATATATTTCATAAATAAATCCTAATCTAATAAACCAATTTATTTAACACTTTTAATCTTAATAAAATCATATTCTCATAAAATATTATGAAAATGGGAATAAATGGAATTTCTTAGAAGAGAAAACGGAATTCACGAAAATGCGGGAACGGAATCAAGGTAAATTACAAACGGAAAATGGGGGGGGGGGTATAAGATTGAAATTAACGTGCACTGCTTACAAATCTGAGCTGAGCATTGGCCCTTGCAGTTGTCTACTCACTCTGCTCTCTAGCCTGACTGAGCTGCATACGGTAACTGATGTGCCACTGTACGTGTTGAGTACAGGCACCAAGCAAACGTTCACACTCTTGACCCTGATTTCAGACTACGTAACAAAACTATGCATTCATTTATTTTATTAATTCAGTTTTATTCTGTATAAACTTCATACCTATCTCTTCACGTTAGTATTTATGACATATATTTTGTTATTTTTCAAAAATTTTTAGATGAGGCTTGATGTGTATTTTTTTTTCGGGCTGTTGTCCTCGTCTTTATTTTGGTATGTAAAACACAACATTTTGGGTGCTATATCCTCTGTTCTTCTTGTGGTGTTCAACGTCTATTCCAGTATAGCAATGACCGAACTTGCGAACTATTAAAAATGATTTCGCAAGTAAGGTCATTGCTATACTCGGATATACAGGAAACACATGAAGAAGGCCGGAGAATGCAGTGGCTGAAACGATGTGTCTTTACATACCACAATAAAGATAAGGACAACAGTAAAAAAAATTCAAACTAATATATATTTTTCATTTAGATTTTGTAAAAGAACAAGTTATTCACTAACTGCTCATCATATGCTACCTGTTTTTGCTTCACAGCCTCCCACCGCCACTGCCTCCCACTACCACTGACTCCATCCACTGCTGACTCACACTACCGCCGCCAGTGGGTGATACCGCCCACTTAGTGAACCATTGGTTTAATCCGATTCAGTAAGACAGACACAAGTTACTAGAATATAAAGTAGAATAAACTAATTGTAGATAATCCCCAATCTGGACAGTGGAATAAGTACAGTCTATTCTAGGGATGCCCAAAATTGGCCCAAAATCCGTTTTTGACAAAATGACTTTAGCCCCCCCCCCCTCCACCCACACACACACAGAGAAAATAATTTACAAAAAAATCAGGGAATTATCGGATTTTAATGAAATTTACAGTGTTTATTTATCAATGAATCATCTTTATAATGCATTATTTATTTTATTCAAAACTCTCTGACTTTTTCAGGTCACTTAATTCTGACCCCCCCCCTTTACTTTGGGAGTGTAAAATATTGGCGAGCGGGTCCTTGTTTGATACTAATTACAGTAAAAAATAAAAAGATAAAAGACCGAAGTTGTAAATAGAAAAAAAAAGTTTAAGTGGAATATTCTATAAGAAAATAAGTACCGAAAATCGGATAATAAAATGTTAAAAAAATAATAAATTATTAATTTTTTGGAGATTACTTTTTTACTCATTTCGATAATTATTTAATTGGCTATTATCTTATAAAAGAAAAAAAATTATACATCGATATTTTTTCTGTTTAAAAAAGGGGGGCTACATTTTCAATAGAGTTTTTCTTCAAAACGTATACTTTGATTGACTAAAATAAGTTTTGCATTAAATAGATATTTATTTCTAGAATCTAAAAATATAACATTTTAAACTTAACATCAGAATATTTTTATTCTAAATGAATTTTATATGTTAATTTTTCATAGCAAAAATATTTAATTCAAGTTTTGAAATAAAATAACTGATGCATTATAAAATGTATTAATTGATAAATCAATACTGAAAATTTCATTAAAATTGGATAATTCGCTGATTTTTGGTATTTTTTTTTCAATAAAAAATAATGCCCTTTAAAAAGAGCCAAAATGGCGAACTTGAACGAAAATGACCAAAACAAACCGTTTTAAAAGTATTAAAAATAAATTGCATCTGTAATGATATTTTTCTTTTTTTAATGATGGTCATAATGACTTACTACTTATCGTTTTAGACAAAATTTTGACCTTAAATAATAGATTTAATTAATTTTGATTCGTTTTTAAAATTTTTAGCAGACGAAAAATTGTGTATACCTAGTCTATTCCTGTCGACTGAACAAAAGGGTCATACGGTAACTTAGTACGACCTACTTTGGGAGGCTGAAGACCAACTTTAAGAAAGTCTAGAAAGGAACAAGTCATTGTGTCCCGATTATGCATTGGTCATATAAGACTAACGCACTCCTATATACTCAAACAAGAACAACAATCACAATGTGAAACACGTCAAACACCTTTGACTGTTAAACACTTATTCATGGGATGAATGTTTTTTGCTCACATCAGAAACCGTTATTTTAAAGCAAACAATATGAAAGATCTATTTGAAAATGTCAACATGGAGGACAGTCTGTCCTTTTTGAGGAAAATAAAATTATACCATAGAATATAGACATGAAACTAATCAATACCATACAACATGATCCCCAATAATGCTAACACATTGTTAAAACCAATTACTAAAAAGTATAAATATAAATACACGATATGTATTACTTCCTAACTGTTAGGCATGATATAACCCCAG
>CM042173.1:56245673-56258173 GCA_023376005.1 Doryteuthis pealeii
AAACGGATCACCTTATCCCAGCAAGAAGACCAGACCTAGTGTTGATAAACAAAAAAGAAAGAACTTGTCAACTGGTGGATCTTGCAGTGCCAGCAGATCACTGGGTGAAGCTAAAGGAAAATGAAAAAATAGACAAATATCTGAACCTTGCCAGAGAACTGAAAAAGTTATGGAATATGAAAGTGAAAGTGATACCAATTGTAGTTGGTGCACTTGAAACAGTCCCAAAAGGATTAGAAAAGGGCTTGGAAAGTTTGGATATCAGAGGAAGGATTGAAACCATTCAGAACACTGCACTGCTGCAATCTGCCAGAGTACTCAGAAGAGTCCTGGAGACCTGAGGAGACTTGCTGTCACTCAGGCTCCAGTGAAAGACCATCAGCTAACACTGATGTGAAAACTCAAAAGGAGTAAATAATAATAATAAATGGAATATGAAAGTCAAAGTGATACCAATTGTGGTTGGTGCACTTGGAACAGTCCAAAAAGGATTAGAAAAGGGTCTGGAAAGTTTGGATATCAGAGGAAGGATTGAAACTGCTGCAATCTGCCAGAATACCCAGAAGAGTCCTGGAGACCTGAGGAGACTTGCTGTCACTCAGACTCCAGTGAAAGACCATCAGCTAACACTGATGTGAAAACTCAAAAGGAGTAAATAATAATAATAATAGAAAACAGAAATGGCAAGAATAGCAATTATATGGATAGTTCAAGCGACAAACTGCACAGATCACATATGGGAAAACCTGGACATTGCTAAGAAGGTAAATCCTAATGAGAGAAACTGAATGTCTCAAATTGCAGCAGAAGGACAAATTATATCAAAGAAAAATAGATGATACATAACACAAGTGTATGATGTGTGAAGACAAAGACGAAACGGTTAATCATATTATAAGCGAATGTAGGAAACTACCGCAAAATGAATATAAGACTAGGCACGACTGGGTGGGAAAGGTGATCCACTGGGAATTGTGAAAGAAACTAAATTTTTACGGACGATGCTACTAAATGATATATGCACAAACGGGAATCTGTCTTGATGCGGAAAAATTCTCTGGAACTTTGAGATACAGAAGGATAACCTAATGCTGGCTAGAAGACCTGGCCTAATATCATTTAAAAATAAAAAGGGGGCTTTTTCCTCTCGTGGATTTTGTTGTTCCGGTGGATCAGAAAGTGAAATTGAAAGAAAACATGGATACTTGAACCTTGTCAGAGAACTGAAAACACTGTGGAATATGATATCTAATTTAATTGATGCCTTTGGAACGATCCCCAAGGGTTTGGAAAATAGATTGGGTGAATTGGAAATCAGAATTGAGACCATTCTAACAACCATTCTAACAATGCAAAAAAATCCTGGAGACCCGAGGAGACTTACTGTCACTCAATCTCCTGTGAATCACCTGCTAAGGCAAGTATGAAAATCAATCATTCAGTGAAATAATAATAATAATATAATAATAATAATAATAATAATAATAATAATATGGTTAAGAAAAGGAAACCTCAAAAGAAAAACAGAATCATTAATAATTGCTGCACAAAATAATGCCATAAGGACAAACTATATAAAAGCGAAAATTGATAAGACCCAACAAAATAGTAAATGTAGACTTTGAGGGAATAGAGATGAGACTGTAAACCATATACTCTGCGAATGTAGCAAACTAGCACAACGAGAATACAAAACTAGACACGACTGGGTTGGGAAGGTGATCCACTGGGAATTATGCAAAAAATTAAATTTTGACCACACAACAAAATGGTATATGCATAAACCAGAATCTGTTCTCGAGAACGAAACGCATAAAATTCTCTGGGACTTTGAAATAAAAACGGATCACCTTATCCCAGCAAGAAGACCAGACCTAGTGTTGATAAACAAAAAAGAAAGAACTTGTCAACTGGTGGATTTTGCAGTACCAGCAGATCACAGGGTGAAGCTAAAGGAAAATGAAAAATGGAAAAATATCTGGACCTTGCCAGAGAACTGAAAAAGTTATGGAATATGAAAGTGAAAGTGATACCAATTGTAGTTGGTGCACTTGGAACAGTCCCAAAAGGATTGGAAAATGGTTTGGAAAGTTTGGAAATCAGAGGATGGGTTGAAACCATTCAGAACACTGCACTGCTGCAATCTGCCAGAATACTAAGAAGAGTCCTGGAAACCTGAGGAGACTTGCTGTCACTCAGACTCCAGTGAAAGGCCATCAGCTAATGCTGATGTGAAAACTCAAAAGGTGTAAATAATAATAAACACATGGGCTGTCCCTCTCGTAAGATACTCAGGACCATTCCTAAAATGGACAAAAGGGAGTTCCGACAGATGGACCAAAGGACAATGAAACTCATGACCATGCACAAGCATTGCACCCAAGAGACGACATATCCAGACTATATGTGCCAAGAAAGGAAGGGGGGGCTCTCGCCCACATTTAACACAAAAACATTAATAAAAGTAAGGAACAATTAATTGCAGCAGCCAAGTAAAGCAATTGCAACGCATTGATAAGCAGAAATACATCAAAAACTTTAAAAAAAACATAAATGGAAAGAAAAACAACTACATGGGTACTTCAAGCGTCAAACTCAAGAGATATCACGTCAGAAGACATGGACATGGCTAAGAAGAGGAAACCTCAAGAGAGAAACCGAATCGCTTATAATCGAGAATGCCATAAGAACAAGCTATATAAAGTCAAAGAAAGATAAGACGCAACTGAATAGCAAGTGTAGAATGTGTGGAGACAAAGACGAAATGATTAATCACATAATTAGCGAATGCAGCAAACTAGCACAAAGAGAATAGAAGACTAGACACAACCTGGTAGGAAAGGTAATCCACTGGGAATTGTGCAAGAAATTAAATTCTGATCATACAACAAGCCTTAATCTGTCCTGGAGAATGAGACGCAAAAAATTCCCTGGGACTTTGAGATACAGACAGATAAACCTAATCCCGGCTAGGAGACCGGACCTAGTATTGATTAACAAGAGGAAGAGAACTTGTCATCTCGTGGATGTTGACGTTCCGATTGAGCACCGAGTGAAAGTGAAAGAAAGCGAAAAGAGGGACAAATACTTGGACTTTGCCAGAGAACTGTGAAAACTATTGGACATGAAGGTGAAAGTCGTACAAGTTGTAATTGGTGCACTTGGAACGGTCCCCAAAGATCTGGATAAAATTTTGCTGAATTGGAAATCAGAGGAAGAATCAAGACCACCCAGACTACATTGTTAAGATCGGCTAGAATATTCAGAGGAGTCCTGGAGATCTGAGTTGTAAGAAGAAAGCCAAAATAAAGACAAATACAGGGATCTTGCCAGAGATCTGAGAAGTCTGCAGAAGATGAAGGTGGCGGTGATACCAATCGTAGCTGGAGCCCTTGGAACCTTTATCACAGACATGTTAAAGATATTAAGAGAACTAGAGATCAGAGGAAGAAATAAAATCATCCACAGTATTACTAAAACCGACCTGGATACTTAGAAGAGTCCTGGAGATCTGGGAGACTTAATGTGAGTCCAGGAAAACATGTTAGAGCTGGAGGGAAAAACTCGCCAGGGGTATGATGAAATAATAAACAACATAAGCACACAGAATGGTATCAAATAATATAGAAAGTTTTTTCATCGACCAATATACATAAAAGTTTATATATATATATATATATATATATATATATATATATATATACACGCAAACATACATATATATATATATATATATATATATATATATATATATATATACATACACAAATATGTATACACACACATACACACACAGACATATACATAACAAATTATATATATACAAACATACATATACATATACACCCACACAAACATATATATGTACATACACATATATATACATATATATATATATCATCCATATACACACATATATATACAGACATACATATATATACACGTTATATATATATATATATATAATATATATATATATATATATCTTAAATAATTAATAAATGATAAAGTAAGCCTAATGAGTTAGAGTCTACCTACCTAGGTTTCTCCTAATGGATCATAAGGATAAGTCTGATTATTTTGGGCTCTACTTAGTGTATTGAGCACTTAAGCAACTCTTACGGTATTTTTTCTTTTGGTCATTATAATTGTGCCTACTAATTATTTTCAGGTGGTTCATATAATTTGGTCTTTTCATTTTTTTATGTTTTTTTTTTCTTCATGCGAAAATCTGCATTGTGTAATTACAAATTATGGTGCTTGGAGAATTTTATACTGTCGGAGTTTAGAAATAAAAATGTATCGTTATATATATATATATATATATATATATATTATATATATATATATAAGGGTTTTATAATTTGCTTGAAGCATTGTGTTTATATTGGTCCGTTGGTTGGTGTTGTTTGTTAACCTGTGATTTATTCTTAATATTTCGAGATAAAAATCTCTTCCACAGAAGATCCCCAGTCCATTTGGCTCTGTCTTATACCTTCCAAAATATCTGTCTCTGTGTGTGTGTGTGTGTGTGTGTGTGTGTGTGTGTGTGTGTGTGTGTGTGTATGTGTGTGTTCAGTTTTTGATTACTATTCCAGATCTGGCTCGCCCTCTAAGCATATTTTTTTTTTTACTAACGGGTCCATCTAATCACCAATCTAGAATTTGGCCTAACCTTTTTTATGCTTCTGGGGATCTTCAGTGGAAGAGATTTTCATCTCGAAATATTAAGAATAAATCACAGGTTAACAAACAACACCACAGTTACCTCATTTTTCTTTACACTTGCATTGTGATAGCCTTCAAAACCAATACAACACACACACACACGCACACACACATAAGAGATAAAGCGAAGATTCTTCTAAGCTGTAGTTGTAACAGTACTACTGTACGGCAGCACACATAGACACATAAGCACACACACACACACACACACACACACACACACACAGTTTGGAAAACATGAGACAGAATCAAATGAACAGTACTAGCAACAACTTCAGTTTTGGAAATCTTCTGTGGATGAGATTTTTATCTCGAAATATTAAGAATAAATCACAGGTTAACAAACAACACCATAGTTACTTCTTTTTTCTTTACACTTGCATTGTGATAGCCTTTAAAACCAACAGACCAATATACACACACACACACACACACACACACACACACACACACATATATATATATATATATATATATATATATATATATATATAAACACATTTTTTTTTGATGAAACAAAGAAAATACAGTGCTCAATCACAAATTGTGAGAGCTAATATTTATTTAATTTGTTGAGTTTTTAAAGATCAATGTTTATTATAAACAGCTGTTTATAATAAACATTGATCTTTAAAAACTCAACAAATTAAATAAATATATATATGTGTGTGTGTGTGTGTGTGTGTGTGTAAAAGGAAGAAATATATAACCAAAGTGTTGTCTTTTTAATACGCAGTGTAAAAGATAAAAAGCACTGTGATATGAGCAAGAGGAACACTATTGATCTTATCTAAAATGGATCTAGATGAATTCACCATGACAATGTCCAAACGACGGATTGGAATGGTTATTGGGAAGTATACACACCTAGCAAATCAGAACAAAATAAAAACACTTGGAGAAAAGCAGAATTAAAAACACTTGGGAATTTTAGAAGCAGGCTCTATCAAACAAAGAGAGATGAAAGAAAAAGTTAAAAAAGAATACCTCAGAAGAACAAGAAAATTTAAATGACCTGTTTTTTTGTGGGTTGGGGGCGTCATTTTAATCTATCTTTTTATATTTCACTTTGTGACTGAATATACCTGCTTTACTATTTACATGAATTTTTGCGATGAAGCTTGATAATTCGTATTATTTGGATTTTTCAGACTGTTGTCCTCATTTTTATTGTTACATAAGCAATGTTTCAGTCGATATGCCCTTCAACATTCTTCAAGTTTTTCTTGTCGAACAAGGGAACCTTGTACACATGGCACAACAGATATAAGGGTTGAGTTAATGCAGTTCTAAGTGGCAATCATCAGTAAGTTGGGGGTTCAATCCTGACCAAGGGTGATAATAACATGGAAAAATTAAAATAACTTAACACTTGTACACGGTCATGGTTAACAGAAAGAAAACATTATACCGTGGATTGAATAAAGGGTTCGGTTCGAAGTTCCATGAAAGGCTCCCAATTATGACATGAAGACTCCCGAGTTCGACAAGAAGGTTCCAGAGTTCGACAAGAAACACCTGAAGAAGGCCGGAGAGCACATCAAACGAAACGTTGTCTATATAACAATAAAGATATGGATAATAGTAAAAAAGATCAAAATAATATAAATTACTTAGCCTCTTCTAAAAATTATGAATATAACAATAAAGATGAGGACAATATCCTAAAAAATCTCATCAACGAAATAAATACCGGGTCCGTCGCCAAGATACTCTGAAACATACTTAACTCCGACAGATAGATCAAAAGACAAGAAAACTAATAACAATGCACAAGGTATTACACTCGGGAGATGATACTATATGTACCAAGAAAAGAAAGTGTTGTACCGGCCGTTCCTACAGTGGAGAATATACACCGGTTCTCACTATAAATAGTGAGACACCGAGTGAAAAGGTTGTACTGTTGCCGTTTAGCGGCAAGCTAGCCGTTCTTGTACCTTATTGTAAATACACTTGTCTCATTTTACCCTACCTCGACTTGACTTCTTTCTTTACTGTTGAACAAACATCACAACAGAAAGTTTAAGCGATCAAGGATTGTGTACATTTCACAATACAAGTACTCGAAAATACACAGAAAAAAGCAAGGAAAGATTAATTACAGTAGCTATTAACAACAGCTGCAACATATGGACAAGTAAAAAAACAACAAAACGGTAAAACAGAAATGTGAAGGAAAATAATTCTATGGATACTCCAAACGACAAATTGGAGACATTACACGTAAAGAAAACCTGAACATGGTTACGAAAAGGAAACTTCAAGAGAGAAACCGACTCGCTCGTAATTGCAGCACAAACAATGAAATAAGAACAAATTATATCAAAGCAAAAATAGATTCTACACAACAGAATCACGAATCTAGGATGTGTGAGGACAAATATAGGATGTGAAGACAGTAATATGCGAATGTAGAAATCTAAAACAACGATAATATAAGGCTAGGCATGACTGGGTAAGAAGGATTATCTATTGGGAATTATGCAAGAAACTAAATTTAGCCATACAACAAAATGATATATGCTCAATCCGGAATCCGTTTTTTGAGAATAAAACATATTCTCTGGTACTTTGAGATACAGATGGATCACTTTATCCCAGCCAGAAGACCAGACCGAGTATTGATTAACAAGAAAAAGAGAACTTGAAAACGAAAAGATAAACAAATACCTGGACCTTGCAAGAGAATTGAAAAAAAACTGTGAAATATGAGGGTGAAAGTGATACCAATTGTAGTTGCTCTACTTGGAACGGCGCCCAAATGTTTAGAAAACAGACAAGATGAATTTGAAATGGGAAGAAGAATTGAAACCAATCAGACAAAAGCATTGTTAAGATCGGCAAGAATACTTAGAAGAGTCCGGCAGACCTGAGGAGACTTGTTGTCACTCAGATTCCAATGAAAGGCCCTCGGCTTATGCCCTTGGGAAAAGTTCACAAGGAGTGAAATAATAATAATAATAATAATAATAATAATAATAATAATAATAATAATAGTACAAAACTAGGCACGACTGGGTGGGAAAAGGGATTCATTGGAACTGTGCAAGAAATTCAGTTTTCACCATTCAACTAAATGGTATATGCACAAGCCTGAATCTGTCATGGCGAATGAGACGCAAAAAATTATCTGGGATTTCGAGGTACAGACGGATCACCTAATCACAGCCAGGAGACCAGACCTGGTGTTGGTCAATAATAAGAAACCTTGTCATCTCGTGGATTTTGACGTCCCTGTCGAGTGAAGGTGAAAAAAAGCTAAAAGTGAGACAAATACTTGGACCTTGCCAGAGAACTAAGAAAACTGTAGACCATGAGGATAAAGTTCGTTCCAATTGTAATTAGTGCCTTAAGAACAGTCCCCATGTGTTTAGAAAAAAAGCTAGATGAACTGGAAATCAGAGGAAGAATTATGACCATCCAGACTACAGAATTGTTGAGATTGACTCAAATACTCAGAAGAGTCCTGGAGACCTGGGGAGACTTGCTATCACTCAGCCTCCAGTGAACTACCAGCTAAGGCGAGTGTGAAAAACTCTAATGGAGTAAAAATAGTAATCCCGACTATATTATCAGGCCTAGTATGAATTGACAAGACTTTTCATCCAATGCATTTTATCAATTCGACGGAATTCGGAACATACATTAAAGAAAACAATAAAATATACAAATACTTGGACCAGGCCAGAGATAAAAAATAAAAAAATTAACAAAATTTTGGGACATGAGTGTTACCAATTATAATTGGTGCCCTTGGAAAGAACCACAACAGCTTGGAAAAAAGACTGAAGAATCGAGATAATCCAAGCAACAGCAAGGATATCATCGGCTAGAATACTCTGTAGAGTCCTGGAAACCTAGTCCTGCAGTCACTCCAGTGAAAAACTACCAGTTTATGCTGATGTGATAAATTCGCAAAGAGTGAAAGACTAGACCTAATATTGATTAACAAGAAAAAGAGAACTTGTCAACTGGTAGATTTTGCACAACTGGAAATCAGAAGAAGAATTAAGACCTTTCAGAAGTATTGTTGAAATCGGTTAGAATACTTAAAATAGTTCTGGAGACCTGAGGAGACTTATTGTCACTCAGACTCCAGTGAAAGCCCAGCAGCTTACGCTGATGCGAAACATCTCTTTTTTATGTTCGCAACAGATGTCTTCTGCTTATCAAGTATTATCCCCCTCTCTCTCTCTCTCACTCTTTCTCTCTCTCTCTCTCTTTCTCTCTCTCTCTCTCTCTCTCACTCACTCTCTCTCTCTCTCACTCTCTCTCTGTCTCTCTGTCTCTCTCTCTCTTCTCTCTCTCTCTCTCTCTCTCTGTATATATTGTGAGAAAGAAAGTCAATTGAGCAAGATACACACATCCCCTATGTACACGGTAGTGGTGATAGTTTGGCAGACCATTCCGAGTTCAATTCCTACTGGGTGTTCTCCTTTCCAAAAATCGCTTAACACACTTTCGTAGTCCATTATTATTACTATGAAAAGTATATAAGATTTGAATTCAATAAAAACCAGGTCACCGCCTGAGACCAAACATGAGCAACAGTGCTGTGATGGTAGGAAAACAAAAGACGGGTCGATTTTTTTTTTTTTACAGCAACATTTATTTATTTACTTATTTGTTTATTGATTTATTATTATTGTTTCACTCCTTGATATTTTTCTCGCATCAGCGTTAGCTGATGGTCTTTCACTGAGGGTCTGAGTGACAGCAAGTCACGTCAGGTCTCCAGGATTCTTTTGAGTATTCATGCTGATTTCAACAATGCTGTGGTCTGGATGTTCTCAATTCTTCCTCTGATTTCCAGTTACTCTAGTCTCTCTTCTAAGCTTGTGGGTTCGTTCCAAGTGCCTCAACTACAATTGGTATCACTTTCAACCTCATATTCCACAGTGTTTCTCAATTCTCTAGCAAGGTCCAGGTATTTGTCTATACTTTCGTTTTATTATTATTATTATTATTATTATTATTATTATTATTATTATTATTTACTCCTTTTGAGTTTTCACATCAACGTTAGCTGATGGTCTTTCACTGGGTCTGAGTGACAGCAAGTCTCCTCAGGTCTCCAGGACTCTTCTGAGTATTCTGGCAGATTGCAGCATTGCAGTGTTCTGAATGGTTTCAATCCTTCCTCTGGTTTCCAAACATTCCAGACCCTTTTCCAATCCTTTTGGGACTGTTCCAAGTGCACCAATTACAATTGGTATCACCTTCACTTTCATATTCCATAACTTTTTTAGTTCTCTGGCAAGGTCCAGATATTTGTCTATTTCACTCCTTGTGAGTTTTTCACACCTTTATTTAGTAGTCTTTCGCTGAAGACTGAGGTACAGCAAGTCCCCTCAGGTCTCACGAACACTTCTGAGTATTCTAGTCGATCTTAACAATGCTGTTGTCTGGATTATCTCGATTCTTCAATTCTTTTTTCTTCCTCTGATTTCAAATTCCTCCATTCTTATCCCCAAACCTTTGAGGATAGTTCCAACTATAATTACAACTTCGCCCACATGTTCCACAGTTTTTCTGTATTTTCTGGTAAGGTCCAAATATATTTTATCTTTTAATTTTCTTCCACGGGAAAGGCAAAATCCACCGGGTGACATTTATTATTATTATGATTATTTTCACACCTATTTTCACAGCGTTAGTTGATGATATTTAACTGGAGTCTGAGTGACAACAAGTCTCCTCAGGTCTCCAAGACTTTTCTGAGTATTCTAGCCGATTGCAGTAGTGCAGGTGTCTGTATGATCTCAAAATATTCCTCTGAATTCCAGATCCTCTAGTCTTTTTTCCAGGTTTATTGGGACCGTTCCAAGTGCACCAACTACAATTGGTATCACTTTCACTCTTATATTCCACAGCTTTTTCAATTCTCTAGCAAGGTCCAGGTATTTATCCATCTTTTCATTTTCCTTCAGCTTCATCCTATGATCCGCAAAGTCCACCAGTTGACACGTTCACTTTTTTTGTTAATCAACACTAGATCTGGTCTCCTGGCTGGGATAGGGGGATCCGTCTTTATCTCAAAGTCCCAGCGAATTTTAAATCATTATTATTATTATTATTATTTACTCCTTTTGAGTTTTCACATCAGTGTTAGCTGATGGTCTTTCACTGGAGTCTGAGTGACAGCAAGTCTCCTCAGGTCTCCAGGACTCTTCTGAGTATTCTGGCAGATTGCAGCAGTGCAGTGTTCTGAATGGTTTCAATCCTTCCTCTGATATCCAAACTTTCCAAGCCCTTTTCTAATCCTTTTGCTGTTCCAAGTGCACCAACTACAATTGGTATCACTTTCACTTTCATATTACATAACTTTTCAGTTCTCTGGCCTCTGAAATTATTATTATTATTATTATTATATTATTATTATTATTATTATACTTATTTATTTTTGTATTTCTTCCTTTTTTAGTATGAAGGCTACTTTTCGCAAAATATGGTCCGTGATTGTTAATAGAATTCTGTAACACTAGATGATTTGAGTAGTAATTCTGTTTCAAAACTTTATCGTTCTTTCTTGGTAACACCCCCGCCAAATCCAACAATAACGGCTATTGAGATGATTTTCAAATGCTACCTTTGTTTTCTCTCACCATTTTTAAGTTTTCGTATTTGGAGATTTTCTTAAAAATAATTTCAATACTTCTTTATTTATTCATCTCTATTATGCATTACATTGTTCGTTATATATATATATATATATATATATATATATATATATATATATATATATATATATAGAGAGAGAGAGAGAGAGAGAGAGAGGGGGGGTTAAAATCGAATGGTTTAAAATATACTGACTCAAGTTTCTCGCAATAGCGCGAATCTTCGGGGTATATATATATATATATATATATATATATATATATATAAGAGAGAGAGAGAAGAGAGAGAGAGAGAGAGAGAGAGAGAGAGAGAGAGAGAGAGAGAAGAGAGATTAAAATCGAATGGTATTAAATATACCAACTCAAGTTTCTCGCAATAGCGCGAATCTTCGGGTATATATATATATATATATATATATATATATATATATAGAGAGAGAGAGAGAGAGAGAGACAGAGAAGAAAGACAGAGACAGACAGACAGACAGACAGAGAGGGAGGGAGAGAGAGAGAGAGAGAGAGAGAGAGAGAGAGATATATAAATAAAGTCGACAGAGTGGCTTAATGTCAGTATCAGCCAGACACTGAGGGAATCTATCCCCTTTTCACTAGCGCTAGATCAAGGAGATTGTTTTTGCGCCTGAGGTGGACAGCTACACATACCATCAGCTCCTCAATTTATCTTTTGGTTAACCCGGTATCGAACCAGGAGCCTTATGACTCCTTAGCAAGTGTTCTACCGACTGATCTAAACAGGCCCTAGTATATGCTTATCACTAGCTCCCTTGGTGACTTAGTTGTGGACCAAGTTTACGGGGAAATTATTAGTGGGGTGCTATAAAACTATTATATATATATATATATATATATATATATATATATATATATATATATATATCACTCTGATGAACGCATAAGGTGCATGAAAGATGGGGTCACAAAATTTCTTACATGCAATAAATAAATATAAATATATATGTATTTATTCTTACATATATGTGTGTGTGTGCACACGCGTGTGTGTAACAGTAACACAGTAACACACATGTATGTGACACGTGTGTAAGTGACACGCGTGTATGTAACGTGTGGTGGGTTAATGTTATATACACGCATGTTCAGTATGTAACGGCAACCCAGCAGAAGCTGCGC
>CM042173.1:56263173-56323173 GCA_023376005.1 Doryteuthis pealeii
AAACTTCGAAAATAAAACAATTAACGACAAAGTAAATATATTGATATAATGAATATGTAAATACTTTGGTACCCCCTCACTATACTCTGATTGGACAGTGTCATGTATAAATAGTCGACACTGTGTTGGACCTACACTTACTCGATAGACTATACCTAATGCCTTACAAGTTAACTTTACTCGCTAGACGACACCACGGCTGCTCGGAGACGGATTACTATTCAATGTACCAATTACAACTGCAATAATATACCAACTACCAACTTCAGAATATATCCCTTAACCCGGATATATCATATATATACACAGTAAATATCACCAGGGCTTGGTTTTGAGCAAAAATAATAAAGATTTGATTTATATTCGTGAATATGATTAAAAAATTAAGATCTAAATGATAACAGCATGGAATTTCTTTTCATTTAATATTTTCAATAGTAGACATTAACATTTATTTTCAGAGTAGCTGGATCAATGCAAGGTTTGTGTTTTTTACATAGGGATTTAAATGGGGCATCCCATGATGATTCAACTCACAATTCAGTAATAATGGATCTGTGGGACTAACTTTAAAAAATCCCCCTCTACCCAGGCGACGCCTGGTAGCCGCTGCTAGTACATATATAAAGGTCAGTTGTGTGAATCAGTATGTCAGGAGGAAAAGTCGAAAATAAAACAATTAACGACAAAGTAAATATATATATATACATTAAATATCACCGGGGCTTGGTTTTTGAGTAAAAATAATAGAACTTTTATCTGTATTCGTGAAGATAATTAAAAAATAAAATTTAAGTGATAACAGCATGGATTTTTTTCATTTAATATTTTTTTTTGCAAGGTCTATTTTTTTACATAGGGATTTAAATCCCACGATGATTCAACTCACGATTTAGTAATAATGGATCTACGGGACTAACTTTAAAAAATTCCCCTCTACCCAGGCGACGCAGAGTAGCTGCTGCTAGTAATGTATAAATAAAACCCAGCGCATTCGGCATGAAATAAACCAACAAGGGTTGACATGCCATATATCCAACCATCCAACCATTTTAAATAGGAAAACCCTTCATGCTTAGTTACAATATTAAATTTTAGGAGCAAATGTACTAATAAAATTCATAGTCATTTTAACTAATTAATTATTTTAGAATAAATTCATATAAAATCATAATTGTAGAATTAGTTTCCACATCAGGTAACCCAACAAGGGTTGACAAGTCGAAAAACCAAGCAAACAAACAAAAATAGAGTAGTATTATCTGCGTTATTCGGACTATTGTTCTTATCTTCATTGTACAACGTTTCGGCCGATGTGCCCTCCTGCATTGTTTAGATATTTCTTGTGGGACTCGGGAACCTTCTTTTCAGACTCGGGAACCTTCTTGTCGTAATCGGGAACCATTAATCGGGATCAGTACTAACCATCAAGCATCATCTCAAACATTCAGAAAAATAGAGTAGTCTGACGCTTATGTGTAAATTCTCACGGATACATGTGCTCGTGTTAGCCATTCTCATGTCCACGCACATGGGACCCTTGTTAAAAAGACAACGTGCTGAATACGTCAGCTGAGCGGATGAACTTAAATTTAAAGTGACGGTGATTTTGCCGCTTGACAAGATCAATTTGACAATACAATGGAGTGAACAATATGGATTTGAGATGTGAAATTATCCAACAAGCAGCGAATTACCCCCAACAGCCCCTTTAAAGTTCAGAAAATATTTTAATTGACTGGATCTAATACCTCGTATTCAGCACCAGATACGGGGGGGGGGTGTTATCTGTTTAATAAAAGTAGCGTCGTTGTGACTTCAGCTCTTTGGCTTCTCCGTAGGGACGTACCTCTTGCTAACCACTCTAACAGCTACCAAGCACAGTTGGCCTCATGTCTTCACTACCCGCACATACATGCTCTCTCAATGATATTCACCAGTCTTTACTTATTAATAAAGCAAATTATATATATATATATATATATATATATATAATATAATATATATATAGGGAGCTGCAACAGATGCTGCGAGTGGTCCTGAATAAGTCGTGGAAGCAGCACCTCACAAAGAAGCAACTCTATAGCCACCTGCCCCCTATCTCACAAGCCATACGAGTAAGATGGGCTAGGCATGCAGAACACAGAAGCAAGGATGAGCTCGTAAGCGACGTACTACTGTGGAAGCCAGCACATGGGCACGCTAATGTGGGCCGCCCAGTCAGGACCTACATTGACCAACTATGTAGGGATGCTGGCTGCTGCGAGGAGAAGCTCCCATTGTCGATGAATGACAGGAAAGGTTGGCGAGAGATCGTCATGGATATCCGTGCAAATTGCGCGACATGATGATGATGATGATGATGATATATATATATATATATATATATATATATATATATATATTTGTGAGATTGTACAATACAATTACAAGACGAGTTTTACCATTGGTTTCAAAGCCACTTATCATCAGGACAACGCGCTCAGGAAAAAGAATGTTTTTGATAATTAGTAAACGTGATAATAAAAATGTTGTTTTTTTTGTTGTTTTTTTTTTGCACGGGCGCATTATCCTGATAAAAAATCGCTAACACGCTGCATTTCAAAACCAACATCTCCTCTCTCTCTCTCTCTCTCTCTCTCTCTCTCTCTCTCTCTCTCTCTCTCTCTCTCTACCACAGCTAAAGATTCCAGTCTGCCCTAGTCTTTATCTGTAAGTGAGGGTGGTTTAAACGAGATGTATTAATATGACATAAGTGCGAAGTGAAACGCAAACAGCCTCGTCTAGGATTTGAACTCGGCTGGGCGCATCCATTTCCAACGACACTTCTGTTTTTTTTGGTTACTGCCGTTTGGTTGGTTTGGTTTGGTTTGGTTTGTTTGTTGGATTTTATGGCATGTCAACCCTCGTTCGGTTATTTTATGCCGAAGACGTTTTGTTCTATACATGATTGACGAATATTCGAGTTTTTTTTTAATTTTTAACTCAATTTTTAACACATTTTTCTATTTAACCCATATATGGGACCTCAACAGGTACTACCACTCCAGGTTAGAGTGGACCTGGTAGTAATGGCGATGAAGTACTCCTTGATTGTCATTTGTTCCAGATTTTACTCTGACCAGGAGTAATTCCCCAGTCTGTAGCAGGTATTTAGCCAACCCATTCGCCACAGAAAGGATGTAACACGTGGTGGCAAATATGGGACATCCAGCGAAGATCATCGAAACTCGCTATTCAGTAGTAATAGATTCTGCGAGACCTAGATTGTTAACCATTTCCAGAATTACAGATTTGGAACCTCACCACTAGATGCCGTTTAACGTCATACCTAGGACACTAAGAACCCCACTCCCCGCCTTCTAGCACTAATAGGCGTTAGAGGTTGACTCTCCAGAGGTTCGAAATTGGAACTTACCCATTAATACAGTTTACCGTCGAACCAACGACACTAAACTCTCAACTTCCGCCTTCTAGCACGTATAAGGTGCTAATGTTTGACTCCCCAGAGCTCAAAAAACTGGAAGTTCACCATTAGATGCAGTTTAACATCATACCCAGGTTATGGGTACTTTGCTACCAACTGTTATTGATAATGAACATTAGGTAGTCTGGGCAAGGGTGTTACATTGTCGTGAAATAGTTAACAATCTAGTCTCGCAGATCTATTACTACTGAATAGCGAGTTCGATCTTCGCTGGATGTCCCATTCTTGCCACCACGTGTTATATCCTTTCTGTGGCGAATGGGTTGGGTAAATACATACTACAGACTGGGGAATTACAAATAATAATACTACTAATAGTTTCGCTTATTTGCTCATCAGGGCAAGAATCTGGCTCAGTCATTTAAAGACAAAGAGGATGAGCATAGACAACCAAGGCCAGCAAATAGAAGCCTGTATTAACCAGAGGGAGAAATCAACCCAAAGGAAGATGACCAGTCGTCGAAATAGAAACCTCTTCCTCCTCTTCCCCCATTATAATACCCAGCAGATGAAGTGGATATATAACGAGATAGAGAGATATAGAGACAGATATGATTGGAGTGAGATAAGTATGAATGAACTGAGATAGATATTAAAGAGAGGGTAGAGAAAGATCAATGGACTAATATATATATATATTATAGAGAGAGAGAGGATTGATAGTAGTCCAAATTAATCCTCCAATAATGACAATATTTCATTTCTTGGATTTAATGGGGGAGAGAGAGAGGGGGGAAACAAAATGAGAGAGTAAAGCTGGAACAATATGACAATCAAGGAGTACTTCATACTCTCCAGATCTCCAGAATTGGAACTTCACTATCGATAGAGTTTAAGTGTCGTGCCCAGGACACTTGTTACATAATAATTGGATCCCTAATACATTTTTAAGGTAGTGTAGAAATCATTATGGAGATCAGTATAGCTGATGGCCTTGAGGTGGAGTGACGGCACTTGACCTCACTCTGACCTTGCTTTCCGGGGATAGACCGTGAGAACCGGAAACCCGATAGAAAAGCCCCCTTCCGGTTTAAGGAGTAAGCAACTCAGTTAGTCAGTTAGAAGTTAGAAGCCAAGCTAGCAAGATGTGAGTCTCACTGCGCAGATTGTCTGGTCTGGGGATCTATGAATAAAGTATCATCATCGTAAATCGAAGTCTTGTGTTTATTACTAAAAACAACAATGACACAGGCTTCTGATAACAAGAAATCCCTAGCAACAGAAACCAGACCCGGAATCCTCAATAGAAGACCAGACGAGACCTTAGAAGATATATCTGACCAAGATAGATGATAGACGATCAGAACTAAAGCGGCCAGTAGAATAAACGACCAGAGTAAAGAATTAAAGAAAGGTATAATAACGTTATATGCTGATTTGGCTTAGTGAAAAGACCAGTATATACATAACCTATTTATGCCGGTAAAGAAGCGCTATGCAAGACACACTGAAATTGACTTGAAAGAACAGATAGTTATAGTGTTTGATATAGAATATGAATAGATAGATAGATAGATAGATAGATAGATAGATTTGAATAGACTGATAGATAGATTAGATAGATAGATAGATAGATTATGACATAGATGATAGATAGATAGATAGATAGATTTGAAATAGACTTATGATAGATAGATAGATAATAGATAGATTTGAATAGACTATAGAATAGATAGATAGATTTGAATAGACTTATAGATAGATAGATAGATTAGATTTGAATAGACTGAATAGAAGATAGTATAGATAGATAGATTTTGATATAGACTTATTAGATAGATAGATTAGATAGATTTTGAATAGACTGATAGATAGATAGATAGATAGAAGATAGATAGATTGATAGACTGATAGATAGATAGATAGATAGAATAGATTTGAATAGACTTATAGAATAGATAGATAGATAGATAGATAGTAGATTTTGAATAGACTGGATAGATAGATAGATATAGATAGATTTGAACTAGACTTATAGATAGATAGATAGAATATAGATAGATAGATTGAATAGACTGATAGATAGATAGATTGAATAGACTTATATATAGATAGATAGATAGATAGATTTGAATAGACTGATAGATAGATAGATAGATAGATAGATTGAATAGACTTATAGATAGATAGATAAATAGATAGATAGATAGATTTGAATAGACTTATAGATAGATAGATAGATAGATAAGTAGATAGATAGATAGATAGATTTGAATAGACTGATAGATAAGATAGATAGTATGATACAGTAGATTTGAATAGACTTATAGATAGATAGATAGACAGATAGATAGATGATTTGAATAGATAGATAGTAGATAGATTAGATAGATAGATTAAATTGATATAGATAGATATAATAGATAGATAGATAGACAGATAGATAGATAGATTTTGAATAGACTTGATAGATAGATAGATAGATAGATAAGATAGATAGATTTTGAATAGACTTATAGATATGATAGAATAGAATAGATTTGAAATAGACTTTATAAAGATAGATAGATAGATAGATAGATAGATAGATTTGAAATAGACTTATGATAGATGATAAATAGATAGATAGATTTGAATAGACTTATAGATAGATAGATAAGATAGATAGAATAGATTAGATAGATAGATATTGATAGATAGATAGATAGATAGATAGATAGATAGATAGATAAATTTGAATAGACTGTATAGATAGATAGATAGACAGATAGATAGATAGATTTGAATAGACTTATAGATAGATAGATAGGATAGATAGATAGATAGATAGATTTGAATAGACTTATAGATAGATAGATAGACAGAAATAGAATCCTTAAATAGATAGATAGATTAGATAGATAGAATAGATAGATAGATAGATTTGAAGATAGACTTAATAGATAGATAGATAGATAGATTTGAATAGACTTATAGATAGATAGATAAGAAGAATAGATAGATAGATTGATAGATAGACTAGAATAGATAGATTTGAATAGACTATAGATAGATAGATAAATTAGATAGAGATAGATTTGAAATAGGACTTATAGATAGAGTAGATAGATAGATAGATAGAGACTTTGAATAGACTGATGATAGATAAGATAGATAGATAGAAGATTTGAATGCTTATAGATAGATAGATAGACAGATGTGTAGATTTGAATAGACTTATAGATAGATCAGATAGATAGATGATAGTAGATAGATAGATAGATTTTGAATAGACCTTATAGATAGATAGATAGACAGATAGATAGATAGATTTGAATAGACTGATAGATAGATAGATAGATAGATAGATAGATTGAATAGACTTATAAGATAGATAGGTACGATTAGACTGATAGATTGATAGACATATAAGAATACTTAGAGAGAAATAGATTTCAATAGATTAGATTAATAGATAGATAGACAATATTTAATAGGTACTACACCCAATTACAGATTTGACCAGAGAGTAATAGAAATGAAGAGCTGGTCCCGTACACATCGGACTTAAGTTTGGTTTGGTTTTGTTTTGTTTTAACGGCATATATCAACCTCGGTGGGTCATTTAATGCCGACAAAGTTGTGAAAAAAATTAATTCTTGAATGCATAATACAATTTTGTTTATCACTCAATGTTTTTCTATTAAACCCATAGATGGGAACCTAACAGTACTACCACTCCGGGTCAGAGTGGACCAGGGAGCAATGGTGATGAATGGGGTGCTCCACATTCCCAAACTTCCAAAACTAGAAACCCACCATCAGATAGAGTTTAACGTCATCCCAGATAATGTAGACCGTCATTCACAGCCTTCTAGCACCCATATGATAGAAAGGGTAGGGGCTTGCCATAAGGGCAAATAGGGTTGGGAAAATCATATATGTGCTAGGGCTTGACGTTGAACAGCCGATTGATCGGAGGGGCCTCTCCGATCGCCCGTCTAGCCCAAGATAGGCCAAAGTGGAGTATGCAAGTCATGAACTGCTCATCCACCTGGGCTCTATCCTTAAGCATCACGGGTCGCCACCCACGCCAACAGGTGGCCCCATTGGGGAGTCTTACCCCTCTGCAGAGGTGCTGTCGGTGCATTCTAACGGTCATCGAACTTAGATAGATAGACAGATAGATAGATAGAAAGATAGATAGATAGATATAAAGAGAGGGAAGATATAGATTGATAGATAGAAATACATATAAACAGACTGAGATAGATGGATAGATAGATAGATAGATTAGATAGATAGAAAGACAGATAGATAGATAGATAGATATAAAGAGAGGGAGATATAGATTGATAGATAGAAATACATATAAACAGACTGAGATAGATAGATAGATAGTATAGATAGATAGATAGAAAGGTAGATAGATAGATATAAAGAGAGGGAGATATAGATTGATGAGATAGAAATAATATAAACAGACTGAGATAGATAGATAGAAAGATAGATAGATAGATATAAAGAGAGGGAGATATAGACTTGATAGATAGAAATAACATATAAACAGACTGAGATAGACAGATAGATAGATAGAAAGATAGATAGATAGATATAAAGAGAGGGAGATATAGATTGATAGATAGAAATACATATAAACAGACTGAGATAGACAGATAGATAGATAGAAAGATAGATAGATAGATAGATAGATAGATAGATATAAAGAGGGGAGATATAGATTGATAGATAGAAATATATATAAACAGACTGGAGATAGATAGAATAGATAGATGAAAGATAGATAGATAGATAGATAGATAGATAGATAGATATAAGAGAAGCGAGATATTAGATTGATAGATAGAAATACATATAAACAGACTGAGATAGACAGATAGATAGATAGAAAGATAGATAGATAGATATTAAAGAGAGGGAGATATAGATTGATAGATACGAAAACTATAAACAGACTGGAGTAATAGAATAGATAGATAGAATAGATAGAAAGATAGATAGATAGATAGATAGATAGATAGATATAAAGAGAAGGAGATATATAGATTGATAGATAGAAATACATATAAACAGACTGAGATAGACAGATAAGATAGATAGAAAGATAGATAGAATAGATATAAAAGAGAGGGAGATATAGATTGATAGATGAAAATACATATAAACAGACTGAGATAGACAGATAGATAGATAGAAAGATAAGATAGATAGATAGATGGATAGATAGATATAAAGAGAGGGAGATATATATTGATGATAGAAATTCATATAAAGAGACTGAGATAGATAGATAGATAGATAGATAGATAGAAAGAAAGATAGATAGATAAATAGAAAGAGAGGGAGATATAGATTGATAGATAGAAATACATATAAACAGACTGAGATAGACAGATAGATAGATAGAAAGATAGATAGATAGATATAAAGAGAGGGAGATATAGATTGATAGATAGAAATTCATATAAACAGACTGAGATAGATAGATAGAAGATAGATAGATAGATATAAAGAGAGGAGATATAGATTGTACATAAGAAATACATAAACAGACTGAGATAGATAGATAGATGGATAGAATAGATAGATAGATTTGACATAGATACTAAATTAACAGATACTGCCTCCCCGATTCAGAGTGGTCATCGTAGTAAGAGTTCTTATTTATCAGACTGGCATCTCACCATCAGATTATTGTTATACCCAATCAAGTGTTCATAAGTAATTAAGGTTTAGACATATATTTTGAAGATCCAATCCAATCTATAATAGCAAAGTCAATTTGTATGTCTCCAGCATTTTTAAATCAAGATATGATAAACATAGAAAATTTAGTTGCAACAAACTCCAGTCATGATTTTCATTATAACACAATGTGCTGGAGTACCGTCTCCTGTATGTATTGTTATGTATGATTGTACGTTATGAATGAGAAAAGATCTCCGGCTCAGTATTACAGTCGTCGAAAACTGCCCGTTCCACACCTCCCGATTCTTATGTTGTCTGTTAATTTACCGTAGGCTGAAAAAAGAGCTGGTTTCGTTCCTTTTTACCAACTCGGCTGAAATAAGATTAGATAACCAAAAAGCTGTCAACGGATCAACAAAACAATTGAACACAATCGCCTTTTTTTTATGGCTTATGTACAACTTATAATACATTTATTTACAAAGGAGCGAGGTGATTTTTTGTCAACTGACTGGCGATCTACAGAGTTTTTGGCTAATTATCAATTCTGTACCCGAAGTGGCAAGGCCATCAGAGTGTATTCGCGTAATTGTATCAAGGGCCCCAGCCATGGCGACTGCGGTCTCTCCTCTTTCTTCGGTCGTCCCGGTCCTCTCGCTGTCTTTCGGTCTTGACGGTTCTGTTATTTTATGGGATCCAGACCTCCCCACCCCTAACATATGTCTCTGATTGGCCAGCACTCGATACTATTGGCCTACGTGTCTAGATGGCCTTGTGCCAGCCTAGCTTTGTATCTTTTCCATCTTCGCACGAGTCAAGGCCAAAACATCTGTTGTATTATCCTTAAGTTTTTTGAAATGTGTTGACGAACTTTTTCAAAAACTGGAATTTTATTTATTAAATTTATCAATTTTATTTGGATAATTTGAAATTCCGATGATTATATATTAAATTTCCATATCAATTGCTTATTGATTAGAAAATAAGACTTAACTTAAGAAAAGACTTAAAAAATACAAGTAAGTGGATTTCTATAATGAAAACCGATTATACCAATAAAACTATAACAGAATACGTAATAATACCTATCATGAGTATCATTACATTTATTGATTTATTATTCATTATTATTATTATTGTTTTCTTATTTTTACTTTTAATTTTAACACACCAACCATAATTATAATTAGGTAGTTTTAATTAATTGTAATTAAATTATAGGTCGCCATATCAACCATAACAAATAGGTGTACATCATATATACAATGATGAAGTCCCAGTTTTCATATAAATGATGAAACACGCGCAGAATAAACGGCTAAAATTTACAGCTAATCAATATTAGTCCCATGTAACATAACCTCATTCAGTATCCATTCCTTGCCAAGTCAGCTATACATTTTCAAGGGTGAATATGCAGTACATTGTTAAGATACAAATATCAAATTAGACTAATGTGAAAAATCCCCGACTATATTTCTAAACAGTAAAACAATATTATGATCGAAGTTTTTTGAGCCCTCTTTACAAATCTCTAGCACAATTGTGATACAAGTTGTTCTTCAGAATAAAAGTTTAAAATAATAGTTGTCAAAAGACAGTAGTTATCTTTTGATTGATTTTAATGGCACATTTCAAACCATATAGTTATTTTATGCCTAGAGATTAGGGGAATACATTCATTATACATTTACATTTGTGTATGTTGCTTTTGCTTAAGGTTTGTTTTTTGTAGTTATATCAAGTATTTCCAATCTAATGCAGATAGTTTTCAGACACATGGTTTCAAGTATTCCTATCTAAATACATAAAAATTTCTATTAATAATTGTCATTCGTTTGCATACAGTATATGCTCGCCTACGGGGTTACTAAAATCTATGTAAATCATTATATGAACGTTTAGGTGTTCAGGGTTCTATGTAATTTACAGGTCTCTCTCTCTCCTAGTTATGTGTAAATAGTACAAAAATAAAAAGGGGAGGAGGGGTTGGGGCGAGGGGTTAGGTTAAATAGAATTCTTCAGGTAATACTGACTCAGTATACAAAATATAGAAAAACCTTAAATTGAGTCAGACATTCCTACCAAGTTTCACCAAAATGATCTTCAGATGATCTGACTCCAGTAAACAAAAATATAGAGAAACCTAAATTGATTCAAGACATTACCTACCTAGGTTTCACGAAAAAGGTCTTCAGGATAATACTGACTCAGTATAGCAAAATATAGAAACCTTAATAAATTGAGTCAACATTACGTACCTAGATTTCACCAAAATGATCTTCAGGATAATACTGACTCAGTATAGCAAAATATAGAAACCTAAATTGAGTTCAGAACATTACCCTACTTATGGTTTTCACCAAAATGATCTCAGGATGTAATACCTGACTCAGTAATAGCAAAATATAGAAAACCTAAATTGAGCAGACATTACCTACTTAGGTTTTCACCAAAATTGATCTTCAAGGATGATACTGACTCAGTATAGCAAATAAGAAAACCAAATTGAGTCAGACATTACCTACCAGGTTTGCACCAAAATGATCTTCAAGGATAATACTCGACTCAGTATAAGCAAAATATTAGAAAACGCTAAATTGAGTCAGACATTACCTACCTAAGGTTTCACCAAAATGACCTTCCAGGATAATACTGACTCAGTATGCAAATATATAGAAAACCTAAATTGAGTCAGACCATTACCTCCTAGGTTACACAAAATGTGCTTCAAGATAATACTGACTCAGTATGCAAAATATAGAAACCTAAAATTGAGTCAGACATTAACCTACCTAGGGTTACACCAAAATGATCTCTAGACTGATACTGACTCAGTATAGCAAAATATAGAAAACCTGAAATTGAAGTCAGACATTACCTACCTAGGTTTTCACCAAAATGATCTTCAGGGATAATACTGACTCAGTATAGCAAAATATAGAAAACCTAAATTGAGTCAGACATTACCTACCTAGGTTTTCACCAAAATGATTCTTCAGGGATACTGACCAGTAATACATAAAGTATAGAAAACCTAAATTGAGTCAGACATTACTACTTAGGTTTTCACCAAAATGAGCTTCAGGATAATACTGACTCGAGTATAGGCAAAATATAGAAAACCTAATATTGAGTCAGACATTACCTACCTAGGTATTTCACCAAATTGATCTTAGGATTAATACTGGACTCAAGATAGCAAAAATAGAAAACCTAAATTGAGTCAGACATTACCTACCTAGGTTCACCAAAATGATCGTTCAGGATAATACTGACCTCAGTATAGCAAAATAATAGAAAACGCTTAAATTGAAGTCAGACATTACTACTTAGGTTACACGCAAATGATCTCAGGTTGAACTGACTCAGTTATAGCAAAATATGAAAACCTAAATTGAGTCAGACATACTACCTAGGTTTAACGAAAAGGATCTTCAGATAATACTGATCAGTAAGCAAAATATAGAAAAACCTTAAAATTGAGTCAGACATTACCTACGCTAGGTTTACACCAAAATGATCTCAGGATAATACTACTCAGCTTATAGAAGAAAATATAGAAAACCTAAATTGAGTCAGACATTACGTACGCTAGTTACACCAAAATGATCTTCAGGATGATACTGACTTCAGTATAGGCAAAATAAGAAAACCTAAATTGAGTCAGACATTACATACCTAGGTTTCACACAGAAATGATCTTCAGGATATACTGACTCAGTATAGCAAAATATAGAAAACCTAAATTGTGTCAGACATTACCTTACCGTAGGTATACACACAAAATGAATCTTCAGCATAATACTGACTCAGTATAGCAAAATATAAGAAACTAAATGAGTCAGACATTACCTACTAAGGTTCACCAAAATGATCTTCACGGATGATACTGACTCAGTATAGCAAAAAATAGAAAAACCTAATTGAGTCAGACATTACCTACTTAGGTTCACCAAAATGATCTTCAGATGATACTGACTCAAGTATAGCAAATATAGAGAAACCTAAATTGAGTCAAGACATTACGCGTACTAGGTTTCACCAAAAATGATCTTCAGGATGAAATACTGACTCAGTATATGGCAAAATATAGAAAACCAAAATGAGTCAGAACATTCACACACTTAGGTTTCACCAAAATGATCTTCAGGATGATACTGACTGCAGTATAGCAAAATATAGAAAACCTAAATTGAGTCAGAACATTAAAACCTACCTAGGTTTCACCAAATGATCTTCAGGATAACTGGACTCAGTAGCCAAAATAATCAGAAACCTAAATTGAGTCAGACATTACCCTAACCCTAGATCTCACCAAAATGATCTTTCAGATAAATACTGACTCGTATAGCAAAATATAGAAAACTAAATTGAGTCACATTACCTACCTAGGTTTCACCAAAATGATCTTCAGGATATACTGACTCAGTAATAGCAATATATAGAAAACCTAATTGAGTCAGACATTTGACCTACCTGAGGTTCACGAAAAAGATCTCATGGCATAATACTGACTCAGTTAGTAGCAAAATATAGAAAACCTAAATTGAGTCAGACCTGGGTTCTGTAGGCTTTGGTTGGTTGGCCTGGTTTGGTTGCTGCGTTGGTGGTTGGTTGGTTGGTGGTGGTTGGATGGATGGCTGGTTGGCTGGTTGTTGGCTGGCGGTTGTTTTTGCTTGGTTGTTGTTGGTTGTTGGTGGCTGGCTTGTGGCTGGGTTTGGTTGGTTGGTTGGTTTGGTTGTTGGTTGGCTGGTTGGTTGGTTTGGTTGGTTGGCTGGTTGGTTTGGCTGGCTGTCTGATTGGTTGTTTGATTTTGCTGCATGTCCAACCCTTGAATTTATTTTATGCTGAATACGTTTTCTCTTATTCATTTTATGTTGTGAAGGATCAAATTTTTATAAACATTTTTTTTTAACTCATAAGATGGAACGTTCTACACAACTTCAGGTAAGCTCCTATTATTAGATTAGCAACGGAAAAGAGGCACTCTGTTTTGAATTCAAGAGTTTTCCTTCTTGTAATCGTTGCAATACTCAGCGTCATAAGGAAAGTGACCCCAATGGGTGTTTTAGCACTAAAACGACAGAAACGAGGGATTGTTAGAATTAGGGCTCTAAATGTCGTCCATATTGAACCAATTGGTGGCGTGGCGGTCGGGTTGGAATAAAATACCTGAACGTAGATATTTCCTGTTTGAGTATTGTTTTTTTCGGGGGGTTGTAATGACTGGCAAAATAAAGACATGCACACAAAGATCTGTCCTGGATCAGCATTTGGCCTATAAAAGTGACATTTTCCCTGACTGTAGAATTGGAAATCCTGAGAGGCTGGCTCGCGCCCAAAAAGGTCAAACGGAGAAACATGCTACACCATTAATCCACCATTGTCGATTCAGATGTTCTTTAACGATGAAGATATTCGTGAACATAAAATTCTGAAATTAAACTGCATGTTCGATAAAATAAATTTTGGAAGGTTTTGGATACAAAATAATTTTTTAAAAAAATGGATCATGCTTAAATGCTATAGAATTATACTACGTTACACTTTCTTGTATGTGACTGTCAAATTGCATACGGGGTAGGCAATAGCACAACATGGTAAAGCGCACAACAATCCACAATACTAACACCATTTAATCATCTAGATAAATGTGAAAAAACAAAAGTTATTAAGATGTATTATTGATGTAAAAAAATGTTGTCGACGTTCAAAAATTTTCAGATTAAATACTCTATTATAATGGAGATTATGTTGTTTGTTTGTCCTGTAACCGAAAACTATATCACTACTCAAGTCACTATCCATGTAGTCTATATAATCATCACATTCTCCTATAATCATTTTATTTAAGCCTCAATTATAATATTTTTTTTTTTTACATTATAGTACTGTGGTCATATCTACGTACTAATAACCATGCAATGTATTATATGTACAACAATAGGCGGTTTACGTGTGAACGGAAAGGCTAACTTGCATTATTGATATATTTAAAATTTGATTTTAATAAAATATCATGCTTGGTATTGGTTGATGTTCTAATTATTTTGATTTTATCTTAATGAATAAGAGCAAAAATCTCGGAGATAAAGTCTTAAAAGAAATCAATTAACAAAAAGAAAGTTAACTGTTAATTTTATTCTTTACTTTTTTATTTATAAATAAAAAATTGAAAGTTTAGCAAGGAATCGACGTGTTGGTGGGGGGGTTATAGAAGAAGAAGCTACAGCTGTTTTATTTTTTCGATTATACCCCTCTCTGTTTCAAATTCAATTTTATTGGCATTCTTTATTTAGTTTATTGTAGACTTTCTAATTAATTATACTTTAATGATATTAATACTGCACCCGGAGGGTTATATATTTGCTCAGTTATATTAAATATAGAGTATATAATCTTCATCAGGGCAATTTCGATATGCATGTGATGTTGCCATATTATTCATAAAATGTATATGAGAAAAAGAAAATATTTGTTGTTTGTAATTGGTTTTAGATGAGGCTTTATATAATTAGCTTTATTTGATTTTCGGACTGTTGTCCTTGTAAGTATTGTTATATACGCGTTTTCGGGCGCGAAGGCTCCTGTCTACTTCAGGTATTCGTTTTCGAACACTATGACATCCGTATGAGAACACTATACACCCAATGATAATATTAAGGTGTCAGTTCAAACTTCTTGTCCCAACCATTACTGGCATAAAGGTTACTGTGTTCGACAACAAACCACAGAAAAGGCTTGAGGGCACATCGGCCGAAACGTTGTGTTATATAACAATAAATATGAGGACAATAGTCCAAGAATTCAAAAATAATACAAAAAATCTTGGTTAGATTTTATTAATGTATTATGGCCACACTGGACGATAAGCCTCGAAAATCTGTAGACTAGTTCACAATACCTGGGGCAAAATCTTCATCTACCGGAAGTGATTCAATGCATGCATAGAAAAGATATGGACCGCTGTAGACAGGTTTTCAATTATATGGGAATCTGACTCACAGATAAGAAATTTTCTTGTGTTTTGACGGGAAGGTTCCCCAAGTTCAGCAAAAAACACCTGAAGAAGAGGCTACGGTTGTTTGCATCTGGGGTTTTCACCAGTACCAAAATCGATATAATGTTATATACCTTTCTTTATTCTTTACTTCTTCTATTATCTTTGGTCATCTTATTCTTCTGGTCGGCTTTGCTTATTCTGATCGTTCTATCATCTTGGTCTGGTTCTAGCGTCTGTGTTGAGCTTGGTATATCTTCTAAGGTCTGGTATTCTATGGGATTCTGGGTCTGGTTTCTGTTAGGATCACTCCTTATTCACGGAGCGCCTGTGTCATTGTTATGTTTTGAGGTAATAAACACACAGACTTCGATTACGTTGATTTACTTAATTTGTAAAGTCCCCAACCCAGACATTCTGCGCGTGAGACTTACATGTTACTAAGCCCGTGTTCTAACTTCTAACTGACTTAAACTTACGTATATCCTTAACCAGGGAAGACAGGGTCTTCCATGCTTCCGGTCTCACGATCCATTCCCGCAAGGCCAAAGTGAGAGGGAGGCAAGCGCTTTGTCCTCACTCCTAAGTCCATCAGCTCCGCACTAAGCGCCATCATGATTTCTAGCACTATTGCCCGATAATCATTAGGTATCTATAATTATGTAACAACCGGGTCAGGTCACTGTTCAAAGCCACCGAATTCCCGCTTGATCCACCCGAAATTAAACAGCATGGGAGTCTGTCAGAGTACTTAGATGGGTGACTTTTTAAGCAACAGCTGCGATTCAAGAGATGTCTGCCATAGAAGATGCTCAGCTGAGAAAATTTGGCCAGGACCGCCTCGGTGGCCGGCCAAACTCTCCGTAGAGGATTTGCTCATGTTCAGAAAGTCATCCTGAGCAGCAACACCATGAAGCTAAGAGGTCTAGAAGAAGCAGCGGCAACAAAGCAGCAGCACATCAAATCCTTCAGGGACAGCCTTCAAATGCATATCTTATGGTCTGAGAATGTTTTTCAAAATAACTTGGACTCTAACAGTCACAAAGAGGCATGTTCTTCAGAGACACAACATTTTTATTTAGTCTTCCGAGACTTGAAATGCCAACATATAGGTACTGTAAAGTAAACCGAATATCAAAAATGACTTAATTCGGCATNCTGTTTCTCTCTCTCTTCTCTCTCTCCTCTCTCTCCTCTCTTCCTCTCTCTCTACTCTCTGTATGAGGGGAGAGAAAGTAAGACGGACAGACAGACAGACAGACCAGGACAGATGGCCGAAATGAGATGAGACATCATAAAGTGAAGTAGGATCTTTCGTGCACATACCGTACGAGAAAGGTGAGAGAGAGAAAGAGACGAGTAGAGAGAGAAGAGAGAGGAAGATAAAAACGATATAAACAAAGAGAAATAAGTCTTGTACCGGTAGAGAGAGAGAGGAGAGAGAGAGAGAGAAGAGAGAATGGAGAGAGAGAGAGAGAATTAGAGAAAGACCAGAAATCGAGAATTTGACAGAGGAGAGAGACAGAAAGGTAGAGCAGAAGTTTGCAAGATCTCTTCATATATATACATATATATATATTATATATATTAGTATATATAGTGTGTGTGTGTGTGTGAGAGAGCAGAGACGAGAGAGAGAGCAGAGAGAGGAGATGGAAAGAGAGAGAAAAAGAAATTGGCTGTGGCAGGATATATCATTACAAAGCAATTCTAGTTATTTCCTACAAAAAAAAGAGAGAAAAGAGATAGTATAGTAGAGAGAGAGGGGGGCAGCAGGCAGAAAAGGGTAAAAGGTTGAATATATCTCTTTATATACTATAATATATATGAGAAGAATTATAAAGAAAGAAAGCTTACAGAATGGATAATAACAAGATGAATTTATCAATATCACTTACAACATGTGTTCTCAGGTTCAGTTCATCTTTGTTTACACGGTTCAAACTATATAATCATGAATAAACCAAATGAAATGAAAAATGATTATCAGAAAAATGTTAAAATATTACGTACACAAGAAATCGACTTCATCAGATGTGAAATTTATTCTTGAATAAAAAAAATCATTGGAGAAAAACGGAGAATTTTTAAAAGGTTCGAAGAAAAATTTAAAAATTCTCCGTTTTTCTCCAACGATATTTTTCCTTCAAAATAAATACACATGTGTAAGAGATATTGATTAAATTCATATTTTATTATCATTCCATTCTTTCTTTTCTTTATTCATTCTCCTCATTATATATATATATATATATATATATATATATATATATATATATACACAGACACACAAACACACACACCACACACACATATATATATAACATATATATATATATATATATATATATATATATACTAGCAAATATATGCACCCTCCGGGTGCAAGTATTTAAGTTTTAATATAATAAAATATCATGTTAAATTAGAAAGGCTTAATGAAACTGATAGAATTCAGATAAATATTTGGAACAGAGGGGGTATAATCGGAAAATAGAACAACTTTGAACTAACTGTTCCACCATTTTCCCTTACTCCCGTCTTTCAGTGGTAATTTCCCTAATTTAACTATTTAGTTAAAATAGGAAGAAAAGAATAAAATTACAGTTATTCTTTATGTTAATAGATTCTGTTAAGATTTTATCCCGAGATTTTTTGCTCATATTTATTAAGATAAAACCAAACAATTAAAATCAATAATACTAAGCATTATATATTATTAAAATCAAATTTTTTAGATCAATATGCAAATTAGCCTTCCCATTCACACTGTAAACCGCTATTCTTGTTGAATATATAAATATAATTGCATGTTATTAGTATGTAGATATTGTTAACAGTCTTAATGATGTAAAACAATTTTACTAATAATTGAGGTTTAAATAAAAAATGAAATCATGGAGAATGTGTGTAAATAACAAAGGGAATTGTGACTTGAGTAGTAATATAGTTTCGGTTACAGACAGAAAAACACACAATCTCCATTATAATAAGATATATATATATGCACAAACACACATACATAAATAGTCAGAGAGGGAGAAAGACGGAGATTTGTAAAAAGACCGGCCCTCGCCAACTCAGCGTATGAGTAGCACAGGGATCTGTGCGGTAAAGTAAGGAGCTGATGGTAGATGTGGCGCTCCAACTCAGACGCTAAAATAATATCCTTGGTCTAGTGCTAGTGAAAGGGGATATACTCCCTCGCTGATTGGCTGATACCGACTTTAGGCCACCCCGACGATTTTACTTACTTATATCATTGATAAAGTGATGAAGATCTTTCCCCTAGACATACAGAGAAAGAGAGACTGACAAAACGGCAAAAAGAGACAGAGATAAAAACAGATGATCTTTATTGTACTGCATGTACAACACAGAGACAAATACTATTATTCCCAGGTCCACTGACCCGGGCTGGTAGTACATGTTAGGGTTCCATCTATGGGTTAACTAGAATTTAAATGACTTTAAGAAATGTGTTTGAAAAATTGAGTTTGAAAAAAGATTGAGTCCCCTCAAGAATGAATAAGATAAAATGTCTTAGGCATAAAATAACCCCAAAAGGGTTGACATGTCGTAAAATCTAACCAACCAACCAATCAACCAGCTTGAAAGAGGCTGAGACAGAGATAGATAGAAATGGAGAGAGACGGACATTGATGGAAGGACATATCATTGATAAAACGAACTAGATCTCTTCCGTAAACATATGGAGAAAGAGAAAGAGAGAGATAGGGGAGACAAACAGATAGATAGAGAGACAGAAAGATAGATTGATAGATAGATAGAGAGAGAGGGGGAGGATGACAGAAAGTGACAGAGAGAGGGACAGACAGACATACAAACGGATAGATAGATAGATAGATAGATAGAGAGAGAGAGAGAGAGGAGAGAGAGAGAGAGAGAGTGGGGAATGACAGACTGACAGACATACAGATAGACAGACAGAAAGAGGGAGGGAGAAGGACAGACAGAACAGATAGAGACAAACAGAAAGATAGATAGAGAGAATGACAAACTGACAGAGAAAGAGAGAAAGAGAGAGAGAGAGAGAGAGAGAGAGAGACCGCTCTCTTCTGTGTCCGCACACACAGACACAGAGATGGTGGGATAGATACAGAGAGACAGAAATTGATGGAGGGATAAATCATTACTAAAGCGAATATCTCCCGTGCACATACAGAGAGGAAAAGAGAGAGAGAAAGAGAGAAGGGGGAATAGACACAGAAAGAGAGACAGTGTGAGAGAAAGAGTGAACGTGAGAGGGAAAGATTGACAGATCTCTATTTTGTGAGCACACACACATATACACAGAGACGAGAGAGAGAAGAGAGAGAGAGGTTAATGGAGGGATATGTAATTGATAAAGCAAACTAGACCACTCCTGTACACATACGAGGAAAGAGAGAAAGAGACAGATACACAGACAGATAGAAAGACAGAAAGAAAGATATAGGAAGAGAGAAAGAGAGAGAGAGAGAGAGTAAGAGAGAAAGGACGACACACAGAAAAATACAGATAGATAGATAGATAGAGACAGACAGACAGACAGAGAAAGAGAGAGAAAGAATGCAAGAAAGAAAGAAAGAAAGAGACAAGACACACAGAGAGACAGATAGAAAGACAGAAAAAAAGATATAGGAAGAGAGAAAGAGAGAGAGAGAGAGAGAGAGAGAGAAAGGACGACACACAGAAAAATACAGAGAGATAGATAGTAGATAGATAGATAGATAGAGAGAGAGAGAGAGAGAGAGAGAGAGAGAGAGAGAGAGAGAAAGGACGACACACAGAAAAATACAGATAGATAGATAGATAGAGAGAGAGAGAAAGGACGACACACAGAAAAATGCAGATAGTAGATAGATAGATAGAGAGAGAGAGAGAGAGAAATGTTGACACACAAAAAAATACAGATAGAAGACAGAAAGAAAATATAGGGAAAGAAAGAGAGAGAGAGAGAGAGAGAAAGGACGACACACAGAAAAATACAGATAGATAGATAGAGAGAGAGAGAGAGAGAGAAAAATACATAGATAGATAGATAGAGAGAGAGAGAGAGAGAGAGAGAGAGAGAGAGGACGACATACAGAAAAATACAGATAGATAGATAGGAGAGAGAGAGAGAGAAAATACATAGATAGATAGAGAGAGAGAGAGAGAGAGAGAGGACGACATACAGAAAATACAGATAATAGATAGATAGACAGAGAGAGAGAGAAGAGAGAAGGATGACACACAGAATACAGAGAGGAGAGAGAAAGAGAGAGAGAAAGAGAAAGAGGAAAAGGAGAGAGAGAAGGATTACACAAAGAAAATACAGATGGATAGATAGATAATGAGAGAGAGAGAGAGAGGGAGGGAGAGAGAGAGAGAGAGAGAAAGGACGACACACAGAAAAATGCAGATGGATAGATAGATAGATAGATAGATAAAGAGAGAAAGAAAGAATACAGAGAGAGAGAGAGAGAAAGATAGAGAGAAAGAGAGAGAGAGAGAAAGAGAGAGAGAGAAAGGATTACACATAGAAAAATAGAGATGGATAGATAGATAGATAAAGAAAGAGACAGAGAGAAAGAGACAGACACACAGACAGACATATAGAAAGACAGAAAGAAAGATATAGGGAGAGAGAAAGAGAGAGAGAGAAGGACGACACAGAAAGATACAGATAGATAGATAAATAGAGAGAAGAGGGGGATGACACACAGAAAATACAGATAGATAGATAGAGAGAGAGACACACACACAAAGAGAGAGAGAGAGAGAGAAAGGACGACACATAGAAAAATACAGATAGATAGATAGAGAGAGAGAGAGAGAGAGAGAGAGATAGAGAGAGGGAGAGAGAGAGAGAGAGAGGGAGAGGGGGGATCCTGCGTACACAAACAGACACAGAGACAGAAGAGATAGACAGACAGGGAGATATGCAGAGAAAGATATATCCTTGATAAAGCGAACTAGATCTCCGCCCCCCCCCATCCCTGAACATTGCGCACAAATATTTAGAAGACATTGAAATTGGGGCGAGAGAACCGGATCAATAATCGAGAAGGAATCGGCAACACCCCTCTCCCCCTCCCCCACCGTTACCTTTTAAAGGACTGATCGCCCAACAGCATCAGATTCCCACACACTTAAACTTTACCATAAAAGCGTCGCGTAGAACACAACAGGTCCGATTGGATAGAACGCCTCCAAACAGGTGCGCGCTTCTAAACATGTGCGCGTGTGTGCGTCAAACACACACTCTCATGTATGGGTGGCTGTACGTGCGAGAGACACAGCTAGATAAAGAAATCAGATCTCCAAAGACCTAATACTCTTGTTCCTTAATCCTCCGACCGTTATCATCTTGCAACACAACAGCCTCTGGTTAAAAACAAGACTGTCCAAATCGTCCAAGATGAAATGCAAAAATGTAAATCCTGATAATCTGCTGTTGCTTATCCACCGAATTCTTATTTCTTGTGCGTGTCATCACTCCAGCTAAATAAGGGAGCATTCTGGTTTTATTATACAGAATGAAAGGCAAGAAAAAGGATATGCTACACAGAAAAATATAAGAAGAAAGAAAGAAAGAAAGAAAGGGAAAGATAGAGAAAGGGGTTAACGCTCGTAAGCGATAACGCTAATCTGTTTCAATCAAACATAATGAAATGATGAAAAGAAGAAAGAAAAATGAAAGATAAATCAAGATTATTATAGTTTTTGCATATTGATATATTCGCAATAGCTCTTAATTAAATATATAAAACATTGTAATAATCAAATTATCATACTGTGAAATACCCACAGGTCTCGCTAATAATTACTGATTCTAAAACCTATCATCATCATCATCATCATCATGTCGCGCTGGCAGCACGGGTATCCATGCCAATCTCTCGCCAGCCGTCCCTCTTGGTTATCGCCCACGGGAGATCCCTTGCACCGAGTCCAGAATCGACACATAGATGATCGACGTAAGTCTTTGCTAGATGGCTTACACTGGCGTGCTTATGTGCAGATTTGCACCGGGGAACATCACTTATATGTTCGTCCTTGCTTCTCCAACAGCGTCCAGCATGTCTTGTCTCACTCGGATGGTTTGTGTGATAGGGGGCAAGTGGCCGTACAACTGCTTTTTGTGGTGTGTTATTTCCATGATTTCTTTAAGACCGCAATTAGTATTCTTGTTCAACCCCCTGCTTGCATATTCTCACGGCGTTTCGTTAAGGTTCAAGCGGTGTAGCTGTACAATAGCACTGAGACAACTACGGCTTAGAAGAATTGTCACTTTAATTTATCAGTGAGATCAGATTTCCAAATTATTGATAATATGTTTTTAACAGTCCATGTCTTCCCTATGCGTGCAGTAACATCACATTCTGTAGATGAGATATTATTACCTATGGTCCACCGACTTTAGAAGCTTACCATCGAGTGTGGAGATGCCTGAACCCTGTTTAAAACTCAGTTTTTTCTAAGTTCACTAAGCGGCCGATGTTCCTTACAGCCTTCTCCAGTTGTGACTCGGCTTCTGCAAGTGAAAAAAGTTATAAAAGATGCCTAGATAAGGTATGTGCACATTTGAGAAAACATTTACTTTCCAGCAGAAGAATATCAATTTTATTCATATTTACTCCATAGCTGGAGGGATAAAGGGGTCATACCTTTCCCATTGGTATTAATCATAAAACGTAATTTCACGAATGGAATTCGAACTCGCCTACAACGATGTCGCAGTCCAGTGAAACTATGACAGACGTAGATGATCCAATACTTAATAAACTGGCCTTATGCCCCACCTGCTCGTGCGGAGGGATTAATATATATATATATATATATATATATATATATATATATATATATATGAGTATAGATAAAAGGATATGAAAATAATACAATATGCTGTTAAAGTGAAAAGATTTTATATCATATTCATAGTTGATAATGAACAATATTTCGATTTATAAAGATTATCTTCAGAGCTTGTATTCTTGTTCAACCCCCAGCTTGCATATTCTCACGGGATTTCGTTAAGGTTCAAGCGGTGTAGCTGTAAAATAACACTGAGACAACTACGGCTTAGAGGAATTGTCGCTTTAATTTATCAGTGAGATAAGATTCCAAAATGTTTTTAACAGTCCATGTCTTCCCTATGCGTGCATCAACATCACTTTCTGTAGATGAGATATAATTACCTATGAATGTGTACTGATCCACCGACTTATCAATAGTGGAGACGAAAATAATATATTATTTTTCATATCCTTTTATCTATACTCATACTGTCGGATTCATTTCCTTTCTCTTAACCTATATATATATATATATGAGGAAGTAACAGATTGGGAAAAATCCGACAAAAATGATTAAAACTTGAGGAATAAAGCGGATAAAACACAAACAATCAATTAATAATTTGCCTCTGTGTATTTACGAAGCGTCATCAAAATTTCTGACGAAGCTTCGTAAATACACCGAGGCGAAATATCAATTGATTGAATTTGTCTGTGTTTTATCCAATTAATTCCTAAACTTTTAATGACACACACACACATATATATCATCATCATCATCATCATCCTCATCATCATATTGTCACGCTGTTAGCACGGATATCCATGACAATCTCTCTCCATCCGTCCCTATCACTCATCATTCTCGGGTGGTCCTCTATGCAGCATCCTGTATCTGCACAGAGCTGGTCAATATACGTCTTTGTTGGTCGGCCCACACTGGCGTGCCCATGTGCTGGCTTCTACAGAAGGACGTCACTTATGAGTTCGTCCTTGCTTCTCCAGCAGTGTCCCGCGTGTCTTGTCCCTCTTACTCGGATGGTTTGGGTGATATGTGGCAGGTGGCCGTACAGCTGCTTTCTCGTGGGGTGTTGTTTCCACGTCTTGTTCAGGATCACACGCAGCATTCTTGTGCAGCTTCCATAAAAATTATATATATATATATATATATATGTGTGGTGTGTGTGTGTGTGTGTGTGTGTGTATTTAGGCAGCATTTTTTCTTGTAGTCTTATATTGTTAAATAATGCAGCAATTTTCTGTCTGCAAGTTTTGTCTTTTTTTTCGTATTGCCGGATTATTTTTGTAATATGTGGCGAAAATTGGCTGATGTATTTGCCATTGGTCTATGACATATGGCAAATACATCAGCCAATTTTCGCCAGATATTACAAAAAATCCAGCAATACGAAAAAACAAAGGACAAAACTTGTAAACAGAAAATGGCTGCATTATTTAACAATATATATATATATATATATTATATATATAAGATTTTTGGATGTTTGTTTTATTTTAGAAACGTTGCTGAATAAAGTATATATTAAATTTTTACTTGAAGGCACTTACAACGCATGTATCGCATAAAATTCGATACTTTTTCTTATAGAAAATGAACTTGACAAGTGTAATCCCGGCAAAGGATGGCTCGGTGTGTAGAATACCGTACAGACTGTTTCGACTTTATTAAGTCTCATCAGCGGTATATACTAACGATTTCCCTCCGACAGAAATCGAAACCGGGACTTCAGCAGACACAGTGAAGACAAGCTTAATTTCGCTAGGATGGTCAGCTGTGTACTGTGGCCGAGGCGATAAAAGTGTTTCACTAGTGTTTCACTGTGTCTGCTGAAGTCCCGGTTTCGATTTCTGTCGGAGGGAAATCGTTAGTATATACCGCTGATGAGACTTAATAAAGTCGAAACAGTCTGTACGGTATTCTACACACCGAGCCATCCTTTGCCGGGATTACACTTGTCAAGTTCATTTTCTATGAGAAAAAGTATCGAATTTTATGCGATACATGCGTTGTAAGTGCCTTCAAGTAAAAATTTTATATATATATATATATATATATATATATATATATATATATATATAATATATATATATATATATATATATATATATAATATTGAAGCATTGCCAATGGATGTGTTTTGTAGCTGAAAACTGTCTCTATCCAACGGTGTTCTTGTGATCCCCGTATCCGTTATAGTTTCCGGGAAAATAAATAGGAGCCATTGTTTTTCCGAGCACCCGTCGTATGTTACGGCAGACGGAAATGATAAATGATCGATATGATTGGATGAAAGTTTGAAAGTGCATCCATAATTAAACAGTGTCTAAAATAAACGGCCAGCGATGTACGGCTCGCTTAGTTAACATTACCACAGCAGGTGCGAATAACCAATACGCGTTCCTTTTTAAATCGATCATCCTAGAAAAAATTGGTATTATTATCAAAAACAATGATACAGAATATTGCATTCAGGTTTGGGCTCCAGTGTCTAGACATGGGTATTGGAATGTAATATTAAGATTGAAGGGCATACTAAAAAGAGTGAGAAAACTAATAAAAAAGAGTAATAGATTACAGTTACAAAGAAAGATTGAAGAAATTAATATTAACTAATTTACGAGAAAGAAGAATGAGGGGTTATCTAATTGAACGTTTGAGAATAATTAATGGATTTTTTTAATCATGGTAGACAGTTTTTTTTAATATTTTTCTTTGAGTTGGAAATTTCCTGTCCAGGCAGATTTCAAAAACTAAATCTATTTTTTGCTTAATAGAGTAATTAATTATCTTTTTGGAACAAATATTTCGTTAACTGATTCTCTGGTTAAATTGAGACCCTCCAAATCGTCCAAGATAAAATTCAAAAATATATTTCCTGATTATCTGGTGTCGCTTATTCGCCAAATTCTTATATCTTATATTTCATGAGTATCGTCACCCCAAATAAATAATGGACCATTTCATTTTTATTATAAAGAAATAAGGCGAAGAAAAAGAATGCTACACTGAAAAAATATAAGAAAGAAATAAAGAGAGTAAGAAAAAGATTGAGAGGAGACAATAACTATAATCTGTTTCATCATAATGAAAAGATGAAAAGAAGGAAAGAAAGAAAAAAAGAGCGAGAGAGAGAGAGAGTTGAATCACGATTATTATACTATTTATATATTGAACTATTTGGCAATAGCTCGTAAGTAAACATATCAAACGTTGTAATGATTTTATTATCTGGATCATATGACCTTATGGCACCCCTTCCGCGATCTCGACTCGTGGGGACACTTTTCTCATTTACACCGTAAAAATCCAGTTGTTTGTGTTAGGGGTTAGGGTTAGGAGTTAGGGTTAGGGTTAGGGTTAGGGTTATAGGGTAGGGTTAGGGGTTAGGTTTAAGATTTTTTTAAAAATCTAAAAATCGTCTGTAAACAATTAACCGGATTTTGACGGTGTAAATGGGAAAAATCTCCCCACGAATCGAAATCGTAAAAGGTGTACCTTAAGGTCATATGGTCCAATTATCTTTTAGTAATTATTATTATTATTATTATTATTATTATTATTATTATTATTCAAAAACTAAATCTCTTAACACAGATTTTTTAGTTAATTGAATAATATCCTTTTGGAAGAAATTTCCTAAGATCCAAAACAACAAAAGATTAAAAAAAAGATTAAGATTTAATTTGACGATTTCAGAAAACTGGTGGTAATAAAAAGAATATAAGGGGGCATTTTTTAATTTCAATATAGATTTTAAAAATTAGATTTGGTAAGTCTATTAACCGATTGTTTTTTTTTTGGGGGGGGCGGGGTTGCTAATAGAGCAATATATTTTTAGAAAAAAATGCAAAGTCATATTTTTTAAAAAACTGCAATAGAGTTTAAATAGAAATAAGATTGAATTGGATGATTTAAGAAATAATGATAGGAAAAAGAATATAAGGGGACATTTTTATTCTGTCAAAAAAGATATAAAAAAAACTAGATCTATTAACTGATTGGATTTTTCTTGCGAATAGAGTAATATCTTTTTTAAATAAATTGCCTAATCATATAAAAAACAAATAAAATATTAAGAAATAAAAGATTAATATTAATATGATTTCAGTTGTTACATAATTCGTGGGTTTCCTACTAATTATGACTTTACGTGTACTAAGATTTAAATAACGGTATGGTAAATGCAAAGTTACTATTATAGCCGTTATAAAAGTTATTGACAGCAGTTCACGTCTCATTGACCTAGCCGCTGATTTCTCATTGGCTGAAGGAAAGCGTGAGAAGGGGACTGACTAAGAGTTAGAATTTGGTGGTTAGTCTAAAGAGCCAGACGTGATTTGTCGTCTGTTGTAACGAGATAATGAAGGTCCTGACTTTTGTGAGCGAGAACTACTATATTAGAAAAGGAGGAAGAAGAAATAAGAGATGATAAAGGTTTAAAAAATAGTGATGAGCACAAAAAGGATGAACGATGATTTGACCGGAGCATGACCCCCGAACGGAGAATTGAGTGTCAATACCCGAAACTTCCAATTGTTGACCGGAACCGGAAGTCACGTAGTGACGTGGAACAACGAAGAAAGGTCCCGGTCTCTTTTTGCTTTCCGCCGTCGTAGGGTACGGATCGGGCCTCTGGTGCCTAGAATGGGGTCACAGTAATTTAACAGTGTCCTCTCTCTCTTTCTCTCTTTCTCTCTGCCTTTCCTCCTCTCTGATACGAACCCACGAGACGAGCACGATAATAAAGGCTAGCAGTTGTGACTACATATTTCTCGCGTTGTAATTTTTATCAACAAGATGACCGCCACGTGCCGAAGACATTTTTAGTACCGTGAATATATCACCACCGCCCCGTTATGTATATACGTTTGGGTACTGTGAAAATACCACCACGTTACAGATATCGTTTTAGTGCCCGGAAAAAAGGGACATCTTCTCATCGCGCGGTTAAACCCGTTTGGGCTTCGGGTAATAAAGACGTCTGAAAAATAAATCAAATGTTGCATTTATGATAAAAAAAAGAAATGAACACAGACAACGGAAGCTCAGAATAACAGAAGCCGTATCGATCAGAGAAAGAAATCACCCCTGAAGAAGATGACCAGTCGACGAAATCGAACCACTTAAGCACTCATCTCCCTTCTCCCCTCTCACCATTTATATACTCGATACAAAAGGAGTATATAACACAGACATATGGTTAAGAAGAAGGCGTTACATCGTGGTGCAATGGTTAACAAGCTAGTCTTGCAGACTATAAATACTGAATAGCAAATTTGATACCCGCTGGATGGCCCATACATTCGAACTTGTGTCATATTCAACTCGTCGTGAATGGGTTGGGTAAATAAAAAACCTCGCATGGTGTAATGGTTATCAAAAAAAATGTTGAACTCATTTTTAACACGATTTCAAGTTCATTATTTTCTATTTAACCCATAGGTTGGACTCTAACATGTACTACCACTCAGGGTCAGGGTGGACCTATTCAGTAATGACAATAATGGGGTATTCTACATACCCTAGAGTTCTAGAATTGGAACCTCACCACTAGATGCAATTTAACGTCATATCCCCTCACACACAAAAAAAAGAAATATCTACACAAAAATATAAATTTAAATGTAATTCAAATATCTATGCATAAAATAGCACCGGATGAGTTGAGATGCCATTAAAATAAATCACACACACACACACACACACACACATATATATATATATATATATATATATATATACACATATATATATATATATATATATATATATATATATATATATGAATGAACAGCACAGACATATTTGTCCACACATTCTGTTCTCAAATCACCGATTAGATGATATCCATCTGGATTTAGCTGATGTATTTGCCATAGCTGATTTGTTCCCAAGTACTTTCAGCCCCTTCACGAGCCATCGTCGGAGGAATTGAAAAAAAACAATCTAAATTGGAATTTTCCATATATACTGGTAGTCTATTTATACTGGTGTTATATTTTCTTTTGTTTTCTTTCGTTTTTATATATATATAAATTATTATTAAGTTGAAAGGATTGAGGACAGAATTTCAAGAAAAAATGTCTGTGCTGTTCAACCAAATATGTTTGAATGAAGAAATGCTGCCTAATTACACACACACACACACACACACACACACATATATATATATATATATATATATATATATATATATATATATATATATATATATATAAGTATGTAAACACGATGTGTTTGGATATGGCTTTTTTGCCGACAATTTTTGGGAGAATATGTGCTTAATTGGAGTCGTACCTAATTTTGAAAATTAATTAATTAATAATTAATTAATTAGGTGGGAATGCCTATTTAAATGTATGGCTAAACAAATCGAGAAAAATCAATCTCTGTATGTACATTTTGGCCTATTAGGCCTCATCAGCAGAGCTATAGATAGGAAGACCGCCCTGTGCGTGATTTGAAACCGGACTGTCAAGCTGACAGGTGGGTACCATAACCTATATATATGTCAGCATTTTCCCTTTATACGGGTTTGGTTGAACGCGACAGACATTTTATGTCTGACGAGTTTCTTTTCAATCTTTTCCTATTGTCTGACCATCTTTTTTCTTATCTGGTTGGAATTGGTGAATGAATCCACCAAAGGTTATTTCACTAGTACTTTCAGCACTACTTAGTGCCATCATCAAGTGTAGAGTAGTGAGATTTTTTCGTGGTTCTTTTTAAACAAACAGAGCAGCGTTAGGAGTAAATAGGAGGAGGGACTCACAGAGTTATAAGAAATGTTATGGGGAATAGGGTTAGGGGAATTGGTGGGAAATTATAGGCATTTAAGAATATGGTTGCTGTATTCAAAGTTAATCTTGTTTAATGTTATTCTTTTGTTTAATGCAAAGGGCTTCGAGTATTTGACGTTTTTTCTTTGTGCAGTATGTGTTTCAGTTAGAATTCTCCGTTAATATAAAAAAAAGACAAAAAGTATCTCGTCAAACATGAAATGTCTGTCGCGTAAAACCAAGCATATAAATATATTTTTTGAGGATATGTGCTTAATTGAAGTCATACCTAATTTTTGAAAATTAATTAGTTAATAATTAATGAATTTAGGTGGGCATATATGTTCAAATGTAAGGCTAAACAAATCAAGAAAATGTCAATCCCTGAATGTACATTTCAAAAATTAGGTATGACTTCAATTAAGCACATATCCTCCAAAAATTGTCGGATAAAAGCTATATCAAATAACAGTGTTTATTTACGTACTCTCATATATATATATATATATCCTGTCCTTCCGCCACGAGCAAAATGCGACATAAGGTAAGTTTTTAAGTGGATTACAACTGCTTTGAATTGAGACTTTTCCTTCTCCATTTTAAGAACCGCTGGACTTGATAATCAACGATTGGCTCAAAATATTTGAATAACAGCATTATTTTAAGTTAGTAAGTCCTGGGAGACAGTCGCTATTGAAAAGAACAATTAGAGCGTGTTCGTGCTGGTTATAGACACCTACAAGAAGGTCAGTTCTGAAGTTAGACATTTCAAAGCATGTTACCAAATCAGCATAATGTTGTATACCCTTTCTTACTTCTTACTCTGGTCGTCTATTCTTCTGGTCGGCTTTGGTTCTATCTTCTAGCATCTTGGTCTGGTCTCTTCTAAAGTCTGGACTTTATTTGGGGGTTCCGGGTCTGGTTTTCTATTGGGATTTCTCGTTATCAGAAGCCCTGTGTTATTGTTAGTTTTTAGTTAATAAACACAAGACTTCGATTTACGTTGATGTTACTTTATTTGTAAATCCCCAACCCAGACATTCTGCGCAGTGAGACTTACATGTTACTAGCTCGGTTTCTAACTTCTAACTGACTGAGTTACTTAGTATCCTTAAACCGGAACAGGGTCTTCTATGCTTTCCGGTTCTCACGATTTATCCCCGGAAAGCAAGGTGAGAGTGAGGTCAAGCATTGTCACTCATCTTTCAAGGCCGTGGGCTGCACTAATCGCCATTATGTTTCTACACTATTGCCATAATCATTAGGTATCTAATAATTATGTAACAAGCAGATTGATTGAAAATATCCAACGTGCAGCGATTGCCGAGCCGAAAATGACCCGAATAAAAACTACACGTTTTAACTTATACACAGAGCAGCTGTGAAGACGAAGGGGAGCTTATAAAGCGCCTCATGGAGGCGCGTGGTCTAATGGTTAGAGTCGTAGGAAATGGACTCGTCAACGCGAGTTCAATTCTTGGACGAAGCCGTTGGTATTTCACATGGCGCTAATACCCTTGGGAAAGGTATGAATCCAATTCTCCCTCCAGCTATGGATAAATAGCAGGGCAGACTGGACTCTTTAACCATGGCTAGGTAACCAGTCTAGGAGAAGGAAAACTCTGAATTCAAACCTGTTAAACTCCGCGTAAGAAATTGACCTTGTGTCGCATCCTGCTCGTGTGGAGGGGTTGGTAAATATATATAAAGCGCCTGATTTTCAGTGACGAGTCGTCTGTCAGTTGCAATCTTACCAGATGCTCATGCTCCGTAAGGCATTCAAATAAATCGTCTCAGCTTCGTGGAGATTGAGGGTGGGTGGATTCCCACCTAAGAGAGTACCTGCCCTCCTCGTCTAATCAGACATGGTACGGATTTATTACCCAACACCAGACGTGACCCAAAAATAGGAATACTGGCATAGCTCAGCTATTTTTGGCCCCACCTCGCTCCACCATGAGAAACTTGCTTGCTTCTTTCAAGATTTAACCAACACTGTATCCTATACCGGAAGTATTAACATATAAGAACATATAAATAAAGTATTGCTCACCTTACCCTCCAGGTAGGTTGATAGATACTAAAATATCAACATAAAAAATTAGTCTGAATGCGGATGGAATATTGCGTGAAGTAGGTCGGAATGCAGACGTGTGGTCGGTTTTTGTTTTCTTCTCTTTCCTTCCTCTTTTGTTTTTATCTGTTCATATATTTCTTTTTTCTATCTATCGATCTACCTATTTATCTATGTCTTCCTATCTAATCATATATCAATCTCTGTATCTTTATTTCTATCTACCTATCTATCTATATCTATATCTATGTCTATTTATGTCTTTATCTATCTATCTCTATCTATCTCTATTTATCCCTCTCTCTCTCTCTCTCTCTATATATATATATATATATATATATATATATATATATATATATGAATCAAAGGAAGTGAATCTGGCGGTATGTAGTATAATAACAAATTGAAAAAACACAGGTTTAAATGAGATAAGTGGTGAGTTTATTGGCCGACGCTGCAGTGTTTCGATCTATTAATTAGATCATCTTCAGGGCTTTTGTTGGTATGTGGAAGGTGATAAAAATTTTTTTATCTCAGAATAAGGAGAAAGTAATAGTAATTGTCCTTGTTTATCGGTCTGTTTAAAATTTGAAGTCTGAGAAAAAAAAAAGGACGTTGAAAAAATGAACGGTTTGAAATATGACGTCAAATATTCTTTTTTGCGGTGTGAATATTAGAATGTGTAAGTATTTGTATCGAAAAAAGCATTGTGCATTTTTTATGTGTTTATTAATGTGTGGTTGCGCGTGTGTGTATAAATCTTTTGCGATAAACGGAATCGAAACAATATATATATATATATATATATATATATATATATATATATATATATATGCTGAAAAAAGAAATAAAGGAAAGAAAGTATAGAATGGATAAAATAGGATATTTTAATCATTTTTACTTACACGTGTTTCGGTCAGGAGTTTATCCATGTGTATATTATTCAAACTATTATTATTTTTAAATAACCAAATGAAATGAAATAATAATAATAGAAAAAAATGTAAAAATGTTCCGCACACAAAGAAGATTCGACCTTCCTCAGAGTAAATCCTTATTTTGTTAAATGAAATTCGTTGGAAAGCGGAGAATTTTTGAAATGTTCGAAAAAAGAACATTTTAAAAAATCACGTGAAGAGAGTGTTTAAACGCTGGCGAGAAAGACGGTTATAATGACGTCATGTCATTCATAGCTGGAATAAAGTTTTGTGGAATTTTAATTTTCGATATATATATATATATATATATATATATATATATATATATATATATATATATATATATATATATATATATACCAGTGTATTTATATCAAAAATATTTGATTTTTGATGATTCTATTTCACCCGAGATACAGACCCTGATGACATCAGACCTAGATGAAGAGAGATGGTTCAATCCTTCCAGAAGGTTAGAACTAACATACGAAGATATAGATAAAATATGAAGACCTACGTGAACAATGCGCCAGAAACGGATGGATCACGGATGTATTTCCCATTGAGGTCGGATGTCGGGGGTTTATTGCCAACTCAACCTCGGCATTTTTGTCTAAACTTGGACTTTCTCTACCAGACAAGAGGAAATACTTAAATAAGATCCAGGAGAAAGCTCTAACCGCATCAGCGTGGATATGGCAGTCCTTTTTTGTGACATCAAACCGACAAAGTCTGGTGGTATCGTGAGATACTGCTGGGGCGCTCTGGGTTAGTGGTAATGATGCTTCGGCCCCGAAACCGTGCCTGAACCCAGAGTCATCATCTAATGAAGGCTTTGTTGGTTGCAATGCTACTGTGTAAATAGCAGTCATTGTATGAAGATTATTAGAGATTATCTAACACCGTCTTAATATAAGTTTAAACGTTTAATGAACATTATATGTCTAACTTATAGGGATAGAATAACCACAGACGGTTTGGCATACCGGTAAACTCAGTCAAGTCGACCATTTTCAAAATCAAATTTATTTTCACTAGTGACCGTCTCAGTAAGTTTTTAAAATAAATCGCCTCAACGGATAAGGGACAGGTTTATTACCCCACACCAGACGTGGTAGTCGCCAAAACAGGGAAATAGAGAGCTGCTGATTACGCCAATAGTGACAAGACAGAAAGAAAGCCAGACAGAGATAGCGGACGACTACTGCTCATCACTCATCACTAGCACGTCATGGGTGTTCTTTCCTTTTCTGGTGGACGCCATTCTTTCTTATCTCAGAACTACAAGGTCGACCCAGACCCGGAGTAGTAGTACCTGTTATGGTCGCATTTCTGTGTCAAATAGATCGGTTTAAAAATGATTCGTATTTACTGGAACAATGGAAAAAAAACTCTGAGGACACATCTACAAAAAAGAATTAAAGAGTAGGTGTCCGTTCTTGTTAGAATCATTGTCGCCACTGTAGGGTTTCAGTTATTCTGTCGTTCACAGAATCCAGCTGGTTAATCATAGTCTGTAGGTTTCCTCTGTAATATATAAGTACTAGTCTGTACTGAGTTGATAATCCGAGTCCGTAGGTTTCCTTGTACTATGTATAAGTCCAAGGCTGTATGGCTTGTAAAAGGTTCAACCAGTAATTGATTTGAGGACAGTTGTAAATGATCTTTAATTTAAATGCACAATGACGCGATTCCCTAACCTCTTTGAATAAAATAACCACAGACAGTTAACATACCGTTTAAATCAGCTAATCGATCATTTTCAGTAATTCCTGTTAAACGTTTTGACATAATTGATTTTAAGTGAGGGACACGCGTAATTTATGATGGCAATTAAATTATTAAAAACAGAAAGTATCACTTTTTTATTACTACAAAAAGACCTGAGGTAATCCAAGTATTGATTAATTCATTAGCAGTTAGCAAACATTGCACGATTCTGAGATATTATTTCTTTTCCTAGAAGAGTGAATCAGCTTAGAACGGACCCTAAGTATTTGGTTTGGTTTATTTGAAATTTATATTTATTTGATTACTAGCAAGACTTGTGAATATTAACACAGTATGATCATGTAATTATTACAACGTTTGATATGTTTATTTAAGAGCGGTTGAAAATAGTTTTATATGTAAAAAAGTATAATAATCTTGATTTAACTCTCTCTTACTTTTTTCTTCTCTTCTTTTCATCTTTTCAATGTGTTCGATTGAAGCACATTAGCGTTATCGCTTTCGCGCATTCAACCCCGTCTCTATATCTACCCTATTATCTTTCTTTCATTCTTTCTTTTTAATTATATATTTTCCGTGTAGCATGCCATTTTTTTCTCTTCCTTTATAATAAAAATGGAATGGTCCATAATTTAGCTGGGGTAACGACACACTTAAGAAATAAGAATTCGGTGGATAAGCAATACTAGATAATCAGGATTTACATTTTTGCATTTCATCTTGGTCGATTTGAACTGTCTAATTTTTAACCAGAGGGTGTTGCATTATGATAACGGTCGTATTTTTAAGGAACACGAGTATTGATATATCGATAATCAAAACTATAAGTTTGTTTGGTTTGTTTAGCGATTTATGAGTTATTTAATAACTAAATTTTATTAATTGGTAAATGTTTGATTATAATCCTAACTATTTATATCTTTAGTGTGGTTTAAGTTTATTCGTTTAACGGCATATCAACTCCTTATGGATTATCTCATGTCCAAATTTGGTTAATTTGTGAATATTTGATTCCATTCATAACTATTTATAGGTTTGGTTTTGATTTATTTGTTAAATGGCATATCAACCCCTTATAGGTTACTTACTGCCAAAGTTTGAGTTATTTTGAAATATTTGATTATAAGCTTAACTCTTTATAAGTTTTGGGTTATTTAATGCCGAAATTTGATTCCTTGGTAAATGTTTGATTACAATCATAACTCTTTATATGTTTGGTTTGGTTTGGTTTGGTTATTTTTTACCACATATCAACTCTTTATGTGTTAATTAATACCAAAATTTAATAAATACATTGATACATGTTTGATTGTAATCATTATTATAATCCAAGTACACAAGGTGGTTTATATTTTGTGATTTTGTAAATTTGTATCATATTGTACATCTATTGATTGTCACTTAATCTTCTGGCCGTTATCATCTTTGAATAGCATCTGGTTAAAAATGACACCGTCGAAATCATCCAAAATGAAATGCAAAAATGTAAATCCTGATTATCTGGTGTCGCTTATCCGCCAAATTCTTATTATGAGTTTCGACACCTCAGCAAAATAATGGATCATTCCGTTTTTATTATAAATAGGTAAAGAGAAGAAAATGGAATGCTCCATAAAAAATATAAGAAAGAAATAAATAAAAAAGAGAGTAGAGGAAAGAGAGAGGGGGGGGCTTCAATCAAACATAATGAATAGATGAAAAGAAGGAAAGAAAGAAAAATAATAATAAGAGAGAGTTAAGTCAATATTATCATACTATTTACATATTGAACTATCATTCAATAGCTCGAAAGTAAACGTATCAAACGTAATAATTGTATTATCATACTGTGTTTTATATCCACAGGTCCTGCTAGTAGATTAAAATTAGCTCAATTTGTACATTTTGGAACCAGCTGAAGTAAAATTTGATTGACTCATTGACTTTAATGGCATATCAACCTTAAGTAAACAAATCAAACGTTGTAATAATTAAATTATCATAATGTGGTATATCAACAGGCCATGCTAGTCAAGATTATTATACTTTTTTACATATTGAACTATCTTGCAATAGCTCATAAATAAACTTATCAAACGTTGTAATAATTAAATGATCATGTTGTGTTATATCCATAGGTCCTGATAGTCAAGATTATTATACTATTTACATATTGAACTATTTAGCAATAGCTCATAGATAAGCATATCAAACATTGTAATAACTGAATTATCATAATTTGGTATATCAACAGGCCCTGCTAATCAATATTATTATACTTTTTACATAATGAACTATCTTGCAATCGCTCGGAAGTAAACATATCAAATGTTGTGATGATTAAATTATCATACTGTGCTATATCATTAGGCCCTGTTAGTCAAGATTATTATACTTTTCACATATTGAACTATTTGGTAATAATTCGAAGTAAACATATCAAACGTTGTTATAATTAAATTATCATACTGTGGTATATCAACAGGCCTTGCTAGTCAAGATTATTATACTTTTTACATATTGAACTATTTAGCAATAGCTCTTAAGTAATCATATGAAACGTTGTAATAATTAAATTATCATACTCTGGTATATCCACAGGTCATGCTAATTTTATTATTATTCATCATTATTATCTAATTTTTACTTTTGATTTATTTCTATCTTTCAGTAGATCTTTACTCTTCTTGGGGTGATGCAGTCTATGTATTCTAAGCCTCACCGACCGGATGACTAACGCACTCCAATATACTCAAACGCACTCCAATATACTCAAACAAGAACAACAGCCACAATGTGGAACATGTCGAACACCTTTGACAGTCAAACACTTATTGATGGAATGCAGGTTTCTTGTTCACATCAGAAACCGTTATTTTAAAGCAAACAATATGAAAGATCTGTTTGAAAATGTCAACATGGAGGACATTCTCTCTTTTTTGAGGGGAATAAAATTATACCATAGAATATAGACATGAAACAAATCAATACCATACAACATAATCCCCAATAATGCTAACACATTTTTAAAACCAATTACTAAAATGTATAAATATAAATACACGGTATTACTTCCTAACCGTTAGGCATGACATAACCCCAGACGGGTTGATATGCCGTTAAAATCAATAAACAAACAAACGACCGGATGAGGCACTACGTATCTCCATCGAAATGTTGTCCAGCGTTGTCATGTTAAAAAGACCAGCAAAGTAATTATTGCGATTTATATTTGTAATCAAAGTCTTTTATCAATCTCATTATCAAAAGGGTAAAAACATAAAAGACAATTAAAAATTAATTATTATTGTAATTAATTCTATCACTAAAGAATTTTGATGAAAAGGCAAAATATCTTTTCTCTGATAATGAACCAAAACAATTCGGATCAGATAGCAAAGACTATCAGACCAATCAGAAGAATTATTGTTATTTTTATATCTTGTGAGATTTTCGCACTAGTTTGGTATGGAATAAATTTAACTCTTTTTCTACTAAATTTCCACCTACGGCTGAACCAAATTTTCTTGGTATTTTTTACCTGTGTAATGGCATATTTCAAAGTCCATCATCTGTTCCTATCAAAACTTATTCTATTCAAATAAAGACCTATTAAATTGGCCTGAAATATTCTCAACTTAGAACATATATTTGCTTTTAAGGCATTTTTTACGCTGAATCCAAATACTATACTAATTTTTTCTAATCAGATCAAATTTCTAAGCTACAAGCTCTTGAAATGTATTAAACAGTATTATAACTTTATTTATTTGTGATAAATAGAGACCACAGACTTTTGAATAAATGTTATTATTATTGTTGTGAGGGTTTAAGAGGTCAAATAAGAACAAAACGACGGGTAACAAATGTAGAAAATGTATTAATAGAAAGTAGACAAATACAATAGAGAGATGTGGAAATTACGTCCGACAATAGAGGTATTGGCTTGCTCGCATTGGCTTACTGCTAAGCCACAATTATCCCTGTTACTTATAGTAACCCATCGGCGCATTCCATTGGCCAATAGGGTGTATCACCTATAACAATTATGTATAATTTGTCTTGAACTATTCAAGCACATCTTAAAAAAACAGACCTGACCAAAGACAATGATTTTTTTAATTCAGGATAAAACCTTTGACCCTAGGAACATTTTTTTAACGCAGGCCAATGTTATTATTATAACCTGAGTCCTGTTCCATTACCAGTTTTTGTTCCTTGCTTGGGTGTGTTGTGAAAGCCGTTGAGAGAGGTTTAAAGTAGGCAAAGACATAGGTTATCCATTATCTTAAAGGCATGAATTATGTCGTAAGAATTATATTGTAAGAATTATATTGTAAGATCCTAAAAGATTTCTCTGATAACGTGTCAACTATCTGACTTTTGCACATATGTCTTTATGAAGCAATTCACATTTCAGTATCTGGACCACATGAGAATATATTAAAGTGAAAACCTCAAACAAGAACAAATACCCTAACAAATTATATATATATATATATATATATATATATATATATATATATATATGTTAATTAAACCTACGCCTCTACTCTTTTGGCTGAAGCTGTACAGAGGAGTAAGAACCACTAAAAACCACGGTTTTTTGTGTTTGTTTATTTTTGTTTTTATTTCTAAATGCAAAAACAGAAAGAGAGAATGTCATGTGTTTTTAGCCCTTTAAGATCTTTGATTTCATTTTAGAAAAAAAAACTGTTTGCATTTGAAGATTTATGTTTTTTTCTTTTAATTTTAATTAATATCCATAAAAACGGTCCGCTGATTTTTCTTTTAATTCAAAAAAATGAAAATATTCCTCACGTACTACTGCTCTTTCAATTTTCTTTTAAATACCTTATTAACTACATTAATTTATTTAAATCCTCTTTTAAATTTATATACATTTAAATTTTAAAAGAACCATTCTACAGTTTCATAAATTATGCGAATTTTTTAAAGCACATTTAAATAATATCTTATTTTTAATATAAAAAATGGAATATTTTTGGCCCCTCTGGCTTGGATCTTTGGGATTAAAAACAATCAAACAAAAACAAAAAAACATATGTTGTCATTTTAACCGTTTTTCATTGGATTTAAATCACGTAGATAAATAAGATGTAATAATACTTTAATTTTAATTTTATTCATTAAAAATCTGTTGCCATTCATAAAAAATTAAAATTTCAAGTAATGTTTTATTTCTACTTCTTTCTTTTCTTCTTTTTCTTTTTTTAAATTTATATATAATAATATATATAATATATATATATATATATATATATATATATATATATGTATATTTTCAATATTTATGAAATAATATATTTTTTAAAGACAAAAACAAAAAACAAAACACATGAAAATATTTCTTATTATTTAAATTTTTTTTAAAATGAAGAAAAAGTGTACCCATGATGCTTAAGGACGGAATGCTGGTGGCTGAGCAGTCTATGATATGTAACACACTGCATTGGCACTTACATAAGTTTGACGGCTGGTCACATCAAGCCCTAGCACCTATATGAGTCCAATCCCTAATGTCGTTATGGCAAGCCCCAACCCTTTATATCACATATGTGCTATAAGGTGGTGGCTGAGGGTTTTGGAGTCTTGGTATGACGTTAAACTCTATCTGATGGTTAAGTTCTAGTTCTGGGCGCTCGAGAAATGTGGATTATCCTTTTATTACTAAACTCCAGTTCACTCTGACCGGGGGTGTAGTACCTGTTAGGGTTCCATCTATGATTAAATAGAACAAACAGGTGTTCTAAAAATGAGTTTAAAAAATTGATTTATTAAGAAATGAGTACCCATCTAGAATGTATAAAACAAAAACGTCTTCGCGCATAAAATAACCCAATGGGTTGACATGCCGTAAAATCCAACCAACCAAACCAACCCAAACAAATCTTCTACAAGGATGGCTATGGCATTAAATATCCCATGAAGTTTGATATCTTAGAATAATTAACTTTTGCCTGAGTAGCTTAATTATTATGGTCTAAGGAAATTTGGGGGATTGAAAAGAAAACGGTAATCAGATTTCTGGAGAAAAAGAAGAAAAAGAAATAGAAACAAAAGGAGGTTAAAGTTTGGAATTCTAAACACTGAACGGGTGCCAGCCATTGACCTATCAATGGCCCCTGAACTAGATTTAAGATAAAAACAGAAATCCCAGATTTTATGCAAAGGGCGGAAGTGGATATATCCCTTCCCCCACCCCGAGACCACAAACGGAAGAGAAAAATCGGTCTTATTCGTCTGGGCCTTCGTCGAAGTTAGACGTGGGTTTCTTGGGGTCTCAGTGGGACGTGTCTAGACTAGCAACGAACAGCGCGCATGAAGGTGATATACGTTAGAACAGCTTGACCTCTCTCTCTCTCTCTCTCTCTCTCTCTCTCTCTCTCTCTCTCTCTGAAAAAGAATCTACGACCCTAAAAAGATATAAACTTTCGTATGTTGTTTCTCTGAACTAACGACGGTTACTACTCCTAACGGCTACTACTCTAACTCGACCTTGGCCTCTACGCACTTGTTGAAAAGCTTAGTCACACGATTGTGTTCCGACACATCACAACCCGATATCCCAGTCTCGTACATCTACTCTAACCACTGATATATGTAATATGTCAGTGACAGGTGGAATAATGATCAGGATATTTGTCTATCCGTAAAAGAGAAAAAGAAATAGAAAAAATTTAAAAAATACTGACGAAAAAACAAAAACAATTGTTCATCATATTAGTATTACGTAGTGCCTTTTCTTTGACGGTACCAAATAGGTATATGTTGCATACCTCTTTACCGGCACTATATATCTATATGTTATATACTTCTCTTTTACTTCTTATTCTTGTCGTCTATTCTTCTGGCCGGATCTGGTATATCTTCTACAGGTCTGGTCTTTCTTATATGGGGATTCCGGGTCTGGTTCCTGCTGGGGATCGTTCCTTGTCAGAAGCCTTGTGTCATTGATAGCTTTTAGTAATAACAACAAAACTTCGATCTACTTTTGATGTTACTTTATTCGTAGAACCCCAGACCAGACAATCACGCAGTGAGTCTCACATCTTGCTAGCTTCGCTTCTAAGTCCTAACTCTAACTGACTTGCCTACCCCTTAAACCGGAAGGGGCTTTCTATCGGGGTTCCGTTTCTCACGGTTCTCCCCAGAACGCAAGGTGAGAGTGAGGTCAAACGCTGTCACTCACTCTCAAGGCCATCAGCTGTACTGATCGCCATAATGATTTCTACACTATTGTCATAAACATTAGGTATCTAATGATTATGTAACATTAGGATCTTTTAAGTTATGAATGTATTTTTATTTCTTTGATAATTCATTCGATTTATTTGGTTATCAGTGCCACTGTATGGCTCCATGATTTACTCAAGTAAAACGTTTTGAGGAAAAGATTGATGACATCTACTCGTGCTGTCGTGATCAGATAAGAAGAAATTGAATGAGGACAATTTTGTTAAGTCAATCGTGGCGTTGGGCCACGTGCCTAGAAAATCCGCTTTTTAAATTGTGTTACGATTATGGATTTAGGAGTTTAGTTTTCCTGTTGAAAACTTCAAGGGTGGAAAAGGGTGTAGTCTCAGTAACAGAAAGTCTGCTGTTTTCCTTGTAATCCTAGGCAGAACAGGTGTGTAGTTCCTTGTAGCTCTCCTTGCCTATAGTATTGTTTGTGGCAGAGAATCTAGTTAGCAACTGACTTAAGGAGAAGTTGCAAATAATGCTCAAATGCTTTGCCGGGCTCGTTTCTGATTGGCATATTTTACCGGAAATGCATGCTGGGAAGGTTCATGAATATGAATGTGAATTTTGCGTATATGTTGTACCAAGATTAGTCTGGGCATCTAACGTGGTGTAATGGTTAGCAAGCTAGATTCGCAGACCATTGTTAGCGAGTTCGATTTTCGTTGGTCGCCCCATACTTCTGGCCCTGTGCCACATCTAAGCTAAGCTTAGCAAATAACTATAAGGCACCTCACATGGTGAAATGGTTAGCAACTTAGATTTGCAGACCATTGTTAGTGAGTTCGATTCCCATTGGGTGCCCCATACTTCTGGCCTTGTGCCACATCTAAGCTAAGCTAGCTAGTAAAAATAACTATAAGGCACCTCACATGGTGAAATGCTTTAGCAAGTTAGATTCACAGAACCATTGTTAGTGAGTTCGATTCCCATTGGGTGCTCCCATACTTCTGGCCTTGTGCCACATCTAAGCTAAGCTTAGTAAATAACTATACCAATATTAGTCCATTGTGCTGTCGTACAGCTACTTTTTTGTGGAGTGCTGCTTCCAAAGATTGTGAGAAACAAACGGATCACCTAATCCTGGCCAGTAGACCCAACCTAGTGTTAATTTGACCCCGAATCAATTACATACTCTAAGAATTTGATCCCGGGTAAAATAAGTAGTGTAAACATTATTTGAATAAAGAAATATCTAAATAAATGCACACAATAGTTGTAGAATTCGTATTCTACACATTCACTGGCGGGATAAAGTGCCCAACACAGTCGTGATGGATTGCGCCGACAGAAACAGCATGTTCTCCATTCTCTGTGAGAAGCGCCTTCGTTGGCTTGGTCACAGAGAAAAGGGAAAATAGACGCTTCCCAAAAGATCTTCTGTACGGCGAATTAGTAAAAGGCTCCCGATCGGTTGGTAGACCACGCCTACGATTTAAAATATTCTGCAGGAGAGTCATCATATTAATAAAAAATAGAAGAAAAAATACGAGGTAAGCAAACAAAGAAGGGGGAGAGAGGGGAGAGCCTCAACAGAAAGAGAGAACCAGAAAGAGAGAAAAAACCAGCAGCCATAAAGAATCACAGTTTGTGTGCATTCAGTGCACACCAAAGACTGTCACTCGAGAGTTGACCAGCGGAATCACTTGCGCAGATACAGATAAAACCCTTCTTGGGTTATTTTATACCGAAGACATTTTGTTTTATTTATTTTGTATGGTTATTCAAATTTTTTAAACACATTTTTAAAGAGATTTGTTTACTCTTTTTTTCTCTATTTAACCCAGGTATAGGACCCTAACATGTACTACCAGTCCGGATCAGGGTAGACCTAGAGTAATGGCAACGAAAGAGGTACTTCACACTCTCTACTGCTCCAAAATTGGTACTAGATGCAGTTTAACATCATACCGATGATCCTAAGATCCTCAGGCACCGCCTTTTAGCACATATATGATAAAACGGGTTGGGTATTGCCATAAGGGCAAAGGTGTTTGGATAATCATATTGGTGCTTTTACTTGACAAGATTTACCAATTAATTGGTGGGTGCCTCTCCGACCGACCATTTAGCCTAAGTGAGGGGCAAAGTGGAGTATTAAACATTATGGGTCGCCAACCACGAGGAACAGGTGACCGTATTGTGGGGATTTTACTCTTCTGCAGTGATGCAGTCGGTATATTCTTTTGCGCCTGCCGACAAGGCGTTTCTTTTCAATTGTTCAAATTGAAAACAAGATTAAATACAAAGATATATTTCATAAATAAATCCTAATCTAATAAACCAATTTATTTAACACTTTTAATCTTAATAAAATCATATTCTCATAAAATATGAACATGGGAATAAATGGATTTCTTAGAAGAGAAAACGGAATTCACGGAAAATGCAGGAACGGAATCAAGGTAATTACAAACGGAAAATGGGGGGGGGGTATAAGATGAAATTAACGTGCAGTGCTTACAAATCTGAGCTGAGCATTGGCCCTTGCAGTTGTCTACTCACTCTGCTCTCCAGCCTGACTGAGCTGCATACGGTAACTGATGTGCCACTGTACGTGTTGAGTACAGACACCTAGCAAACTTTCACACTCTTGACTCTGATTTCAGACTACGTAACAAAACTATGCATTCGTTTATTTTATTAATTCATTTTTATTCTGTATAAACTTCATACCTATCTCTTCACGTTAGTATTTATGACATATATTTTGTTATTTTTCAGAATTTTTTAGATGAGGCTTGATGAGTATCTTTTACTTTTTCGGGCTGTTGTCCTCGTCTTTATCTACATTTTGGGCGCTATATCCTCTGTTCTTCTTGTGGTGTTCAACGTCTATTCCAGTATAGCAATGACCGAACTTAGGAACTATTAAAAATGATTTCCCAAGTTAGGTCATTGTTATACTCGGAATATACAGGAAAACATGAAGAGGCCGGAGAACAGTGCTGTGAAACATGTGTCTTTACATACCACAATAAATAAGGACAACAGTAAAAAAAATCAACTAATTTATAGTTTTCATTTAGATTTTGTAAAAACAATTATTCACTAACTGCTCATCATATGCTACCGTTTTTGCTTCACAGCCTCCACCGCCACTGCTCCCACTACCACTGACTCCATCCACTGCTGACTCACACTACCGCCGCCAGTGGTGATACGCCCCACTTAGTGAACCATTGGTTTAATCCGATTCAGTAAGACAGACACAAGTTACTAGAATATAAAGTAGAATAAACTAATTGTAGATAATCCCCAATCTGGACAGTGGAATAAGTACAGTCTATCTAGGGATGCCCAAAAATTGGCCCAAAATCCGTTTTGACAAAATGACTTTAGAACCCCCCTCCACCCACACACACAGAGAGAAAATAATTTACCAAAAATTAGGAATTATCGGATTTTAATGAAATTTTCAGTGTTTATTTATCAATGAATGATCTTTATAATGCATTATTTATTTTATTCAAAACTCTCTGACTTTTTTTCAGGTCACTTAATTCTGACCCCCCCCCCTTTACTTTGGGAGTGTAAATATTGCGAGCGGGTCCTTGTTTGATACTAATTACAGTAAAAAAAAAGATAAAAGACCGAAGTTGTAAATAGAAAAAAAAATTAAGTGGAATATTCTATAAGAAAATAAGTACCGAAAATCGGATAATAAAATGTTAAAAAAATAATAAATTATTAATTTTTTGGAGATTACTTTTTACTCATTTCGATAATTATTTAATTGGCTATTATCTTCTAAAGAAAAAAAAATTATACATCGATATTTTTTCGTTTAAAAAAGGGGGGCTACATTTTCAATAGAGTTTTTCTTCAAAACGTATACTTTGATTGACTAAATAAGTTTTGCATTAAATAGATATTTATTTCTAGAATCTAAAAATATAACATTTTAAACTTAACATCAGAATATTTTTATTCTAAATGAATTTTATATGTTAATTTTTCATAGCAAAAATATTTAATTCAAGTTTTGAAATAAAATAACTGATGCATTATAAAATGTATTAATTGATAAATCAATACTGAAAATTTCATTAAAATTGGATAATTCGCTGATTTTTGGTATTTTTTTTTTCAATAAAAATAATGCCCTTTAAAAAGAGCCAAAATGGCGAACTTGAACGAAAATGACCAAAACAAACCGTTTAAAAGTATTAAAAATAAATTGCATCTGTAATGATATTTTTCTTTTTTTAATGATGGTCATAATGACTTACTACTTATCTTTTAGACAAAAGTTTGACCTTAAATAATAGATTTAATTAATTTGATTCGTTTTTAAAATTTTTAGCAGACGAAAATTGTGTATACCTAGTCTATTCCTGTCGACTGAACAAAAGGGTCATACGGTAACTTAGTACGACCTACTTTGGGAGGCTGAAGACCAACTTTAAGAAAGTCTAGAAAGGAACAAGTCATTGTGTCCCGATTACGCATTGGTCATATAAGACTAACGCACTCCTATATACTCAAACAAGAACAACAACCACAATGTGAAACACGTCAAACACCTTTGACTGTTAAACACTTATTCATGGGATGCATGTTTTTTGCTCACATCAGAAACCGTTATTTTAAAGCAAACAATATGAAAGATCTGTTTGAAAATGTCAACATGGAGGACAGTCTGTCCTTTTTGAGGGAAATAAAATTATATCATAGAATATAGACATGAAACCAATCAATACCATACAACATGATCCCCAATGATGCTAACACATTGTTAAAACCAAATTACTAAAAAGTATAAATATAAATACACGATATGTATTACTTCCTAACTGTTAGGCATGATATAACCCCAAACGGGTTTGATATATGCCGTAAAATCAATAAACAAACCAACCAAACTATGAAAAAGCCCAAAGTTCTAACTGCTGAAATCCTGTTATTATTACTACCATAAGGGAGTCGCCGTGGCATAGTGGCTAACGTGCTGGACTGCGACATTTTAGTAAACAAGTTCCAACTCCAATCTATTACATTCACTTTCGGACAAATACTCTTGGGAAAGTATTGACTCATTATCCTCCTAGCTATGTGTTAAATAGTATCACTACGGTATGTCTACAATGGTTGCTTTGGCATTAAATAACTCACAAAGGTTTATATGACATTTAAACAAAGAAACCAAACTATAACAACTAAGATGTGACCGTCAATTCGAATCGCACGACCGGGTGGAAAAGGTTATCCACTCGGAATTGTGTAAGATCTTAAATTTTACCAGGCAACAAAATGATATATGCACAAACCTGAATCGGTTCTTGAGAATGAGACGAATAGTTTCTATGTGACAATGGGATATAGAGGATCCGAAATCCCGACCAAAAGACTAAGTATAAAGACCTAGTATAATTAACAAGACTAAAGTAAAATACCTAGTATAATTATAAAGACTAGTATAATAACAAGACTAAGTATAAAGACCTAGTATAATTAACAAGACTAAAGTATAAGACCTAGTATAATAACAAGACTAAAGTATAAAGACCTAGTAATTAACAAGACTAAAGTATAAAGACCTAGTATAATTAACAAGACTAAAGTATAATACCTAGTATAATTAACAAGACTAAAGTATAAAGACCTAGTATAATTAACAAGACTAAAGTATAAAGACCTAGTATAATTAACAAGAAAAAGAAAACTGCCCATCTCGTAGATTTTGACGTCCCGGCGGATCACCGAGTGAAATTGAAAGAAAACCATAAGATAAAGGTAGTACCAATTGCGATGCTTTAGGAAATGTCCCCAAGGGCCTGGAAAAGAGTCCGAGTGAACTGGAAATCAAAGGAAGAACTGAGACCATGTAAACTACATCATTATTATCGGCTAGAATATTCAGCTGGGTCCTGGAGACCATAGGAGGCTTGCTGTCATACAGTCCCCAGCAAACCACTGTGAAAAGCTGTAATGGAGCGATATAATGGACTATGATATTTTAATTATTATAATGTTTAAAATGTACACTTTGTTGGATTATTTGGTGATATAGTTATTTACTAAACTTAGCTTAGATGTGGCACAAGGCCAGAAGTATGGAGCACCCAGTGAGAACAATGGCTGCTAATATAGCTTGCTAACCATTACACCACGTCGGGTGCCCATATTATTTTACTAAGCTGAGCTTAGATGTGCACAAGGCCAGAAGTATAGGGACCCAGTGAAAATCGAACTCACTAACAATGGTCTGCTAATCTAGCTTGTTAACCATTACACCACGTGAGGTGCCCATTATTTTGATATAAGCCCGTGCTACCATACACCATTTAAATTCATAGACTAAGCGAGTCACATGGTTTAACCCTCAGCCAATCAACAGCCCGATTGCGTGGCTGGTTTGATTACTTAAGCACTGATATTGAGAGACATGCATTTGCAACCATTGACGAAGGCCGTGCAATACTGAGGAGCACCAAGGAACAACCAAAGGCATTCTTTATCAAGATTTTCGTTGGACAAGCGCTCTTGCTTGAACTTAAAGGATAGCCCATAAAATCTTAACACACTTTAAGACATTGCAAAAAAGGTTCAACATATAAAAAGTATTGAATTCTTGAATTATTACCCACACAGACTCTCTCTTCTCTCTTCTCTCTCTCTCTCTCTCTCTTCTCTCTCTCTCTTCTCTTCTCTCGCTCTCTCTGCTCTCTCTCTCCACTTCTTCGATTTTCCATTCCATTCCATTGAAACAGATTAATTTATCGCTTCCGTTCGCACTCACGCTCCATTTCTCTTGACCTCGTGTGTCACCTTTAACAAAATTTGTTTGTCAAAGTCCAGCGGCGGTATACAACAATCAGAGCCCGAGGAATAATTCCAAAGAACCTGGAAATAAAATTGGGAGGTTGAGATCGGTGGAAGGATTGACACCATTCAGATCCCAGCACTACAGAAGCGGCAAGATATATATACAGGTTGTCGGCATAAGTACGGCGTTATGAGACTGGATACGTCGAAAACCTTTTTTGGTGACTATATATATTATAATATTATATAATATATATTATATATATATAATATATATATCACACGTACAATTAGCCCTATATATACAGAGATGCGGCATAAGTAAAAGCAGATTACTTATGCACATACATATGGTTGATAAATCCTCCCCCTCTCTCACACATACACTCTCTTTCTCTGACTCTCTCTCTCTCTCTCTCTCTCTCTATATATATTATATTTATATATATATATATATATATTCCATTCTAAAATTAAATTTATGCTCTACATTGTATTGAGCACTTTGTATTTGTTTTTTCTCAACCTTAACCTCTGGATATTGTGCGCTTAACGATCTTTCTTATACCCACCGGTAAGTTAATACTTTATATATTATATATTATATAATTATATATATATATATATATATATATATATATATGAAGAGTGAAGGATTTTAATAAATCCGACAAAATGTCGTAAGAATAGAGAAAAGTGTGGATAAAACAGCATAAACTGCATAAATTCAATTGATAGTTCGCCTCATATTGAATGAAGCTTCTTCAGAGCTTTATTGAACATAAGTACTTATACATTCGCTTTTATAGTAAAAAGGTGAATGGATGAGGGTGAGGTGAAGATGGGTACCTTCGTGTGTAGGGAATTTTATTTTTATTTTCTATTGGGTCAGTTGATTGATTAGAAAATTTGATATTGGCGTGTGGGTCATACGTGTCGATCAATGTGTGATGTGTATCGGAGGAAATTTGATAGTCGGTCAGAGTGAGAGGAAGTAGTTCATTTGGTAGGGATGTATGTAGGTCATTAGTATTCATTGGCAGAAAAGTTTTTGAGATTTGGGGATGGAATATTTCTGTTTAGATTCTTTTTATCCGTTTCGAATTTGATTTTGTTCTCGTGTGTTTATATTTTGCATAGATGCATCGAGGTTGAAAAAAACCCCCGGTCTTTGTTTTAGTATTTATTTGCTATGAGTGCCGATTCGCACAGACGGCGTAGATTCTTATTGTGTATCGGTTTGGCAGCGATATGTGGTTGAAATTGTAATTGGGCAAAAGTCTGCAAAAAAATTTGGTGAATGAGAGAAAGAAATCGGACCATCTAAACTACAGCACTGTTAAGATCGGTTAGAATACTCAGAAGAGTCCTGAAGACATGAGGAAACTTGCTGTCGCTCAGCCTCCAGTGAACCACCGGCTAGAGCAGGTGTGAAAAACATGATAAAAATACTTAAGGCCCATTAGAAATTCCATGGTAGCTAAAAATAAAAGATCATCATTTCTTTTCCTCTACCGTTTCCTGTATCTCTTCATTCATTTATTTCTCTGAAATAAGATTGAGATAAATTGTGGTAGATTTCTATTTGTATCTAACAATTTCCGACCTCCGTACGTAAGCGTTCGTGAGGTAGTTAACATTCTCTTGCTTCACTCTCTTTTCATTCTTTCACTCTTCTCTTCCATTCACTCTCCTTATTTAACTCTCTCTCTCTCTCTCTCTCCTCTCTCTTCTCTCTCTCTCTCTCTCTCTCTCTCTCTCTCCCTCTCTCTCTCTCTGCCATTTTAATCCATCGAAACAGAATTAGCGTTATCACTTCCGGCGTGCTCCCGCTACCATTTTCTTTATCTCCTTTTCAAGCTGCTCTATTCGAGTTGCTCCAGATTGCTGCCTCTCTCCACTGTTCCCTCCTGCCATAACCCCTCACCTACCAACACCCCATCTGCAAATACTTTTCCTGGTCGAGAAAGACCGTTGACACACATCGTAGGTACTGTTATTGTTGTATATACATATAGATATAAATAATAATAATAATAATAATAATAATAATAAAATCTTATTTAATGGAGATTTGTGTTTTTCTGTCTGTAACCGAAACTATATTACTATCACAGTCACAATTCCCTCAATTATTTACGTCAAATTCTCCATGATTTCATTCTTTTAAACTTCAGTTATTAATAAAAATTGTTTTACATTATTAATACTGTTGACCATATCTACGTACTAATAACATGCAATTGTATTATATATACAACAAAAATAGCGTTTACAGTTTGAACGAGAAGGCTAATTTGCATATTGATATTTAACATTTATTTTAATAAATATATGCTTAGTATTATTGATTTCTAATTGTTTGGTTTTTATCTTATTGATATGAGCAAAAATCTCTTCAATAAATCTTAAAAAAATCCCTTAACAAGAAGAAATAACTGTAAATTATATTCTTTTACTTACTATTTTAACTAAACAGTTTAATTAGGAAAATTTACCAGTGAAAGACGGGAGTAACGGAAAATGATAGAAGAGTTAGTTTCAAAGTTGTTCTATTTTTCAATCATACCCCCTCTGTTCAAAATCTTTTTATCTACATTCTTATTCAGTTTCATTAGCCTTTCTAATTTAATATCATATTTATTATAAATTTAACTAAAATACTTGCGCCCGGAGGGTGCATATATTTGCTAGTAATAATAATAGAGATTCGTTCTCTTTTTTTCTGTAACAAAAACTACGTCAACTGCTTACGTCACAGTCATTTGAGGAATGTAAGTTTATCAATGAGTATTGAATTCATAGTCAGTATCATTACTACATAAAAATATCAAAAATGAAAATCAATTAATTGTGAAATTTTCACGAAAATTTTGATACTTATTCACTTTAAATTAATTTATGTTTGAAATAGGATTTTCCTAAAATATATTTGATTAAATATTTTTTAATAAGTCGACCCTATTTAATTTTATGAAGTCCGAACAAAATATATTTACTCGTACGATTTTTAAAACTTTATCTCTAAAGATAAGAGTCTAAATAATTAAATCAGAAATGTTAAAAAACGGTTTGGAGGTCCCCACTGTCGTAAAACAAAACAAAAATCTCAGAGGAATGGAGTAAATATGATGCTTGTAATAATAATAATAATAATAATAATAATAAAAAAGAAAACGCATAAAATTCTCTGGGACTTTGAAATAATAACGGATCACCTTATCCCAGCAAGAAAGACCAGATCTAGTGTTGATAAACAAAAAAAAAATTGTCAACTGGTGGATCTTGCAGTGCCAAGCAATCACTGGGTGAAGCTAAAGGAAAATGAAAAAATGGACAAATATCTGAACCTTGCCAGAGAACTGAAAAAGTTATGGAATATGAAAGTGAAAGTGATACCAATTGTAGTTGATGCAATTGGAACAGTCCCAAAAGGATTGGAAAAGGGTTTGGAAAGTTTGGAAATCAGAGGAAGGATTGAAACCATTCAGAGCACTGCACTGCTGCAATCTGCCAGAATACTCAGACGAGTCCTGGAGACCTGAGGAGACTTGCTGTCACTCAGACTCCAGTGAAAGGCCATCAGCTAACATTGATGTGAAAACTCAAAAGGAGATAATAATAATAATAATAATAATAATAATAATAATAATAATAATAATAGAAAACAAAAATGGCAAGAATAGCAATTATATGGATAGTTCAAGCGACAAACTGTACGGATCACATATGGGAAAACCTGGACATTGCTAAGAAGGTAAATCCTAATGAGAGAAACTGAATGTCTCAAATTGCAGCAGAAGAACAAATTATATCAAAGAAAAATAGATAATACATCACACAAGTGTATGATGTGTGAAGACAAAGACGAAAGGGTTAATCATATTATAAGCGAATGTAGGAAACTACCGCAAAATGAATATAAGACTAGGCACGACTGGGTGGGAAAGGTGATCCACTGGGAATTGTGAAAGAAACTAAATTTTCACGCACGATGCTACTAAATGATATATGCACAAACCGGAATCTGTCTTGATGCGGAAAAATTCTCTGGAACTTTGAGATACAGAAGGATAACCAAATGCTGGCTAGAAGACCTGACCTAATATCATTTTAAAAAAAAAGGGGGGGGGCTTTTTCCTCTCGTGGATTTTGTTGTTCCGGTGGATCAGAAAGTGAAATTGAAAGAAAACATAGATACTTGAACCTTGTCAGAGAACTGAAAACACTGTGGAATATGATATCTAATTTAATTGGATGTCTTTGGAACGATCCCAAGGTTTTTTGAAAATAGATTGGGTGAATTGGAAATCAGAATTGAGACCATTCTAACAACCATTCTAACAATGCAAAAATCCTGGAGACCCGAGGAGACTTACTGTCACTCAACCTCCTGTGAATCACCTGCTAGGCAAGTATGAAAATCAATCATTCAGTGAAATAATAATAATAATAATAATAATAATAATAATAATATGGTTAAGAAAAGGAACCTCAAATAAACAGAATCATTAATAATTGCTGCACAAAATAATGCCATAAGGACAAAAATATATAAAGCGAAAATGATAAACCCAACAAAATAGTAAATGTAGACTTTGAGGAATAGAGATGAGCTGTAAACCATATACTCTGCGAAATGTAGCAAACTAGCACAACGAGAATACAAAACTAGACACGACTGGGTTGGGAAGTGATCCACTGGAATTATGCAAAAAATTAAATTTGACCACACAACAAAATGGTTATGCATAAACCAGAATCTGTTCTCGAGAACGAAACGCATAAAATTCTCTGGGACTTTGAAATAAAAACGGATCACCTTATTCCAGCAAGAAGAAGACCTAGTGTTGATAAACAAAAAAGAAGAACTTGTCAACTGGTGGATTTTGCAGTACCAGCAGATCACAGGGTGAAGCTAAAGGAAATGAAAATGGAAAATATTCTGGACCTTGCCAGAGAACTGAAAAAGTTATGGAATATGAAAGTGAAAGTGATACCAATTGTAGTTGCTGCACTTGGAACAGTCCCAAAAGGATTGGAAAATTGGTTTGGAAGTTTGGAAATCAGAGGATGGGTTGAAACCATTCAGAACACTGCACTGCTGCAATCTGCCAGAATACTAAGAAGAGTCCTGGAAACCTGAGGAGACTTGCTGTCACTCAGACTCCAGTGAAAGGCCATCAGCTAATGCTGATGTGGAAAACTCAATATAGGTTGTACATAAATAAACACATTGGCTTGTTCGCCTCTCGTAAGATATCAGACCATTCCCTAAAAATGGAAAAAGTTGGTAGTCCGGACAGCGAAAATAGGACCGAAAAAACGAAAGTCAGATGTCAACTCATAGACCAAATCGCACCAAGCAATATAGCACCGGCGAAAGACGACATATTCCACTGAAAACTCATATGTTTTTGAGTAAAAGAAGGAGACAAGGGTAAAGAAGCGCATGGTCAAATAAGAGAACCATGAAACACATTTCAGTTCGAACAACAAACATTATCACATAAACTTGTTGAAAGTTATGAGCATTTCTAGGAACACAAGTTTACTATTAATTTTTGCAACGCGAGCCGTAAGTCAATAGTGTATAAACGCAATTGCAAGGTCGCGATGCATAAGCTAAACGTACTAGGAGGTTGAGTTACGATATAAGCTTGCTCTCAAAAAAGCTAGAAATATAAAAGACTAAAAACAATTATAATATTGTGAATTAATGAGAAATAAAGAAATAAGAAAAAGCAAAGAATCATATACGAAAATTAATGGTTGGTACTTATCCGAAGGAGAGCGAGTATCAAAAACATGCTAAGAGCGATAAACTATCACAAACAAACTTGTGGGATTTTCATGTGACAGATGTTCTTCGTATTATGTTGTATCTTAGTCGGCTTATAGAATTTAAGAGTGACACCTCCGAAAACAGGTTGTAAGAGACCTCTAGATATCGTCTTAAGCTTTATATCGCAGAATGTCGTGCCGGTATAATAGAATAGCAAATATAGAGCTACTCATTAAAGTGTCAAAAATAAAAGAATAAGATAAGAGACGCAACAGATCAATAGAATGCAAAGAAATAGTGATAAGGTAAGGTGTAGAAGAAACCTTAAAGATAGAACAAGTAGAAACATTCAAAGAATTTGTTAGATGATGGACAAAGTGACGATCAAAATGTTGTAATTATTCTCTCACATTAATTAAGCGAGATTAAAGTGCAATTATAGCACTAGATCAAACAATCTCTCTCCTTCTTCTAATCCTTAAGCATCAACGGATCACCACCTACGGGCCAACAGGTGAACCCATTGGCGGAGTCTTACCCCTCTGCCGAAGTGCAGTCGGTGCATTCTAACGGTCATCGAACTTAGATAGACAGACAGATAGAAAGATAGATAGATAGATAGATAGATAGATAGATAGATAGATATAAAGAGAGGGAGATATAGATTTATAGAATAGAAATACATATAAACAGACTGAGATAGAATAGATAGATAGATAGATAGATAGATATAAGAGAGGGAGAATATAGAATTGATAGATAGAAATACATGATAAACAGACTGAGATAGACAGATAGATAGATAGATAGATATGATAGATATAAAGAGAGGAGATATAGATTGAATAGAATAGAAATACATATAAACAGACTGAGATAGACAAATAGAAAGATAGATAGATAGATAGAAAGATAGATAGATAGATATAAAGAGAGGGAGATATAGATTGATAGATAGAAATACAATATAAACAGACTGAGATAGATAGACAGATAGATAGAAAGATATATAGATAGATAGATATAAAGAGAGGGAGATATAGATTGATAGATAGAAATACATATAAACAGATCAGATAAGATAGATAGATAGATAAATAAAGAGAGGGAGATATAGATTGATAGATAGAAATACATATAAACAGACTCAGAATAGATAAGATAGATAGATATAAAGAGGAGGGAGATATAGATTGATAGATAGAAATACATTAAACCAGATTGAGATAGACAGATAGATAGAGAGAAAGATAGATAGATAGATAGATAGATAGATAGATATAAAGAGAGGGAGATATAGATTGATAGATAGAAATACATATAATAACAGACTGAGATAGATAGATAGATAGAAAAGATAGAAAGATAGATAGATAGATATAAGAGAGGGAGATATAGATTGATAGATAGAAATACATATAAACAGACTGAGATAGACAGAGAGATAGATAGATAGATTAGATAGATGGATAGATAGATAGATATAAGAGAGGGAGATATAGATTGATAGATAGAATCATATAAACAGACTGATATAGACAATAGATAATAGAAAGATAGATAGATAGATAGTAGATGATAGATATAAAGAGAGGGAGATATAGATTGATAGATAGAAAATACAATATAACAGACTCAGATAGATAGATAGATAGATAGATAGATAGATATAAAGAGAGGGAGATATAGATGATAGATAGAAATACATAAAACAGACTGAGATAGAATAGATAGATAGATAGATAGATAGATAGAAAGATAGATAGATAGATATAAAGAGAGGGAGATATAGATTGATAGATAGAAATACATAATAAACAGAATTGAAGATAGACAAGATAGATAGATAGATATAGATAGATAGATAGATAGATATAAAGGAGGGGAGATATAGATTGATAGATAGAAATACATATAAACAGACTGAGATAGATAGATAGATAGATAGATAGATATAAAGAGGGAGATAATAGATTGATAATAGAAATACATATAAAAGACTGAGATAGATAGATAGATAGATAGATAGATAGATAGATAGATATAAAGAGAGGGAGATATAGAATTGATAGATAGAAATACATATAAACAGACTGAGATAGATAGATAGTAGATAGATATAAAAGAGGGAGATATAGATTGTAGATAAAAAATACATATAAACAGACTTGAGATAGACAGCATAGATAGATAAAGATAGATAGATAAGATATAAAGAGAGGAGATATAGATTGATAGATAGAAATACATATAACAGATTAGATAGATAGATAGATAGATAGATAGATAGATAGATAGATAGATAGATAGATATAAAGAGAGGGAGATATAGAATTGATAGATGAAATACATATAACAGCCGAGAAAGACAGATAGAAAGATAGATAGATAGATAGATAGTATATAAAGAGGGGGAGATATAGATGATAGATAGAAATAACATATAAACAGACTGAGTAGAAGATAATATAGATAGATAAAGATAGATAGATAGATATAAAGGAGAGGGAGGAATAGATTGATAGATAGAAATATCATAACATAGACTGAGAAGACAGATAGAAAGATAGATAGAAAGATAGATAGATAGATAGTATATAAAAGAGGAGGGAGATATAGATTGATAGATAGAATATACATATAAACAGACGAGATAGACAGATAGAAAGATAGATAGAAAGATAGATAGATAGATATAGATATAAAGAGAGGGAGATATAGATTGATAGATTAGAAAATACATATAAACAGACTGAGATAGATAGATAGATAGATAGAAAGATAGATAGATAGATATAAAGAGAGGGAGATATAGATTGATAGATAGAAATACATATAAACGACTGAAGATAGATAGATAGATAGATAGATAGATAGTAAAAGAGAGGGAGATATAGATTGATAGATAGAAATACATATAAACAGACTGAGATAGATAGACAGATAGATAGATAGAAAATAGATAGATAGATATAAAGAGAGGGAGATATAGATTGATAGATAGAAATACATATAAACAGACTGAAGAATAGATAGACAGAAGATAGATAGAAAAGATAGATAGATAGATATAAGAGAGGGAGATATAGATTGATAGATAGAAATACATATAAACAGACTGGATAGACAGATAGATAGATAGAAAGATAGATAGATAGATAGATAAGATAGATAGATAGATAGATAGATAAGATGATAGATAGATATAAAGAGAGGGAAGATATAGATTGATAGATAGAATACATATAAACAGACTGAGATAGATAGATAAGATAGTAGATAGATAGAAAGATAGATAGCTAGATAGATAGAATAGAAAGAGACGAGAATATAGATTGATAGATAGAAATACATATAAACAGACTGAGAATAGACAGATAGATAGATAGAAAGATAGATAGATAGATAGATATAAAGAGAGGGAGATATAGATTGGATAGATAGAAATACATATAAACGACTGAGATAGATAGATAGATAGATAGATAGATAGATAGATAGATAGATAGATAGATATAAAGAGAGGGAGATATAGATTGATAGATAGAAAATACATATAAACAACTCAGATAGAAGATAGATAGATAGATAGATAGAAGATAGATAGATAGATATAAAGAGAGGGAGATATAGATTGATAGATAGAATACATATAAACAGACTGAGTAGACAGATAGATAGATAGAAAGATAGATAGATAGATAGATAGATAGATATAAAGAGAGGGAGATATAGATTGATAGATAGAAATACATATAAACAGACTGAGATAGACAGATAGATAGATAGAAAGATAGATAGATAGATAGATATAAAGAGAGGGAGATATAGATTGATAGATAGAAATACATATAAACAGACTGAGATAGAATGATAGATAGAAAGATAGATAGATAGATAGATAGATAATAGATAGATAGTATAAAGAGAGGGAGATATAGATTGATAGATAGAAATAAATATAAACAGACTGAAGATAGATAGACAGATAGATAGATAGAAGAATAGATAGATAGATAGATAGACAGATAGATAGATAGAAAGATGATAGATAGATAAAGATAGATAGAAAGAGAGGAGATATAGATTGATAGATAGAAAATTCATATAAATAGACTGATATAGACAGATAGATAGATAGATAGATAGATAGATAGATATAAAGAGAGGGAGATATAGATTGATAGATAGAAATACATATAAACAGACTGAGAAAGATAGATAGATAGATAGATAGATTAGATATAAGAGAGGGAGATATAGATTGTTAGATAGAAATACATATAAACAGAATGAGATAGATAGATAGATAGATAGATAGATATAAAGAGGGAGATATAGATTGATAGATAGAAATACATATAAACAGACTGAGATAGATAGATAGATAAATAGATAGATAGATAGATAGATATTAAAGAGGGAGAATAGATTGATAGATAGAAATACATATAAACAGACAGAGATAGATAGATAGATAGATAGATAGATAGATAGATATGATAGATAGATATAAAGAGAAGGGAAGATAAGATGATAGATAGAAATACATATAAACAGACTGAGATAGACAGATAGATAGATAGATAGATAGATAGATAGATAGATAGATAGACAGATAGATAGAAGATATAAAGAGAGGGAGATATATATTGATAGATAGAAATACATATAAACAACTGAGATAGACAGATAGATAGATTAGATAGATAGATAGATAGATAGATAGATAGATATAAAGAGAGGGAGATATAGATTG
>CM042173.1:56333173-56345673 GCA_023376005.1 Doryteuthis pealeii
TTCAAGTATTCCTATCTAATCTTATTATAATGGAGATTGTGTGCTTTTCTGTCTGTAACCGAAACTATATTACTATTCAAGTCATAATTCCCTCAGGTATTTATGTCACATTCTCCATGATATTGTTTTTATTTAAACTTCAATTATTAATAAACTTGTTTTATATAATTAATACTGTTGGCCTTATCTACATCATAATAATATACAATTGTATTTATATATACAACAAAATGGCGGTTTATTGTGTGAACAGGAAGGCTAATTTGCATATTGATATTGAAAATTTGATTTTAATAAATATGTGCTTAGTATTATTGATTGGTAATTGTTTGGTTTTATTTTAATAAATATGAGCAAAAGTTTCGAGGATAAATCATAGAAGAAATCGATTAATAAGAACAAATAACTGTAATTTTATTCTTTACTTCCTATTTAAACTAAATAGTTAAATTAGGAAAATTTAGCAATGAAAGATGGGAGTGATGGAAGAGTAAGTTTCAGTTATTCTATTTTTCAATTATACTCTCCTCTGTTTCAAATCTTTTTATCTTCATTCTTATTTAGTTTCATTGGCTTTTCTAATATAATATAATATATCATATTAAAACGTAAACACTTGCACCCGGAGGGTGCATATATTTGCTAGTACTAATAATTATTTCTATTTAATAATTGTCATTCGTTTGCATACAGTTATATGCTCCGCCCACGGAGTTACTAAATCTTGTAATCATTATATGAACGTTTAGGTGTTCAGGGTTCCGTTTAATTTACAGGTCTCTCTCTCTCCTAGTTATATGTAAATAGTACAAAAAGTAAAAAGGGGAGGAGGGGTTGGGGCGAGGTTTAGGGTTAAATAGAATCTTCAGGATGATACTGACACAGTATAGCAAAATATAGAAAACCTAAATTGAGTCAGACATTACCTACCTAGGTTTCACGAAAAGGATCTTCAGGATAATACTGACTCAGTATAGCAAAATATAGAAAACCTAAATTGAGTCAGACATTACCTACCTAGGTTTCACGAAAAGGATCTTCAGGATAATACTGACTCAGTATAGCAAAATATAGAAAACCTAAATTGAGTCAGACATTACCTACCTAGGTTTCACCAAAATGATCTTCAGGATAATACTGACTCAGTATAGCAAAATATAGAAAACCTAAATTGAGTCAGACATTACCTACCTAGGTTTCACGAAAAGGATCTTCAGGATAATACTGACTATTAGATTGAGTCAGACTACTAGGTTTCACCAAATGATCTTCAGGATAATACTGACTCAGTATAGCAAAATATAGAAAACCTAAATTGAGTCAGACATTACCTACCTAGGTTTCACCAAAATGATCTTCAGGATAATACTGACTCAGTATAGCAAAATATAGAAAACCTAAATTGAGTCAGACATTACCTACCTAGGTTTCACCAAAATGATCTTCAGGATAATACTGACTCAGTATAGCAAAATATAGAAAACCTAAATTGAGTCAGACATTACCTACCTAGGTTTCACCAAAATGATCTTCAGGATAATACTGACTCAGTATAGCAAAATATAGAAAACCTAAATTGAGTCAGACATTACCTACCTAGGTTTCACCAAAATGATCTTCAGGATAATACTGACTCAGTATAGCAAAATATAGAAAAACCTAAATTGAGTCAGACATTACCTACCTAGGTTTCACCAAAATGATCTTCAGGATATACTGACTCAGTATAGCAAAATATAGAAAACCTAAATTGAGTCAGACATTACCTACCTAGGTTTCACCCTTCAGGATAATACTGACTCAGCAAAATATAGAAAACCTAAATTGAGTCAGACATTACCTACCTAGGTTTCACCAAAATGATCTTCAGGATAATACTGACTCAGTATAGCAAAATATAGAAAACCTAAATTGAGTCAGACATTACCTACCTAGGTTTCACCAAAATGATCTTCAGGATAATACTGACTCAGTATAGCAAAATATAGAAAACCTAAATTGAGTCAGACATTACCTACCTAGGTTTCACCAAAATGATCTTCAGGATAATACTGACTCAGTATAGCAAAATATAGAAAACCTAAATTGAGTCAGACATTACCTACCTAGGTTTCACCAAAATGATCTTCAGGATAATACTGACTCAGTATAGCAAAATATAGAAAACCTAAATTGAGTCAGACATTACCTACCTAGGTTTCACCAAAATGATCTTCAGGATAATACTGACTCAGTATAGCAAATATAGAAAACCTAAATTGAGTCAGACATTACCTACCTAGGTTTCACCAAAATGATCTTCAGGATAATACTGACTCAGTATAGCAAAATATAGAAAACCTAAATTGAGTCAGACATTACCTACTTAGGTTTCACCAAAATGATCTTCAGGATAATACTGACTCAGTATAGCAAAATATAGAAAACCTAAATTGAGTCAGACATTACCTACCTAGGTTTCACCAAAATGATCTTCAGGATAATACTGACTCAGTATAGCAAAATATAGAAAACCTAAATTGAGTCAGACATTACCTACCTAGGTTTCACAAAATGATCTTCAGGATAATACTGACTCAGTATAGCAAAATATAGAAAACCTAAATTGAGTCAGACATTACCTACCTAGGTTTCACCAAAATGATCTTCAGGATAATACTGACTCAGTATAGCAAATATAGAAAACCTAAATTGAGTCAGACATTACCTACCTAGGTTTCACCAAAATGATCTTCAGGATAATACTGACTCAGTATAGCAAAATATAGAAAACCTAAATTGAGTCAGACATTACCTACCTAGGTTTCACCAAAATGATCTTCAGGATAATACTGACTCAGTATAGCAAAATATAGAAAACCTAAATTGAGTCAGACATTACCTACCTAGGTTTCACCAAAATGATCTTCAGGATAATACTGACTCAGTATAGCAAAATATAGAAAACCTAAATTGAGTCAGACATTACCTACCTAGTTTCACCAAAATGATCTTCAGGATAATACTGACTCAGTATAGCAAAATATAGAAAACCTAAATTGAGTCAGACATTACCTACCTAGGTTTCACCAAAATGATCTTCAGGATAATACTGACTCAGTATAGCAATATATAGAAAACCTAAATTGAGTCAGACATTACCTACCTAGGTTTCACGAAAAGGATCTTCAGGATGATACTGACTCAGTATAGCAAAATATAGAAAACCTAAATTGAGTCAGACTGGGTTCTGTAGCTTTGGTTGGTTGGTTGGTTGGTTGGTTGGCTGGTTGGTTGGTCGGCTGGTTGGTTGGTTGTTTGGATTTTGCTGCATGTCAACCCTTGATTTATTTTATGCTGAATACGTTTTTCTCTTATTCATTTATGTTGTGAAATCAATTTTTTAAACTTTTTTTAACTCATAGATGGAACGTTCTACACAACTTCAGGTAAGCTCTTTAATTAGATTAGCTAACGAAAAGAGAGCACTTTTTTTGAATTCAGAGTTTTCCTTCTTGTAGATCGGTTGCAATACTCAGCGTCATAAGGAAAGTGACCCAATGGGTGTTTTAGCACTAAAAATCGACAGAAAACGAGGGAGTTAGAATAGGGTCTCTAAATGTCGTCCATATTGACCATTGGGTGGCGTGGCGGTCGGGTTGGATAAATACCTGTAACGTAGATAGTTTCCTGTTTGAGTATTGTTTTTTTCGGGGGGGTGTAATGACTGCAAATAAAGCACATGCACACAAAATCTGTCCTGGATCAGCATTTGGCTATAAAAGTGACATTTTCCCGATGTAGAATTGGAAATCCTGAGAGGCTGTGCCTCGACGCCCAAAAAGGTCAAACGAGAAACATGCATACACCATAATCCACCTTGTCGATTCAGATGTTCTTTAACGATGAAGATATTCGTGACATAAAATTCTGAAATTAAACCTGCATGTTCGATAAAAATAAATGGAAGGTTTTGATACAAAATAATTTTTAAAAAAATGATCATCTTAAATGCTATAGAATTATACTACGTTACACTTTCTTGTATGTGACTGTCAAATTGCATACGGAGGTAGCAATGCACAACATGTAAGCGCACCAACAACCACAATACTAACAACCATTTAATCATCTTAGATAAATGTGAAAAACAAAGTTATTAAGATGTATTATTGATGTATAAAAATGTTTGTCGACGTTCAAAATGTTTCAGTTATTAAATATCTTATTATAATGGAGATTATGTTTTGTTTGTCTGTAACCGAAACTATATCACTACTCAAGTCACTATCCATGTAGTTATAATACATCACATTCTCCATGAATCATTTTTATTTAAGCCTCAATTATTAATATTTTTTTTTTACATTATTAGTACTGCTGGTCATATCTACGTACTAATAACATGCAATTGTATTTATATGTACAACAAATAGCGGTTTACTGTGTGAACGGAAAGGCTAACTTGCATATTGATATTTAAAATTTGATTTTAATAAATATCTGCTTGGTATTGTTGATTTCTAATTATTTGATTTTATCTTAATGAATAAGAGCAAAAATCTCGGAGATAAATCTTAAAAGAAATCAATTAACAAAAAGAAATAACTGTAATTTTATTCTTTACTTTTTATTTAACTAAATAATTAAATTAGAAAAGTTTAGCAAGGAACGACGGGGGGGGGGTATAGAAGAAGAAGCTACAGCTGTTTTATTTTTCGATTATACCCCTCTCTGTTTCAAATCATTTTATTGCATTCTTATTTAGTTTATTTAGACTTTCTAATTTAATATACTTTATGATATTAATACTTGCACCCGGAGGGTGTATATATTTGCTAGTATATTAAATATAGATATATAATCTTCATCAGGGCATTCGAATATTGCATGGTGATGTTGCCATATCTATTCATAAAATTATATGAGAAAAAGAAAATTATTTGTTGTTTGAATTGTTTAGATGAGGCTTTATAATTAGCTTTATTTAGATTTTTCGGACTGTTGTCCTTGTAAGTATTGTTATATACGCGTTTCGGCCGATAGGCTCCTGTCTACTTCAGGTATTTCTTTTCGAACACTATGAACACGTATGAGAACACTATACCCCAATTGATTAAATTAAGGGTTCAGTTCAAACTTCTTGTCCACCATTACGGCATAAAGGTTACTGTGTTCGACAACAAACACATGAAGAAGGCTGAAGGGCACATCGGCCGAAACGTTGTGTATATAACAATAAATATGAGGACAATAGTCCGAAGAATCAAAATAATACAAAAAAATCTTTGTTAGATTTGTATTAATGTTATGGCCACACTGGACGATAAGCCTCGAAAATTCGTAGACTAGTTCACATACCTTGGTGGCAAAATCTCATCTACCGGAAGTGATGTCAATGCATGCATAGAAAAGATATGGACCGCTGTAGACAGGTTTTCAATTATATGGGAATCTGATCTCACAGATAAGAAGATTTCTGTGTTTGACGGAAGGTTCCCAAGTTCAGCAAAAAACACCTGAAGAAGAGGCTTACGGTTGTTGCATACTGGGGTTTTCACCGTACCAAATCGATATAATGTTATATACCTTTCTTTACTTCTTCTATATCTTGGTCATCTATTCTTCTGGTCGGCTTTGCTATTCTGATCGTCTATCATCTTGGTCTGGTCTAGCGTCTGGTGTTGACTTGGTATATCTTCTAAGGTCTGGTATTCTATGGGGATTCTGGGTCTGGTTTCTGTTAGGGATCACTCCTTATCAGAAGCCCTGTGTCATTGTTAGTTTTGAGGTAATAAACACAAGACTTCGATTTACGTTGATGTTACTTTATTTGTAAATCCCCAACCAGACATTCTGCGCAGTGAGACTTACATGTTACTAGCTCGGTTTCTAACTTCTAACTGACTTAAACTTACTATATCCTTAAACCGGAAGACAGGGTCTTCCATGCCTTCCGGTTCTCACGATCCATCCCCGCAAGGCAAGTGAGAGGGAGGTCAAGCGCTGTCACTCACTCTCAAGGCCATCAGCTGCACTAATCGCCATCATGATTTCTACACTATTGCCATAATCATTAGGTATCTAATAATTATGTAACACGGTCAGGTCACGTTCAAAGCACGAATTCCCGCTTGATCACCGAAATTAAACAGCAGGGAGTCTGTTCAGTACTTAGATGGGTGACCTTTTAAGCAACAGCTGCGATTCAAGGATGTCTGCAAGAAGGATCTCAGCTGAGAAAATTTGGCCCAGGACCGCCCTCGGTGGCGGCAAACTCTCCGTAGAGGATTGCTCATGTCAGAAGTCATCCTGACACAACACCATGAAGCTAAGAGGTCCAGAAGAAAGCAGCGGCAACAAAGCAGCAGCACATCAAAATCTTCAGGGACAGCCTTCAAATGCAAAATCTTGGTCGAGAATGTTTTTCAAACATTGGACTTCACAGTCACAAGAGGCATTGTATCTTCAGAGACACAACATTTTTATTTTAGTCTTCCGAGACTGAAATGCCAACATATAGGTACTGTAAGTAAACCGAATATCAAAAATGACTTGATTCGGCATTAAATGACCCGAAAGATTGATATGACGTAAAACAAAACAACTACCAACCAACCAACCAACCAATCAACCAACACACTGAAGAAGACCGAAGGACACATTGGCTGATAAGCTTCATATATACCAATAAAGATGAGGACAAGGGTCCGAAAATTTAGAATAATACAAATTTATTTATTATTTTCCCCCATACTGTCGGATTCGTATCCATTTTTCCTAACATGATTTAAGATGTACGCATCTGAAAAACAATGTTAAAAAATTCATGAAGTATCGTCTGACCTTGAAACAGCGGATCTTTTCCCTCTGAAATTGCCACCATAGTTAACATTACAAAATGTCGGCGACTAGCGTGAAAACACGAGATTTTACGTGAATCTTCTTGGATCAGCTATAATAATGGCGTGTCAATGTAAAAAAGCAATAACTTTCTTCAGACTAAGTCATTGTCTTTGAATTACTTATTGACAATGTTTCACGACATTTATTACAAGACAAATAACTTTTTTGGAAGTATATTACTTTTTCTACATAGACATTTCACTGTTCGTTTTTTTTATTAGGGATCATCCGATGACCCTACACAAGACTGGACAAAGTTGAAACAACTACTATTTTTTTATTAGGTATCTACGAAGCTTTGAGCTATTTTTGAACTACCATATGAATTTCTGTGGCCTCGATTTTCATGCAGTACTGCAAACATGTAATATATATATATATATATATATATATATATATATATATATATATATACATGGGACACGTGTTGCTAATGTAAATTAAAAAATACAATAAAAAAAACAACCCATATTGTGGACCTTTTTTTTTTATAAGATGTTCAGTTTTCTCCCGTTGAACCCATAACAACATTATATATATATATATATATATATATATATATATATATATATATATATATATATATTAATAGAAGTCTTCCTTACGACATAGGTTTTTTTTTTACAACTTTTCGCAGTTTAAGAGCTCAATGCGGTTTATTTTTAGAGTCATAAATTTATAATTAAAGAAATAAAAATCCTGGTTATAGACTATTTTCAGGAGCTTAGACAAAAATGTCTAATTCTCCCGACTCATCTATGATGTAAGGCATTTGAAAACAGATTATATATATATATATATATATATATATATATATATATATATATATATATATTGGCAGCATTTTTTCTTTCAAACATGTTTTGTTGAACTCTACTAACGATTCTTGTCGGACGATTTTTTGTTCAATCTTTTCTAACTGTCTGGCAATCTTTTTAATGTCAGGGTGAACTAGTCTAGCAATACACCAAAGGTTTCTTTACGAGCGCTTTCGGCATGTTATCTGCCATCTTCAAACTTGTGACCCACCCCTCCTACAAAGATCTCTACTGTTATCGTTCGTCTGAACCCACTACCAATTCCTACTACCTCCCACACCCAATTCTTACTACCCTCCACTATAATTCCTACGCTACTGCTCGTTTTTTAAAAACCAGACACCTGAAACATACCATCAGTTTCCCACCTGAAGATGGCAGATAGACATATATATTACTAGCAAAAGTACCCGGTCCATGACCGTAGTAAAACTAATTAGTGAGTGGATAAGAGAGAGAATAAGAGGAAAATAATTTATAGAATTAAAAAAAATGTAATCCTTAACTTTTGAGTGTTTTGAAATATAATTCTATATTTCAAAAACTGTTTGTATACATATGACAAAAACTTAAATTCAGTTCCTAATTGCTTGTTTTTCTTAATTTATTGGTAAGAATGGCGCTCCAGCTTAACAAATATAATCTCCCTAGTCTAGCGCTAAGAAAAAGGGTATAGACTCCCTCGCTACCCGACGGATACTGACCATAGACCACTGTGCCAACTTTACTTTTTACTTTATATATTTCATTTATTAGTATAATTATGAATTGAAAACCAATCTTGAAAATAAAAAAAAAATGACGCAGCGAAGTGTGGGTACGATGGCTAGTATATATTTTGATTTAGAACTAATTCTCGACGTAGACATTTGCCTGGAACTCTAATATAAAGACGTTCATTAATGTATTAGTATGAAAGTCAGCAGAGTTTGAATATGATGAATATATCAAATTTGTAATTAACTTTAAGGGTTTTACAACAAGTAATCTTATTTCTAATTATTCCGCCTGTGAAAAAGGAAATATTAAACCGTACAAGTGTCAAATATGAATTATTTTTCCCCTTGGAAGATTGCGTTTGGTGATGCGAAATACTTATTTTATATTATTAACACGATTTGGACCATTGTCCTCATCTTGTTTCTTATTCTCTCAACGTTTCGACTGCAGTTTCCCCCGGTTTTATTCCGATGAATATATTTTATAATAAGCTTTAGAGAATTTCGAACCGAAACTTTCATTTGATCCTCGCATGTAAAACTGTTTCTCCGCTGATTCGTGCTTTGCGGTTTTTGCTCAGTCGGTAGAACACTCGCCTAGGAATCGCAAGGTACCGAGTTCGATATCGGTCTCCGCCAATTCAGAAAATATTTGGTAATATGTGGGCTAAAGTGGGGAGCTGGCAGTAGGTGCGGTGTTCCATTTCAACAACAAAAAACTCTCCTGTCTAGCGCTAGAGAAAAGGAGATAGACTCCATCGCTGTCCGGATACAATAAGCCACTTCGCCAATTTTAATTTATATATATATATATATATATATATATATCGTCGTCGGGCGGCCTAATGTCGGTATCAGCCAAACAGGGAGTCTATCTCCTTTTCAATAGCGCTAGAGCAAGGAGGTCGAGCGCCACATCTACCATCAGCTCCTTACTTTACCGCGTAGATCCCTGTGCTACTCATACGCTGAGTTGGCGATGGCCGGTATTGAATTAGGAACCTTTTGGTTTCTAGCCGAACGCTCTACCGACTGAGCCCTATATATATATATATATATATATACTAGCAAAAGTACCCGGACTATGACCGGAATAAAAAAAATTAACACCAGGTAGTGAGTGAGTAAGATAAAGACAATAAGAGGAAAATAATTTATAGAATTTTTAAAAAAATGTAATCCTTAACTTTTGAGTGTTTTGAAAAATAATTCTATTTTTCAAAAACTGTTTTGTACATATGACAAAAACTTAAATTCTGTTCCTAATTGCTTGTTTTTCTTAATTGATTGTTGCATTACAGTGATAAAAAATATTAATTTAATTTATTTTCTTTTTTACCCACAAAACGTAACAATTAAAAGGAGATAAGTATTAAACATGTGTCCTTATTTATTTATCTCTATCGACTGAGGCTGTACAATATGCCGACAGCACCTCTGCTGAGTAAAACCTCCTCTTCCAATTGGGCCCTCTGTCGGCCGTAGGTGACGACCCGTGGTGTTTGCAGAGTAGTCCACGTCAAGCCCTAGCACCTATATGATTGTCCCTGCCGTATTGCTCTTATGGTAAAACTCAATCTAGTGGTGATGTTCCAATTATGGAGCTCTTCATTGCCATTACTCCCAGTCTCACACTGACCCGGAGTGGTAATATTTGTTAGGCGCGCCAAGTACGACCACTATAGGTCCCATGTATTGGTTAAATAGAAAAAAAAAAAGGGATGAAAAATATGTTTAAAAATGAATTAGAAATTAGAAAACCCAGTAATAATGAATAAAACAACCATGACTTTGGCATAAATTGTTTTAAAATATCAATAACGTGTTTTAGTATGTATTTTTAATTCAGACAAAGCGTCCATTTTCGTAGTGTTTTTGGCAGAATTTAATGTTTAAACTGTATCAATAATTAATTGCATATGTAATATCATTTTTCTTTTTTAGAGATGTTACTACTTTTTTACTTAAACAGAAATTTCACATCATATAATCGATTTAATTAATTTTAATTTGCTTTTAAAGTAAAAATTGCCGCTTGAACTGATGAAACCTAATGAAAAATACATATGAGTATCATTTGCCTTTCTAAGTTCATATGCTTAGAAGTTGAAAGCCTGTACCGACGAGTTGGGTGGGAGGTTTTTTTTCTATTTTAGAAGTCATCTTTGTTATCACAGTTTGGAAATGTCTTAGCACTACTTCAAAGCTCGAACTGTGCCGACTGGAGGTGGAGTGGGTGGATCAGCTTAACGTTAGTTTTTGTTTTTTAGAAATGAACATTCGTATTTTCTTCATACTGTAAGCGACCGGGTGTCTTCTGTCTGGAAGTTCAAAACTAAACTCATGTCGAAGTGAGTAGGGTGGGGGTGGAGGGTGCGTATACTGTATTTTAAATTTTTGTTAATTATTGAATATATATATATATATATATATATATATATATATATATATATATTCTGTGTTTCTTAATTATAACCATATCAAGTAGTACCCGAGATTTCAAATCTGAATGACCTCTCATATGTGGGGTATAATTCGACACGTACATACCAAACTTCCTTATATATATATATATATATATATATATATATATACTAGCTAAATACCCGGTCCATGACCGGACTAAAAAAAAAGGAACAACAAAGAGTGAGTGGCGAAAAAATAAGAGATAGGTATACCCAATTTCGGTTAATTTTTTTGATATCTCATAAAATAAAATAGGGGATGGGGGTAGATCTCGTAAAAAATATTTCCCCTAATATATTTTCGTGAAAATCGAACAATTAATTGATTTTTCATAATATATTTTATAAATCCTCTTGTCGTAAGTTGTTTTTGGCTACGTAACATTTTAGTTGATTTAACGGTGCAAAAATGAAAACATTGTTTTTCCAATCATAATTTTCATTATTTCAGTTAGCTGAACATTTTTTTAAAAATCATCACTAATTTGTTTAATGTATCTTCTTTCGAACTGAAAATTTTTTTTCAAGATAATATTAATTTTTATGCAAGTTTCATTGTGTTAAATATAGGAGTGGGGTGAATTTCACCGGGAAAATTGGTGGTAACTAATAAGAGATAATTATTTATCAAATTCTTTAAAAAATCGCCGAGAATTGTCTAATGAATAAACAGTCAAAATAAATATTATATTCGAGACGACACTAATATGAATGAATTAAAGTGATTTCTAAAGTTGTTTAAAAATGTTAATAAATACTTAAAAGAAATCTCGAGATAAGGGCTGAACTTGAAAAACGGTCGGGAAAATTAGGGTGACCAAAAAAAACAAAAAAAACAGAACCCAAATTATTTATTTTCCCATTAAACTAACTCTAAACTCCAACCCTAACCCTAACCCCATAAACCACCTTAGTTAAAATTGAGTTTTATTACAAAAGTTGTGGGTTCTTTTTTTTGGGGGGGTCATTCTGTATATAGGTGACCCAGAAAAAACAGAACCCAAATCATTTATTTATTTTCCCATTAAACTAACCCTAAATCCCAACTTAACCTAACCCCCCCTCTAGTTAAAATTAACAGTTTTATTACAAATTTTGTGGGTTCTGTTTTTTCTGTGTCACATTAATTTTCCGACCGTTTTTCAAGTTCAGCAGAGATAAATTCGAAAGACTATTTCTGACGGTTTTTAGTTAAAAAAAAGAAAGAGAGAGAAAAAAGTGGTGACTTAATTTTTTTTTAAATCTGCCTATTTATTTATCATTAGAATTATGATAAATTAAAAAACACATTTTCTCATTCAAGTTACGTACATTAGAATCATTTTTATTTTATGTTTAAGGTAAGAATATATCATACACTGTTTTGTTTATATACGAAATGTTAACTACATCGTATTTTTGTTATAGTTTTTTTGTTGTTTTTATTACAATACAACTATATGTTTACTTAGTTACGAAATAAGTAGTTATATTTAACTATCTATTTTTGTAAAAGGCTTTTCTTTCTAAAATTCTTTTGTATATATAGAGTTTAATCCTTAGATCTCGTCTTCGCTGGTCTGGTCATCTAGTTCGCATGAATGATTGCCGAATCCCAAAACAACTATTTTACG
>CM042173.1:56350673-56485673 GCA_023376005.1 Doryteuthis pealeii
ACAACACAAAAGTAAATGCAGACACTATATTGACATAAAATTACATAAAATGTTGCAAAGTTAATGGTATTTGCTACCAGACTCATCTGTGGAGGGATTTCTTGTTGTATCGGAGATAACACAGTTTTCTTCTCGTCGGTGGGAAATGTAGTTAAGACGCTTCGTCTCGGTAGTTGTTTTCTTTGGTCAGTGTGCGTTCGTACCGGCCTTTCTGTAGTATGCTGGTGCGCGGCCTTAGACGGAATCTGGTTGTAAGTTCTTGTGATAAATGGACCCTGATTTAGAGGGCTAAGTGTTCAGTGATCTCTCTTGTGGGNCTCGCTAGACTTTGATCTAGTGCAAACAATACTAACAATTAAGTAATTTGAAAAACTTTTCATGAAAATAAGACCACCCAGGATTTTACATTTCCTAAAAGAAGTTGCATTAAAAAATATGAGTAATTGAACAATGGTTCAAACACACACACACACACACACACACACACACAAACACACACACACACACACACATATATATATATAATATATATATATTTAGTAAATGAAGAAAAACTCTAAACTTTGCTTCATTACAATAATTTATTTCAACCGTATTAATACGGCATCTTCAGGTAATCACAAGAACATGACTCTTACTCACTGAAAGAGTCATGTTCTTTTATTACCTGAAGATGCCGTATTAATACGGTTGAAATAAATTATTGTAATGAAGCAAGTTTAGAGTTTTTCTTCATTTATTAAATTTTTTGCTCTGTCCTTTTACTCACATGGTATTAGGCACATTGAGCTCTCCTTATCGTCTACCTGCATCAGCTTGGTTAAACCACACATGGAAGACCCTAACAACAAAAAACTATATATATATATATATATATATATATATTATATATATATATATATATATAATATTGGCGGGGTACCAAACTTTTGGTATTAGGATGATTCTATACTGGTCCTTTTCCTACAATTGGGTGCTGCAAAGTTCAGGTCACGTTTGAGAGCTCAATGTTTAGTTTTTTTAAACACAGCAATGTAATTTGTAAAGAAAACAAAAAGCTTAAAGACCGGGTATAGAGTGATTATGGTCCATTTCCCCCCGTGGGTATCTGAGACCCTACGAGTTTTTCAGATCACTTTCTTTCTTCAAACTGGCAAACAACAATCAAAATTTAGCTTATATGTATACATCTTTCGCTGTTCCTAGGGATGGTATCACATTTCACTTCCTCTTAGCCCTTTTGGTATTGTAGAGCTTTGATGCTATGCCGGCCCCTTTTCCAGTGGTGTTTTTCCTTATAAGTTGGCGCTTAGGTTTGTCTACTTAATTCTCGTATTTTTCTTACACCAAATGATCTTATCTATTTTTCCTAATGTGGCACTCATTTGTCCTGACCTTGTTGGTTTCATTCGTGACCCCTCCTAAAGGGGGTCAGGTTCAACGGCTTATTTTAGATTCACATACACCGTGTTTCCACGTTTCACATCTCTTCAGTGTGGCTAGACATAACTACTACCTCTGACTGGGAGTGAAATCTGACTGATTTTTCGTCAGTTCGATTCGTTAACCTATATATATATATATATATATATATATATATATATATGAGAAGTGAAGGATTGAGCAAATCCGACAAAATGTGTTTGAAAATAGAGGAAAAGTGGATATAAGAACACAACTAAATTCAATTGATATTTTGCATCGGTATTTATCTACATATGTCTACATTTATACTGAAAAGGTAATTTTTTAAATCTTCTTTCATCTTATCACTCAGTACTTCCCCTTGCTCTTATCTTCTACCCGGTCCAAAAAATTACCCTTTCAGTACAAAAGTAATTTGTGAAAAAGCATTTGGTCGTCACAATACATTTTGAAAAATCTTCGCTAAATACCGAGGCGAAAATATCAATTGATTTAAGTTGTTGTGTTGTTCCATCCACCTCTTCCTCTATTTTCAACCACAATATATATATATATATATATATATATATATATATATATATATATATATATATATATATACATTTTGACTTTCCTCTCCGACCCAAACAACTACGGGAGTGAATGAGCTCTGATGATGATTTTTGTAAAATCAAAATATTGATCAGTATCAGCTATGATTATATTATAAATTGTTTTCTTCTTTAACAGCATTGTGTGATGTTTTCATTCCACCTTTTCTTACTCATATATATATTCAAAATTAGGTACGACTCCAATTAAACACTTATTCTCCAAAAAATTATCGGCAAAAAGCCATTCTAAACAAACCTTGTTTACAACTTACCACATCGTCGTGTAATAAAAGTCACTAGAAGAGGAATGTTAACCTACTCTAAACAAATCATAAAAATCTAAGAAGTTCGTTTGGTGTTGGGTTATGGGATCGGCCTGTCAGCTTGGCAGTCCGGTTTCAAATCACGCACAGGGCGGTCTTCCGATCTATAGCTCTGCTGATGAGGCCTAATAGGCCGAAATGTACATACAGAGATTGATTTTTCTCGATTTGTTTAGCCATACATTTTAATAGGTATTCCCGCCTAATTCATTATTAATTAATCAATTTTCAAAATTAGGTACGACTCCAATTAAACACTTATTCTCCAAAAAATTATCGGCAAAAAGCCATTCTAAACAAACCTTGTTTACAACTTACCACATCGTCGTGTAATAAAAGTCACTAGAAGAGGAATGTTAACCTACTCTAAACAAATCATAAAATCTAAGAAGTTCGTTTGGTGTTGGGGTTATGGGATCGGCCTGTCAGCTTGGCAGTCCGGTTTCAAATCACGCACAGGGCGGTCTTCCGATCTATAGCTCTGCTGATGAGGCCTAATAGGCCGAAATGTACATACAGAGATTGATTTTTCTCGATTTGTTTAGCCATACATTTTAATAGGTATTCCCGCCTAATTCATTATTAATTAATCAATTTTCAAAATTAGGTACGACTCCAATTAAACACTTATTCTCCAAAAAATTATCGGCAAAAAGCCATTCTAAACAAACCTTGTTTACAACTTACCACATCGTCGTGTAATAAAAGTCACTAGAAGAGGAATGTTAACCTACTCTAAACAAATCATAAAATCTAAGAAGTTCGTTTGGTGTTGGGTTATGGGATCGGCCTGTCAGCTTGGCAGTCCGGTTTCAAATCACGCACAGGGCGGTCTTCCGATCTATAGCTCTGCTGATGAGGCCTAATAGGCCGAAATGTACATACAGAGATTGATTTTTCTCGATTTGTTTAGCCATACATTTTAATAGGTATTCCCGCCTAATCCATTATTAATTAATCAATTTTCAAAATTAGGTACGACTCCAATTAAACACTTATTCTCCAAAAAATTATCGGCAAAAAGCCATTCTAAACAAACCTTGTTTACAACTTACCACATCGTCGTGTAATAAAAGTCACTAGAAGAGGAATGTTAACCTACTCTAACAAATCATAAAATCTAAGAAGTTCGTTTGGTGTTGGGGTTATGGGATCGGCCTGTCAGCTTGGCAGTCCGGTTTCAAATCACGCACAGGGCGGTCTTCCGATCTATAGCTCTGCTGATGAGGCCTAATAGGCCGAAATGTACATACAGAGATTGATTTTTCTCGATTTGTTTAGCCATACATTTTAATAGGTATTCCCGCCTAATTCATTATTAATTAATCAATTTTCAAAATTAGGTACGACTCCAATTAAACACTTATTCTCCAAAAAATTATCGGCAAAAAGCCATTCTAAACAAACCTTGTATATATATATATATATATATATATATATATATATATATATATATATATATGTGTGTGTGTGTGTGTGTAAAATTAAAATAGAAGTGAATCCGACGGTATGTTGAAAAAGAAAAGAAAGTATAGAATGGATAAAATAGGATATTTTAATAAATTTTACTTACACGTGTTTCGGTCAGGAGTTTATCCATGTGTACATTATTCAAACTATTATTATTTTTAAAAAACCAAATGAAATGAAATAATAATAATAATAGAAAAAATGTAGAAATATTCCGCACACAAAGAAAATTCGACCTTCATCCGAGTTTGAATAATGTACACATGGATAAACTCCTGGCCGAAAAACGTGTAAGTAAAATTGATTAAAATATCCTAGTTTATCCATTCAATACTTTCTTTCCTTTATTTCTTTTTTCAACATATATATTTTTTTTTGGGGGGGGGAGATTATGTGCTTAATTAAAGTCATACCTAATTTGTTAATTAATTAATTATAATTGTTGGCCTGGGGAAGCCAGCTGGTGTAAAGGTTAGAGTGTCCGCCTGTCAGCCTGACAGGTAGGGTTCGAATCACGCACAAAACACTGCCCTGTCTATAACTCTGCTGATGAGGCCTAATAGGCTGAAATGTACATACAGAGATCGACTTTTTCTTGATTTGTTTACGCTTTACAATATGCACGCCTAATTCATTTAATTATAATTAATTAATTAACAAATTTGGTATGACTTCAATTAAGCCCATAATCGCCCAAAAAATTGTCGGCCTTCGCCATTTCAAACACATTGTTTGTCCACTTCATATATATATATGTATCAAACCCCAGAACGAACAGGATGTGATAACGGTCAATTTCTTGAACAGTGTTTAACAGATTTGAATTCAGAATTTTTCTTTCTCCAGGTTAAAAAGCCAAGTCTGTCGTACTTTCTAACCATAGCTTAAGGAAGAATAGTAGGATTCATGCCTTTCCCAGGGCTATTACTGCTATGTAAAATACAAAAATGCTTGTCTAGGATTTGAACGGGCCTCGTGTATATATATATATATATATATATATAATATATATATATATATATATATATATACTAGCTAAAGTACCCGGTCCATGACCGGACTAAAAAAAGAAAGAGAGAGAAAAAAGTGGTGACTTAATTTGGCGGACCTGAACTTTTGGAACCCCACGCCCTCTAAAATTTTCGTTTTTAATTATTTTTTTTTTTCAACGGATTATTATCGATTGCAAACCAATCTATCCGATTGTAAAAAAAAAAAAAAACTAAAAAAAGTTATTTATTTTTCGAGTTTTCAGGGGTGCTCATTTCCCCGTATAAGTTTATCGTAAACCGATCCCCCATATCGGAACCGCTGAAAAAAAAAATTTTCTTTGTAATTTCTTTTCTTTTTCTTCAATGGATTATTATCGTTTACACACCAATATATCAGATTGTAAAAAAAAAATCTAAAAAGTTATTTATTTTTCGAGTTTTCAGAGGTGCTCATTTCCCCGTATAAGTTTATAGTAAATCGAACCCCCATATCGAAACCGCTCTATCTTAACAGTTGGGCTGAATTTGCACTAAGGTGTCAAAATTAAGGTGACACAGAAAAAACAGAACCCACAAATTTTGTAATAAAACTGTTAAATTCAAGTAGGGGGGGTTAGGATTTGGGGTTAGGGTTAGGGTTAGGGGTTGGTGTTGGGGTTGGTGTTTAAGGTAAGTTTAATGGGAAAATAAATAAATAATTTGGGTTCTGTTTTTTCTGGGCCACCCTAACTTTGACACATTTGCGCCAGTTTCCTTTCGAGCAGTTCCGATATGGGGGTTCGATTTACTATAAACTTATACGGGGAAATGAGCACCCCTGAAAACTCAAAAAATAAAGAACTTTCAAGAATTTTTAAAAATCTGATTGATTGGTGTGTAATCGATAATAATCCATTGAAGGAAAAATAAATAAATAAATAAAATTTTCTTTTTAGCGGTTCCGATAAGGGGGTTCAATTTACGATAAACTTATACCGGAAACTGAGCACCCCTGAAAACTCGAAAAATAAATAACTTTTTTGAATTTTTTTTTACAGTCTGATAGATTGGTGTGCAATCGATAATAATCCATTGAAAGAAGAAAAAAAAAATTAAAAACAAAAATTTTAGAGGGGTGTTCCAAAAGTTCAGGCCCGCCCTTAATTAAAAAAAAAATCTGCCTATTTATTTATCATTAGAATTATGATAAATTAAAGAACACATTTTCTCATTCAAGTTACGTACATTAGAATCATTTTTATTTTATGTTTAAGGTAAGAACATATCATACACTCTTTTGTTTATATACGAAATGTTAACTACATCGTATTTTTATTATATTTTTTGTTTTGTTTTTATTACAATACGAATACAACTATGTTTACTTAGTTACGAAATAAGTAGTTATAATTTAACTTCCTATTTTTGTAAAAGGCTTTTCTTTCTAAAATTCTTTTGTTTTTAATTTTTTCGTATATATACAAAGTTGAGTTATATTATATTTATTAAATAAAAGAAATAAAATTTATTAAACAATAATAAGCGCTTATTATTTATTTAATAAATAATAAGCGCTTATTATTGTTTTTTTTACTTCGCTCTTTCTTACCAAATGAATATTTGTAAGATAGATTATTTCATTTCATTTCTAACTAAATTAATATTTTAAAGACAGGAATAAAAAGATTGCGATATGAATAAGATTTGATTTTTCGTTAAAACATACTTTTGCTGTCCGAAGCAAAATAATTTTTTTTCTAACTCGCTATAAAAAAATAATTCAATTGATAAAGACTCGTACAAATTATAAATTGAGCAAGATTATTTTCTCTTCTTTTCACGAAAAGTTTCACTGAAACTCCAGTTTGAAAATAATAATAGTATTTGGGGACAATTTTAAATTCAGTTTTTAATTGCTTGATAAGTTAGAAATAGATTGTAATTTATTTCTTTGAATTTTTTCTACATGACAATTCAAATCTAGTTCTTAACGATAAAGAGAATGCAATATATATTTTTGCTTACATTTTAAAACGTCTTCATTAGTTCTCTAAACTATTAAGACTTTTTTTAAAACCATTAGTATTAATTACAAAACAACTCGTTTTATCATTTTTTTTAATTTACATTTATACAACCCTATACTGGTGACTGATTTTTATTGACATTTAAAATCTTATTTTAAAAAAATGTAACCGTAAACTTGTGTTTTGAAACAATTTTCATTTTTCTACAATTTTTTGTGCATGACAACAATTTAAATTAAGTGAGTGTACATTGTACAATAAAAGTTAGTTTCAAAAACATACGATAAATATAAATAAATATTTAGAAAGATTATAAAAAAAAACGAATTTATTTTACGTTAAAATTTAGTTTGTCGCTAACATTTTCATTGTTTCTTTCTTTCTTTCTGCTGCTAAAACAGCCAGGCGAGTCGCTAACATTTTCGTTGTTTCTTTCTTTCTTTCTTTCTGCTGATAAACAGTCAGGCGAGCTCCTGCTGATAGACCAAGCATTAGCAGCAGCTATGCTATGGCTTTCGAAAAATCGTTTGATTTTTGTTTGATTAATTAATTATATCCCTTAATCAGTAAAAATCAATAACCAAATTTGGAGTGTTTCTTAGTTAGAACGATATCAATGTGTATGCAAGATTTTAAATCAGAGTGACCTCCCGTTTTGGAGTTATACGTCGACACGTACATACCAAAATCTCTGTTTTATATATTAGATATATATATATATATATATATATATATATATATATATATGCTCTCATAAATTTGCTAATGAGCTCTCTAATTGGTAATTTAAAATAAACTCTCACTACTAAGCAAATAAGCAATGATCATTTCCCCAGTAATTTGATCTCTCAGTGACCGTAAAATACATAAACATTCCTATGTACTTAATAGTTTAAAAACACCAGGCCCCGCATCAGCTGTCAGTGGGCGATGGGATAACATATCGGACTACCATGCGGTCAGTCTGAGTTCGACCCTACCCAAGGATAGTTGTATCTAGCCACACTGAAGAGGCGTGAAACATGTGTCTGTGGATGACTTATTAAAATATATATATATAATAATAATAAGTAGGCAGTAAACGTCTAATCACATAACATTACATACATATTAGTAATGGTGATTTTAGCACGACGATTCAAATAGTTATTCACTAAACATTGCTTAAGTGTGGTACAAGGCCTGATGTATGGGGGACCCATTAAGACTTGTAAAAAAGTTTCTCTTCCTTTTTTGGATTTAATAGGATCATTGTTCGTTTGTGTTGGATATAAGGTGTGTGATGGATCCCCGCTCCTACTTATAGACTAGGCTAGATCATGTGATCTATTCCTTAGCCAATCACTGGCAGTACTCTGAGGCTGATACAATACTTAACCGACCCTACTGGTCATAATTACTGCAGCATTCTTTGACGACGGACATAGGATTAAATCACTGGACCTTTACCAATACGCAGGATAGGACTTATACGCTTACCAAAGGATTCCATAACATAGGACTTTCTTTAAGCCCTATTTTAACTGGACAAGGATGGCATTTACAAACTTTATCAACACCTTTCATTTATTTATGCCTAACTATAGTCAGTGGATCGGCCTAATGTCGGTATCGGCAAGACAGCGAGGGAGTCTATCCCATATTCACAAGCACTAGACCAAGGTAATCATTTTAGCGTCTGAGGTGGAGCGCCACACCTACCATCAGCTCCTCACTTTACCGCACAAATCCCTGTGCTACTGAGTTGGTGAGGAGTCAGTATCGAACCCGGAAACTTTCGATTCGTAGTCGGACGCTCTACCGACTGGTACTCACTAGTAATTATTTGTTATTCTAACTTGCTAACCATTCCACTAGGCGAGGCGCCTGGGACGATCCAAAAGAAGAATTTGTCACCCGTAACACTTCGCCCGCCACCCACACCCCATCACCCCATCTTTTGTCATCTTGTTTTATGTCTTCCATTGTAATGGCGGCATTTTCGCGCCCAAAGTTCATTTAGATTGATTTTGAGATAAAGACGCACTGGACATATTGTCCACTGAAGAGGCGTGAAACATGTGTCTGTGGATGACTTATTAATATATATATATATATAATAATAATAAGTAGGTAGTAAACGTCTAATCACATAACATTACATACATAATAGTAATGGTGATTTTAGCACGACGATTCAAATAGTTATTTACTAAACATTGCTTAAGTGTGGTACAAGGCCTGATGTATGGGGGACCCATTAAGATTTGTAAAAAAGTTTCTCTTCCTTTTTTGGATTCAATAGGATCATTGTTCGTTTGTGTTGAGATTTCTTTGGATATAAGGTGTGTGATGGATCCCCGCTCCTACTTATAGACTAGGCTAGATCATGTGATCTATTCCTTGGCCAATCACTGGCAATACTCTGAGGCTGATACAATACTTAACCGATCCCACTGGTCATAATTACGCTGGCATTCTCTGACGACGGACATAGGATTAAATAACTAAACCTTTATCAATACGCAGGATAGGACTTATACGCTTACCAAAAGATCACCAAAGGATTCCATAACATAGGACTTTCTTTAAGCCCTATTTTAACTGGCCAAGGATGGCATTTACAAACTTTATCAACACCTTTCATTTATTTATGCCTAACTATAGTCAGTGGATTGGCCTAATGTCGGTATCTGCAAGACAGCGAGGGTGTCTATCCCATGTTTACAAGCACAAGACCAAGGTAATTGTCCCTTATGGCAAGCCCCAACCCCTTTTTATCATATGGGTGCTAGAAGGCGGTGGCTGCGGGTCTACATGTCCTAGGAATGACGTTAATCTGATGGTGAGGTTCCAATTCTGGAGGTTTGGGGAATGTGGAGCACCCCTTCATTACCATTGCTCCCTGGTCCACTCTGACCCGGAGTGGTAGTACCTGTTAGGGTCCCATTATGGGTTAAATAGAAAAATGTATTTATAAAAAAATTGTATTATCCATTAAGAATTGATTTATTTATAAAACTTTATCGGCATTAAATTGTCCCTTATGGCAAGCCCCAACCCCTTTTTATCATATGGGTGCTATGCCGTAAAACAAAACAAACCAAACCAAACCAAACCAAGGTAATTGTTTTAGCGTCTGAGGTGGAGCGCCACACCTACCATCAGCTCTTCACTCTACCGCACAGATCCCTGTGCTACTCATACGCTGAGTTGGCGAAGAGCCGGTATCGAACCCGGAAACTTTCGATTCGTAATCGGACGCTCTACCGACTGATAGTCACTAGTAATGATTTGTTATTCTAACTTGCTAACCATTCCACTAGGCGAGGCGCCTGGGACGATCCAAAAGAAGAATTTGTCACCCGTAACACTTCGCCCGCCACCCACACCCCATCACCCCATCTTTTGTCATCTTGTTTTATGTCTTCCATTGTAATGGCGGCATTTTCGCGCCCAAAGTTCATTTAGATTGATTTTGGGATAAAGACGCACTGGACATATTGTCCACTGAGACTCTTTCATTATTCTTGAATAAACAAATCTTGCCAACTCTTTTCCTTTATGTAACCAACATTTTCCTGGAAGCATTTCTTCAGTCGACGAGGAAAACAGAAATCTTTATATTAATACTCGTCTTTCTGAATTGTATGACCGATATCATCTTGTAACACCCTCTGGTTAAAAATGACACCGTCAAAATCGATGTCTGATGTGAATACAGATTATCTGGTGTCGCTTAATCGTATATTTTTTTATTTGTCCGATTTTATTTCACACAATTTTAAAATCAAAGATTTCAAATGGTCTTGCGTCGTTTAAATGACCAACGTAAAATTAAAATGAATAAAAAAAACAAAAAACAAGTTACATGTTTGAATATTTGTAATATCAAACTTGTAAATTACGGAAGATGTTTTGGTAGGATTTGTTATGTGTAATGAAATTGAAAAACATTGTTTCTGGCTTAAATAGGTCCTCTTGATATTTGTTTCGTTTCGTGGAAATTCCACGGCTCTCACTAATTTATATAACAATACTCGTGTTCCTGAATTGTACGACCGTTATCATCTTGCAACACCCTCAAGTTAAAAATGAGATCGTCTAAGATGTAATGCAAAAATATAAATCATAATTATCTGGTGTTGCTTATCAGCTGAATTCTTGTTTCACATGAGTGTCGTCACCTAAGCTAAGTAATCGACCATTCCGTTTTTATTATAAAGAAAGGGAAGGAAAAGTACAAGCTACACAGACAAATAATAAGAAAGAAAGAAAGAATAGGGTAGTTATTATTTCTAATGAGTTGTTTTTGCTGTATTTTTTTAAAAGTCGGTTCTTTTTTTTTATCATTTTGAAATTAAAAAGACAATGACTCCGTTTCTTTGTTTTTATTTTCACATTGACTCCAGACCCCATACTCAGATACATTTCGAGGCTGAAGCTCTGGCTCTAAAAGTTATTCGGGTAATACTGTAAAAGAACAACAACAACTGATACCATTCCGTTTGTATTATAAAGAAAGAAAGGGAAGGAAAAGGACATGCTACACCGATAAAAAATAATTATAAAGAAAGAAAGATTAGAGTAGGTATTATATCTAATGAGTTGTTTTTGCTGTGTTTTTTTAATAGCTTCTTTTCTTTATTTCTTGTTTTCATTTTAAAATTAAAAAGAAAATGACTCGGTGTTTTTGTTTTTATTTTCACATTAACTCCAGACCCCATTCCCAGATACATTTCGATGATGATGCTCTGGATCTAAAAGTTCTTCGGGCAAGACTGTAAAAGAACAACAACAACTGATATCTCACTAAGTGTTACAGTTTAATTGTGGTTTATTTCAAAACAGACATTAATGTTTACAGAGATAGAGTGGACATTACTGTGGCTGATTTGTTATCTAATTGTTGTAAGGGAGAATAATTTCCCAACTAGAACAGAGAAGGCAGCCCAGAACCAGTTTAAGAAATAGATTAGTACTCTAAAACATGTTTGCTATGCAACAGATATACCGTTTTTGATGGCATATAAGACTCACGGGCATATAAGACGCACCCCCATTTCAGCAGGTCAGATTCCGGAAAATAAGTTTTTAGTGTATTTAAGCATATATTATTGAAAACAGTCTAGCTGTGCATTACACAAGCAGAAACAGCTGTATAAAAAATGCATGGAGTAGGTAAAAGTACTGAGCGTAAGCTGGGTTAGTGAACATCATAGACAAGATTAGACTAGGCCTATGGGAGGTCTCAAACCTCACCTACGATGTATAAGACGCAGAGCACTATTTTGAGCTAAAATTTTGGAAAAGAAAGTGCGTCCTATATGCCGTCAAATACGGTACATATTGCCAAAATGATTAAATTCATAATTTTGAAGGTATTTTTGCAGACATTTCTCAGTTGAAAAGGATATAGCCAGAGTAGATCTCCTCACGTTCAATTGGGCAAACTATCGTGCGCGTGTTTGGGATGTCAGATCTGAACAAAATAAAATGTATATTAGTTCAAAAGAAAGCAATGTATTTTCTTGTTACAGAAGAACAGACAAACAATACAAGTACAGAAAATCAAGGAATAGCCACCAGATCGAAAAACAGTCATATCTTCTTATTATAATGGAGATTGTGTTTGTCTGTCTGTAACCGAAACTATATCACCACTCAAGTCACAATTTCCTTTGTTATTTACGTCACATTCTCCATGATTTTATTTTTTTTAAAACATCAATTATTAATGAAATTGTGTTATATTATTAATACTGTTTGTCATATCTACATGTTAATAACATGCAAATGTATTCATATATACAACAAAATAGCGGTTTACAGTGTGAACGGGAAGGCTAATTTGCATATTGATATTAAAAATTTGATTTAATAAATATGTACTCAGTATTATTGATTTCTAATAGTTCGATTCTATCTTAATGAATATGAGCAAATATCTCCTCAAGAAATCCATTAACAAGAGGAAATAACTGTCATTTAATCTTTTACTTCCTCATTTAACTAAATAGTTAAATTAGGAAAATTTATCAATGAAATACGGGAGTGATGGAAGAATAAATTTCGATTGTTCTCTTTTTCAATTATACCCCCTCTGTTTTAAATCTGTTTATCTGCGTTCTTATTTAGTTTCATTAGTCTTTCCAGTATTATGTAATATTCTATTACATTAAAACTTAAATACTTACATCCTGAGTGTGCATATATTTACTAGTTGAGAAATCAGCCTAAGAAGATACAAGCTCAGAGATAGAGTGAAAATTTATTAAGGGAATGGTGATCCTGCTTCACCGGACACTAGCAGCAGTCCCCTCGGGTCACATGATTCCAACTATAAAATAGGGGGCACCGAATTATTCGGCCTCTTTTTGCCTCTACCCTTGGCTAACTACACTTATTCTGTATCGTTAGAAGCCCAAGACGGCGACGATTCGGAATCATCACCACGTTAGAAGCTTAGAGCAGCAAACGCACACCAAAAACCAATTCTACAAGTTACAAGGAACAGAATTCTCAAGGATTTCAGCTAAGTTCCGCAGGCATTTTTATCTGCAACCTTTAACCCTTTAATTACATTAAATTCTCCTCAACTACGTTTTACCTACCAAACACATTGAACTCTTTGAATTCCTTTTGAACTCTTTGGATTCTTTAAAAACTGGTTTGGTTGTTTCACTTCATGTATATCCCTGTTTGATATTTGTTTAATGTTTTATATGCACGTAAATATTTTGTTGTATAAAAGTCGTATAATGTTGTATAAAAAGTCGTTTGTCTCTTGTCTTCAAAAGCAGCACCCATCTCCTCACTGCGTTCAAAGTACGGTTTATTCTCTTACAAAACGTATGGTCTAAACAGTGCTTTTCCGGGATAAAAATCCCCACAATAGAAGAAATACGTGACGAAAGACCAAGCTAAATTTAAAAGAAATACAACATGAGTATCTAAGTAATGTAGACAAATATAAATGTGTACAGTCACGGGTATACAGCTTATAATATACGTCCATACGTCGATGAAAGTATCGATATATAACACAATGGGAAAGTTTTACAATTTATGGTCATCCTTTAGGCTTCAGCCAAGATCACTTGTCCAGCGGAAATCTCTTGGTAATCAGTTTGGTCCTCCTTAGTATTGTAAGTTCCTCCTCAATGATTGCAAATGGACTATGAAAAATATCAGTGTTTAAGTAGTCAATCAACCACGCATTATAGCTGTTGATTGGATGAGGAATAGGCCACGTGACCCGCCTAATCTATAATTTTAGGTTTGTGTATTGCAGGACACCTTATATAGCAAACACTTCCAACAGAAAAGAAAATCATTATTGGCCATGGGCCTAAAATTCTGTTCCGACGTAAAATAATGAGCATGAAAAGCTCATCCTTGAATTCAAATGTGATTTCCGAGCGAATAATATTGTTACACTCGTTCAAGGGGGCTCCAAGCAGCATAAATGCCACCAGACTTATTGACAGAAATGGATTGGATATAGAAAAAAATAAAATGGAAGAAAATTACTTATTCTAAAATATAAATTTAAAATGTCGTAAAGAAACGCTATTACTTATATAACTGTTCCAACNCCGTTTCTGTGGATTACTTATTTATTATATATATACTCCCACTTTGGTCGAGTACTTTAAATAGGGATTTAATTGCAGATTCACCGTTCTGGCATGTAGCTAAACCCGCTTTGTTTACAAATGTTTGAGGCCTCTAGTGAATATCATTTCCGCTTAGAAATGTAGCGATTAAATATTCTCCAATATTTGACAGCTGCCTTGGGCCGTACGGGTAAGAGGATTGGCGAACGAAAGTTTATTCGGGTCTCAAACCCGGCCAGGGGTGGGTGTTAATGTATAACCACACTGATGAGAAGTGATACTTCGAAATACGTGTCTGTGGATTACTTATTTATTATATATATATATATATATATATATATATATATAAGAAAATTGAAAACACAGGTTTAAAGAAGTTTAGTCGTAAGTTTTAACATGTGTTTTCTTTCAATTTTCTTAATATACTACATACCGTCGGATTCACTTCCATCTCTTCACACAGACAGACACACACACACGCAAATATATATATTCAGGAATTCCCTGAAGATTCGCGCATACGGCGAGAAACTGCAGTCGGAAATTTTAACTATTCGTTTTTAAAACGTATATTAGCTCTTTATATGAGCACTACTTTTTTTAATCGGTTTTTGATAAAATCCAGCAGTAAATATATTTGTTGCTTAGTGGATTTAAAGTTAACTGTGATATATATAATATATATATATATATATATATATATATATTATATATATATATATGTAAGAAACTTTTGGAGAAAAAAACAACAAGATGTTTAAAGTTTTGCTGACAGAAATCTGTTTCGACCATATGAAGTGGTCTTTATCAAAGCAACATGTAAACGGAAAGACGAAATAAATATATCATTAATCACGGGCACAAAACGCTCTCGATCAGTACCGGAATTTTCAAATAATTCTAAAAATGCGTATTTTATGTTAAAATAAAATAAATTTTATTTCTAAAAATTATAAGCATTTTTATCATTAAAAAAGCTCAAAAGAGTTTGCAGTAAAGGTGTATATAAATATCAAAAAGTTCAGGAAAATGTTCCGGTTACAAAAGAAAGTTTTAAAAAATATAATACGTCCAACCGTACAATAGAAGATGGAAAATTTCAGGAATCTGTAATGATGACACATTTGTAGAATCGGGATCCTTATTACATCCGTAATTTGTACATCCAGTGATATAATTTAAATAATTCCAATTTTGTTTTTTCTGTGTTCAGTATGAAAGGTAAAATGGATATGAATCTGACAATATGTGTAGAAAGTTTTGTAGAGAAAAACAACAAGATGTTTACAGTTTTGCTGACAGAAATATACACACACACCACAACACACATATATATATATATATATATTATATATATATATATTATAATGTATTAATTTGAAAGCAATTACAATGCAAGTAAAAGATAAAAACAAAAAGATGTTATTTTTTGTGTCCTATCGATTTCAAAGTAAAACTTATCTTCAGGGACGATTTTCGGAAAATCGTCTCTGAAGATAAAGTTTTACTTTGAAATCGATAGACACAAAAAAATAACATCTTTTTGTTTTTATCTTTTACTTGCATGTAATTGCTTTCAAATTAATACATTATAACATACTTAGCAATGCTTCAAGCAAATTACCAATTACTTTTATATATATATATATATATATATATATGAATTGGTCCTTTCTCATTGTTATGAGAAATAGTGGATGTCTTCATGCATTACTTACAAGATAAAAAAACAAACCTCCGACATTCCCATGGCCGTTGTAATAGACTTGATTGGACTTGCCAGGATCATTGTTGTAGTGAATAAAATGGCTTACTTCACGCGAAGCCCATCTGCCTGATTTGTCAGTTTTCTCTCAAAAGAAACTCGATGCCATAACGGGTAGATGCGGTGTCGTCTCGTCTGTCTTGTTCGTAGCGTGATTATGGCAGCCTCTACGCAAATCACGACCACGACGAAAACAAATATATATATTTACCAATCCCTCTACCCGGGCATGATGTAACACAAGGTCAATTTCTTTAGCGGCGTTTAACAAGTTTTATTTCAGAGTTTTCCTTTCCTTAGACTGGTTACTTAGACAAAAGAGACATCTTCTCCCATCATTTACCCATAGCTGGAGAGAGAAAAGAGAGAGAGAGTAGATGGATGCATACATTTTCCAAAGCTATTAGCGCTATGTGAAATCGAACCAGTCTTCTCTAGGATATGTGACTCAGGTAAACCAGTCCTTTTCCTGCGACTTAAACCATTACACCACACTCCTCATACCAAATATGTATATATTTTACCAAGGTCAATTTCTTAAGCGGAGTTCCACAGGTTTAAATTCAGAGTTTTCCTTCTCTTAGACCGGGTCCTAACCAAGGTTAAAGAGCCCGGGCTGCCCTACTATTTATCCATAGCTGGAGGGAGAATTGGATTCATACCTTTCCCAAGGGTATTCGCGCTAAGTGAAAATGCAGTTACCGCGTCTAGGATTTGAACTCGTGGCAACGAGTCCATTTCCATGACATTAACCATTACACCACGCGCTTCCATAACAAATATAAGGCATATATTTTAGACATTGGGGCAGCAGCTATTTCGCTACTGAGTGTCACTGTCACGTGGTATTATTCAAAGAAAATACGCGAGATTTGAGAGTTCTTTTCTTATCAGTGTTGCATAACATATTCATCATGCGTTGTATCCTAAGCACAATATAATATAGTAGCGTACACCTACATACCCGTGGTTCTACACAGCTGCCTTCCCTCTACAGAGGGGTAAGACTCCCTCAATGGGGCCACCTGTTGGCCGTGGTGACCCGTGATGCTTAAGGATAGAGCCCAGGTGGATGAGCAGTTCATGACAGCAATACTCCACTTTGGCCCTATCTGGGCTAGACGGGCGGTCGGAGAGGCCCCCTCCGATCAAACGGCTGGTCACGTCAAGCCCTAGCACCTATATGATTTCCCCAACCCTATTGCCCTTATGGCAAGCCCTAACCCCTTTTTATCATATGGGTGCTAGAAGCGGTGGCTGCGGGTCTACATGTCCTGGGAATGACGTTAAACTCTATCTGATGGTGAGGTTCCAATTTTGGAGGTTTGGGGAATGTAGAGCACCCCATCATCACCATTGCTCCCTGGTCCACTCTGACCCGGAGTGGTAGTACCTGTTAGGGTCCCATCTATGGGTTAAATAGAAAAATGTATTTATAAAAATTGTATTATCCATTAAGAATTGATTTATTTCAAAACTATCGACATTAAATGACCCACTGAGGTTGATATGCCGTAAAACAAAACAAACCAAACCAAGAGTTCTTTTCTTATCAGTGTTGCAAACATATTCATCATGCGTTGTATCCTAAGCACAATATAATATAGTAGCGTACACCTACATACCCGTGGTTGTACACAGCTGCCTTCTTGTAGGGTGTTGCTTTCAATCCATAAATATAGAAATAATAGAGATATAGAAATTAAAGTTGATGGCGTGAACTACTGTCAGTATGCTTGATAATGAAGACTGGTTTTGCATATGAGGTGTAGCGCCAGACCCCACATACCGCCAGTTCCCCATTTTACCGCACAGATCAAAACTGTACACCCTTACATTTGTTGAATGCTCTTTCCATTCTTGGTTTGACCCAGAACTTTTTATAACATGGTATGAGCAATAAAATACATGTGTTATTATGTGCACATATCGGTATCATCTGGACAGAGGGGAAGTCTATCCCGTTTTCACTAGAGCTATACCAGGGAGATTATTTTTGCATCTGAGAACGAGGGCTAACCTACTTATAGATAGTAATCATGTATTAAAAGTATTTACGGATTCGAAGGAGCTTTTATTTCTCCGTAGTTGAAGGCAAATTGTCGGACAAAGAAGGAACAACACAAAAGTAAATGCAGACACTGTATTACATAAAATTACATAAAATGTTGCAAATTTAATGATATTTGCTACCAGACTCATCTGTGGAGAGATTTCTTGTTGTACCGGAGATAACACAGTTTTTCTCTCGTGCGTGGGGAAATGTAGTTAAGACGCTTCGTCTCGGTAGTTGTTTTCCTTTGGTCAGTGTGCGTTCGTACTGGCCTTTCTTTAGTATGCTGGTGCGAAGCCTAGACAGAATCTGGTTGTAAGATTCCTGTTTGGGGCTAAGTGAGTGAGAGCGTTTGTTTTACGTCTCTCGTTGTTAACGGTTCCCTGATAAGTACGTCCGTCCCGGACGAGGGCCCACAGACTAGTGCTGGGGTTTTGATTCTCGCGCCAATATCCCATTGGCGATTTGTCCCCCTAGTGGCAGGGGAAGATAATTCACATGGAATTCTGACAGTATTTCTTCCATCTTAACTTTGGTAGATCTGTCTGTCTCTGGATGGTCTGACTTTAACTGGATCATCTTTTATTCTAGTAGATATTGCTTCATCTTCTTTCTTGTGTTGTTTGTTTGTTATTAGTAACAACACCAGACATTGTTTTGCTTTGATCTCATATATACTTAATTTTAAGATTACAGAACCCAGACACGCGTGTGAGAATTTTGCTAATAGATCGAGAGCTGCCATTTGCGGCCCGTCTCGAATAATGGTTACCTAAAGACGGATCTTCTAAACTCACTTCACAGGGTTGTACGGAGGTGTAAGTCAAAACAAAAGTCAGAATGTGCCAATCACGCTTCCTCCCGTGCTTTTCCATTAACCGTTATTTTAAAATCTACGCTACGGTATATAATTAACAGTCTAGCTATCAATTATGTAACAATCAGAACGATCACTGGAATATATATAATATATATATATATATATATATATATATATATTATATATATATATATTATTTATTATAATTAATAATACAAATGAAAAGTCGGTCCTACCATTGGTTTCTGAATAACACTTTTTCGGTGTTATTGGTCGTCAGAGGCGTTGACTTTTGAAAAAACGGACAGTTTTAAACTTTTGGCACGTGTTTACGTGATCTGTTAATCGTTTGCATTTTGCTTTCGTCATTCATCGGCATCACTATTTGTCGTCATTGGGTCTGTGGTTTTTATGGTGATTTTAACATTTTTCCGTTTTTATTTTTATATTATTTTTATTTTTATTTTATTTATATTTATTTTAGTGTGTGTTTATTTATATGTGAATTCTTAATTATGGCGGTCTGAGGTTTTGGTTAGTCCAATTCCATATTAAAATTTTTTTCCTGTGTGGGCATGCTCGAAACATTTCTGTTTTGTTGTTTAGGAAATTCTCTTCGGAGTTTATTCCTTGAAGAATACGGAATTTTTCTGTTGGGCATAATGAGCATTTTTTTTAACCATTTATGTATGGCTTCGATTGGTCTAGTATTTTCCATTCTAATTTTAAATGTTTTTCTTGTTTTTTTATACTGCCATACTTTGTTGGATAGCGCTGTCACGTTCCTTTTATTTTCGTGTTTGAAGGATGTTAAATGGTTATAGTAGCGTTGTTTAAAGCTACTCTGCACCATCCCTATGTAGTTTTCGCTGGTTTCCGATTGGTTTGTATTGTTTGTCTTAATTGTTGCCTGGTATACTATGGATTCTGTGTTGCATCTTTGTTGTAAAGGACAGTCTTCTTTACTTCTGCATGTGCATGTTGGGTCTTCCCTGGACTTGATGTTGGCTGTAAATATTGTCTTCATCGGTTGTCCACAAGAATAGCTTATTTTGACTGTGTTTTTGTTAAAAATGTTGTGGTATCATGTTTAGGTGGAAATGCTTTTTTACTAGTTCTAAGAATTTCTTGCCTATATTTGTCCTTACGTTGAGTGCATATGGTGGTGTGAACCAGATTATTTTCCTTTTCCTGTTTCTGTTTGTGGTTGGTATGTAGTCTTTGCTATCTATGTATCTTATTTGGTCCTTAAATCCGCTTTCCCTTAATGCTTCATTGTATACGGAGCTGCTTTTTCAAATATTTCTTTATTTGCTGAAAGGTTTGAGATTCTGCGGCTAATGTTGTGGACTAGGTTTTTGAATACTATAGGTGGGTGGCATGAACCTGTGTTTATGTATTCTAATTTTTCGTTTGGCTTATGGTATGGTTTGTATGTTCCGCTATCAAGGTCTAGATTAACGTCTAGGAAGTTTACGTTCGTGAGGTTTGTGTCTATTATGATTTTAAGGCCCATGATGTTCATATGTTTTATCATATTTTTCCTTAGTTTATCTAGGGTGTGTCCGTCACATTTACGGGACAGGCACAAGCCATCGATCTGTCTCGCTCAATGGTTACACAAAGACTGACTTCACACAGTTCGCACTCGTGACCGGAAGGGTTGGTCAAAATAAAAGTAAAAAAAAGTGCCAATCATTTTCCATCCGTGTTTTTCCATTAACCGTTATTTCAGATTCAACGCTAGTGTATTTAATTAATAGTCTAGCTATCAATTATGTAACAATCAGAATGATCAGAGTCAGGCTTCCGTAATCGCCATCAGTTAATCGAAATCTTTTGAAATTCTCTGTACTTTCCTCAGATTGATAGATTAACATTCTGAAATCTTTGGATTGAAAGTTTCCCTGTGAATGTCAATCAGTACAATGGCATTTCCAAATTTATGAAGAAGAAAATTGCCACAAGTGACTGCTTTCCTCAAAGACAAGGCCCAACCCAACTTTGCGATACAGTAAACAAAACCTGCAACAAAGAAAATGTTTGCTCGAAAATTAATAACTCAAAATGTTATGGCTATACATACACACACACACACACACACACACACACATATATATATATTATATATATATATATATATATATATAGTCTTTCTATTATATATTATATATATATATATATAATAGAAAACAAAGAATTCCCAAATGATGGATTTATTCTTGATCTTTTTGGAATACTTTCTTTTTTTCTTTTTTACATACCATCGGATTTATTTTACTGACATGTATACACACAAATACACTCACACGCACACACGCACACACACCCCCCACACACACACATATATATATGGGTAGTGATGGGCAAATTGTCCCCATTTAAAACACGCACACATGTATATATCTATAGCTCAGTCGGTAGAGCGTTTGGCTAGGAATCACAAGGTTTCTGGTTCGATTCCGGCCCTTGCCAAGTAATGGGTTATTTCCTAGTTGAGTAACATGATATTACAGGGTGACCCAGAAAAAATAGAACCTAAATTATTTATTTATTTTCCCAATAATCTAACCATAAACCACAACCCTAAGCCTAACCCTAACCCTAACCCTAAACCCTATCCCTAGCCCTAACCCTAACCCCCCTAGTTGAGTAACATAATATTACAGAGTGACCCAGTAAAAACAGAACCCACAAATTTTGTAATAAAACTGTTAATTTTAATTTTTTAAAGTTTAACTCCAACAAGGGTTAGGGTTAGGGTTACGGTTACGGTTTAGGGTTTAGGGTTAGTTTAATGGGAAAATAAATAATTTGCGTTCTGTTTTTTCTGGGTCACTCATGTTACTCAACTAGGAAATAACCAAGAAATGTTTGTTCAAACGGTGATGGATGTTTTTTTAAATATCTTGCTTTGAAAATTTGAAGAAAAAGGTTTATAACCGTTTAATGACCAGCGTTCATTTTGAAATTTCAAAACGTGATTGGCACACGCGTAGACGAAAGTGATTACTATATATTGATGGTTTCATTTCCATGTTTTACTCCCCAAAATCTCATAACATGTCTTATTATAATGGAGATTCGGCGTCTGTCTGTAACCGAAACTCCGTCAATTCTTATGTCGGTTTGGCTCAGTCGGTAGAGTGTTTGGCTGGAAACCACATGGTTCCTGGTTCGTTACCGGCCCTTGCCAACTCAGCGTATGAGTAGCACAGGGATCTGTGCGGTAAAGTTAGGAGCTGCTGGTAGGTGTGGCGCTCCTGCTCAGACGCTAAAAAACAATCTCCTTGGTCTAGAGCTAGTGAAAAGGGGATAGACTCCCTCGCTGTCTGGCTGATACCGACATTAGGCCGCCCTGACAACTTTACTTTATATATATACTAGAATCGCCTGGGTAGAGGGGAGGGGTAAAAAGGTAGTCTCAGAGATCCATTCTTGCTGAATTGCCAGATGGTTCCTCACAGGATGCCCCGTTAAAATCAATATGTAAAAAAGACAATCTGCCAAAAAATGAATGTCTCCTATCTAAAATACTAAATGCAAAAAAAAAATCCATGCTGTTATTAATTAAATTTAATTTTTTTAATTATCTTCACGAATATAAATCAAATCTCTATTATTTTGGCTCAAGAACCAAGCCCTGGTTATATTTAATGTGTCGGTTTTACTTTATCGGTAATTGTTTTATTTTCGAAGGTTCCTCGGGACATACAGATACACACAACTGCCCTTTCGCTGATGAAACTTAATAAAGTTAAAACAGCTGTACGATGTTCTACGCGAAGCACAATATTTGCCGAGTTCACTTGTCATGATTATTTTCATTAATTATCGAATTTTATACGATATACGCATTGTAACTGCCTTCAAGCAAAAAATATAAATAATAATATACTTTACTCAACAATGCTTCTAAAGCAAATTATCAAATCTCAATATATATATATATATATATATATATATATATATATATATATATATATGATCTTAGCATTTAGAACAATAAATATGTTACGCCTCTCCAGACGAGCAGTTGTTGTATTCTACAGCCCCAGCCGAAGGGATAATTATGATCAGTTATCTGAAAGAATATAATTGTGTACAAATTATATGTAAGAATATTTACTTGAAGTTTGTTTACAAGTGATTATTTTTATTATAAGTAACCTAAAATTAATGTGTCTAAGGTAAATATCTTAAGACTAGATGCTTTGAGCTATAAAAAAAGTAACATTATGGGATATAATTGGGTAGAAGGAATTATTATTATTAGTTACTTGAAACTGTATAACTGTGTGCAAATTATGTGTAAGAATAATTACTTGAAGCTTGTTTGCAAGGGAGTATTATAATTTATGATTTAGCAGTGTAAAGATTTTATGATTTAGATGTGGTTTTAGCCTTAAATTTTAACTATAAATATTTATGTGTATATATGTGGGGCTTGTCGGCTAGGGCTTTGAAAACCTCACTTCTGCATAGACCCTAACCCCCTACTGGGGCAACCTATATGGCGACCCCTGATACTTAAAACGGAATCCTAGTAGTCGAGCAGTCTATAACATGCACTTACTTTTGCTGACGGATTCAAAGAAGTCGACTCTAATCAATTAGCTGGCCATTTTCAAGCCCTAGTACCTATATGATTGTCCCAACCCTATTGCTCTTATGTCAACCCCAACCCTTTTTATCATACATGTGCTAGAAGGTGGTGATTGAGGGTGTTCCTGTTCTGGGAATGACGAACTTCTCATAGTGAAGTTCCAGCCTGGAAGTATCGAGCACCCCTTCATCACCATTGCTCCTAAGTCCACTCTGACCCAGAGTGGTAGTACCTGTTAGGGTTCCATCTATGGGTTAAATAGAAAATTTATTCATGAAAAAAATAAGTTTAGTTAATTTTCTACTAATCTATTGCTTCGAATCTTTCAAAACTTTGCCGGCATTAAATGACCCACCGTGGTTGATATGTCGTAAAATAAAACAAACAAAACAAACAAACAGTATGTGTGTGTGCATGTGTGTGTTCTGACTCTAGATTTCATCTTTATCTTCTTTTAATTAGCCTTCAGTTTTAGGAAACAATTTTACGTTTTCACCGGTGAACTGAATTAAAATTAGTGAAATAGATCACTAATTAGGACTGAGCCTATTCTAGTAGTAACCACTCCAAGCGGAGTTTAACAGCTTTGAATTCAGAGTTTTTCTTCTCCTAGACTGGTTGCTTAACCTGTTATATAATCTATGCATAGATTATTGTCAAGACCCTGTATTTCTGAAGGGATAGACCCTTTTCATGTCACGGGCGGGACTTTCCATGGAATATTACAGAAAGCCTGCGAAATACGTGAAGTCACGTGGGACCAAGTTAACCATCAGTTCCAGCTTGGACGTCAGGCAGAAAGCATGCCTGCATTAGCTGGGCTCAAATGCACACGCACGTTGTGTTAGAAGAAGAAATTTAAGCAATAAAAGTTTTTAAAAATAATATGGTGTTGTTGCTTGATGAATGTCTTGGCAAAAAGACTGACGAAGAAGAAGGAATGCATGAAAGACGAACAGCCAACAAGAATCTAGAAATAGAATTCAACATGGAGAGAAAGAATAGAAACGACTAGAGATCACCAAATGGCCAAAGAAGTAAGTAATGCAAAATGCATCTCTCTGTCTACCTATGTCTGTCTCTCTCCCCTCTCTAGTAAAAGAACATTTATGTATATACCCAACATGGGTATATGCGTATCAGTATGTAACAAACCAAGGTTAAAGTGTCCAGTCTGTCCTACTATTTACCCTTGCTGGGAGAGAGAGAGAGAGAGAGTAGTTGGATTCATCCCTTTCCCAAGGGTATAAGCGCAATGTGAAATGTAGCTTCGTCCAGGATTTGAACCCGGGTTGACTAGTTCATTTCTACGACTCTAATCATTACACCACGCATTTCCAACTAATTTCACGCGGCTCCTAAAAAAGACACCGGAAAGAAATTGAGTGTGAATTTTGCCGAAGTCCATGTCATGAAGCCATTAGATTTACATACGCCGTGTTTTGTTTTTCATTATTGATAGCAGCAACAGTGCGTGATATCACTTCCATGCAATGAACTCTTTTAAACTTTGTTGTAAATTCGTGTGAAGGTCGTTGGTGAGTATGCTTACCGAAATGGAAATAGCGTTGATTGGTTGGATTTTTCGGCATGCCAACACTTGTTGGGTTAATAACTTCATACAACTACTGCTGTTTACACAGTAGCATTACATCCAACAAAGCCTTCGTCAGATGAATACCATGGGTTCAGGTATGGTTTCGGAGCCGAATCATCATTACCACTAAAACAGAGCGCCCCAAAAGTATCTCACGGTACCACCAGACTTTGTTGCTTTGTTGTCACACTGTGAGATTGATATATCCACGCTGATGCGGTTAGAGCTTTATCCTGGATATTTTGATATATTTCCTCTTGTCTGGTGGGGAAAGTCCAAATTTAGACAAAAATGTTATGGTTGAGTTAGTTATAAATCCTTGGCATCCATTGTTTGGAAATACGTCCGTTATTCATCCATTTCTGACGCATTTTTCTCGTAGATTTTCATATTTTTCCAACTTACGCTGATGTGCCCAGTCAAGATTTTCCTCAAAAGGAACTGTTAATTCAACGATGAAATTTTTTTTTTATGAACAGACCAGATGACAATATCAGGACGTTAATGTTATTTCAGTTGGAAATACGAGTTGATGATTTAAATCACATACAATGCGACAGTCCGTACAACCATCAAACAATGACGAAATGAGCCTTTTTTACGCGAAACTTTCAAAATATTTCCTTCTTTAACGAAACGAATTTCATGCCGAAAATGTTTTGTTTTATTCATTCTTGATGGGTATTCAAACTTTTTTCAAACTCATTTTAAACACATTTCTTTAACTCTTTCTATGTAATCCATACATGGTATCCTAACAGGTACTAACACTCAATTTCAAAGTGGATTTGGAGAAAGTGTGATTTTGGGGTACTCTACATTATCCAGAGATCCAAAGTTGGAACTTCACCAGTAGATACAGTTTAACCTCATAAGTGTTATATCCCAAAATGTAGGAATAACAAAGACAGTTAAATATGTTTAACATATAACAATATTTGTTTTTATTTTTCTCACCGACCAGGGATACAGTAGAATGAGTTGGATAAAACAGTTCAGCTATATGCCATGTGATGTGTTCATCAGGCAGCCATGTTCTTGACTTCCCGTCTATGATTTGCGGCTGCGCATATCAGTGTCAACTTCGTCAGGGGGAGTTATCTCCCCTACCACTAAGACTCTCAGCCACCAACTTCTAGCACTTATATGATTAAAAGGGTCGGGTTTTGTCATAAGGGCAAAGGAGTTGGGACTATCTTATAGGTACTAGGGCTTGATATGACTAGCATATTGAGCAGAAGGGGTCTCTCTGACTGCCCGTCTAGCCTAAGTAAGCACCAAAGTTGAGTGTTGCATGTTATGGAAATTAGCGAGTGAGTTTTTCCAAATGCCCAGGTAAAAAGCTAAAGGGGAATAAAGTATCAGTAAAAGAAAAGCTTTATTGGAGGCGCGTGGTGTAATGGTTACCGTCGTATGAAATAAGCACAGCGAAACGAGTTCAAATCCTGGATTCGACTTTCTCATAGCGCTAATACCCTTGGGAAAGGAACGAATACCACTATCCTTACTCCATCTATGGGTAAATAGTAGAGCAGCCTGGGCTTTTTAGTTTTGGTATGGAAACCAGTCTAGTAGAATAATAAACTCTGAATTCAAACCAAAGAGTCTCTTTTAGTTAGTCAATACTACATTGAAACAGATTAGCGTTATCACTTCTGCGCTCGCGCTTCTCCTATGCCTATCTCACCTCCCTCAATCTTTTTTTTTTTTCTCTCATATTTTTTTCTGGTGTGTAACATGTCCTTTTTCTTCCCTTACTTTGTTCATATTAAAAACGGAATGGCCCATCATTTAGCTAAGGTGACAATACCCACCGCTTCCCCAATCCCATCTCCCTACCACCTTCCCAACTTTTCACCGTTTCAGGTTTGATACTGGCTCTCACTAACTCAGCACATGAGTAGCACAGTTTGCAATTGGGGAGCTAATGGTAGGTGTGGTGCTCCACTTCAGATGCAAAAAAGAATCTCCCTGGTCTAGTGCTAGTCAAATGAAAATAGACTACCTTGCTGTCTGGCTAATACTGACAATAGACCATACTGCTTTTCTTTACTTTTATTTTGAATATATATATATACATATATATATACATACACACACATATATATATATATATATATATATATATATATATATATATATGTGGAGAAAAGTAGACAAACACGGGATGTTATGGAAACTTGATGTTTATTGTCGACGGTGCAACGTTTCGGTCTCTTATTAGACCATCTTTTTTTTTTTTTTTTTTTTCTTTTTTTTTTAGAATTTCCATCATTGGAGTAAGAACTATATTCAAGTCCTGAAGATGGTCTAATAAGAGACCGAAACGTTGCACCGTCGACAATAAACATCAAATTTCCATAACATCCCATGTTTGTCTACTTTTCTCCACATACTATCGGATTAACCTCCTCACATTTCCACTATAGATATATAATATATATATATATATATATATATGAGTAAATATAAAAAAGATATGAAAACACCACAAAATGCTGTTAAAGTGAAAACATTTTATAACTTAGCTGATATTGAACAATATTTCGATTTTATGAAAATCGTCATATGACATTTGTCTCCGCTCTTAACAACACGGAGTATAAACAAGCTCTGATGACGATTTTCATAAAATCGAAATATTGTTCAACATCAGCGAAGTTGTAAAATGTTTTCACTTTAACAGCATTTTGTGGTGTTTTCATATCTTTTTTATATATACTCATACCGTCGGATTCATTTCCTTTCTTTTAACTTATATATATATATCTTATTATAATGGAGATTGTGTGCTTTTCTATCTGTAACCGAAACTATATCCCTACTCAAGTTACAATTCCCTTAGTTATTGACATCACATTCTCAAGGATTTTATTTTTATTTTAACCTATTATTAATAAAATTGTTTTAAATTATTAATACTGTTAACCATATCTACATACTAACAACATACAATTATATTTATATATACAACAAAATAGCGGTTTACAGTGTGAAGGGAAGGCTAATTTGCATATTGATATAAAAAAATCGAATTTAATAAATATGTGCTTAGTATTATTGATTTCTAACTGTTTGGTTTTATTTTAATGAATATAAGCAAAAATCTATTCAATGAATCTTAAATTAAATCCATTAACAAGAAGAAATAACTGTCATTTTATTCTTTACTTCCTCTTTTAACTAAATACTTAAATTAGAAAAAATAACAATGAAAGACGAGTGATGGAAGAGTAAGTTTCAGTTGTTCTATTTTTCGATTATACCCCCCTCTGTTTCAAATATTTTTATCTGCATTCTTATTTAGTTTCATTAGCCTTTCTAATTTAATATATTTTATTACATTAAAACTTAAATACTTGCACCCGGAGGGTGCATATATTTGCTAGTATATATAATGTGTGTTTTTAAATAAGCGTATTCATATATACGGAAATACGTATATTAATTCCGACATATTCTTATAAGTGTATAGAAATATCCCTACATGCACACATTCTCATATACGCAGGCACTCTCATATATATATATATATATATATATATATATATACATAGGTGTAAATGTGACACATGTAGGTAGGTAGGTAGTTACTAGCCTATTGATATATAGATTTTCAGTAAATTTCCATGTAACTTTCCTGTTCCTAAAACTTTGTTATATTTGAATATTATTCTGTAAACCTCTTTTTTCCTGTCAGCAACATATCTGCTCTCTTTCATGTTATCAAGATCTACGTTAAGTTTCTTAGTTCTTTTAGGCCTCCAGCCACCCTGTTAGTAACCATTCTAATCCTATGCTGTTTGTATTTTTCGTTTTTTGAGTTTCAGCTTCTTGTTAATTAATAAACCTCTGGTGGTAAACCAAATTTTCTTCAGTGTCGTATTTGCCGAGAGGCATTTATCTTACTATTATGTACGCATGCGCATTTCATGACGGACGCGTACTGAGTGGCACAAGTATATATATATATATATATATATATATGAGCTTAAATAATATTATACTTTATTAAATCAGATCAGCTAATTAGACGAAGTGTTTAAAAAGAAGCGAAAAGAAAATGGAGAACTTAAGGGTCCTTTCGAACGGTGAATTTTCAAAAGTCTTACAACCGCCAGATCGTTTAAAAGTCAAAGTGTATAATTTGGGATAAGACAATATCAAGGTTGGAGCGACAGGAAGGGAATAAAATGTGTTATAACTTTCACGTTACTCCAATCTCAAACGTTGTTGGCAGTTTAACATCTGTCTCTGATTGTGCAGATACATTCGTCTACCTTCGTTCATTTGTTATGGTTTAACGATCGTCGCATTTATTTTGGCGCGAAAAATTCGGAAGGTAACAAAGGACTTTTCCGAAAGAAGTTAAAAAGCGGAAGCGAGGATTTCCGGTCGGAGAGACAAAGGGGTTAAGATGCCGGAAATAGATTTGATCGTTGATAAAACGCGAACAAAGGAGGTGCGTAGGCATTTGAGATATACAAAAGGCAAGATGGTTCGACCCGACGCGAACAGTCTGGAGGAGACGGCGAACGGAGTGACCGACGCTCACGCTCCATCGCTGCCAGTGGGCAGTGAGGCGCGCCCACCCCTTCCACCTTCCGATCGCCAGCCTGCAATATTAGTAGTTCCCATTGTCAAGCTCACACCCACATGCACCACGAGGGAATTAAAGAAATAAAAGTTCAATCTCCTACTAGATATAGCATGTCTTGTGTCTTCATTAAGCGACCACTACATATATCGTCTATGGTTAGTGACGATACCCGCTACGATACGTAAGCCGATTTAGCAGCGTGAGTTTGAAGAAGCCGCTATATAACATATATAGAATTTGATGCCAGTATATAACACATTTTCGAAGACGTTTTTAGAATACAGTAACAACATCGTATTTCTTTATTAAATTATTATTTATATTTGGTAAAATAGTTTGAAAAGCAAAAGGATCAGATAATGAAGATAATCTCTTCGATAAATCAAATTAACAAACAAATACACACACAAAACACACACCACACACATATATATATATATATATATATATATATATATAATATACCAAGCGTGTTGGTAAATCCTCGCGGTGAGAAAAAAAAAACAGCAAATAGTTTGATTGTAAAAAATATACTACCAAACATCAACCGGGGAGAAAAAAATTTTTGAAAAAAAGAAAAGACCAAGATAGTCGTACCAACAAAAAATAATCTATTGGTACAGTATTTGGCCAAAAGAAAAACAATTTATATGTATATATGTATATAAGATATATATATATATTCATATAACCGCTAGGAGAATAAGCTAATAAGTAAAAAGTGCTCAATACCAAAGTAGAGCAAATAATAAAGATAAATCTAATGAGTCAGACGAACCTACTATTAGTTTCGCCTAATGCTCTTCAGGGCTAAGATCAGATCTTAGCCCTGAAGAGCATTAAGCGAAACTAATAGTAGGTTCGTCTGACTCATTAGATTTATCTTTATATATATATATATATATATAAGTTAAAAGAAAGGAAATTAATCCGACAATATGAGTAAGAAAGGTGGAATGAAAAACATCACACAATGCTGTTAAAGAAGAAAACAATTTATAATATAATCATAGCTGATATTGATCAATATTTCGATTTTACAAAAATCATCATCAGAGCTCATTCACTCCCGTAGTTGTTTGGGTCGGAGAGGAAAGTTAAAATGAGTTTACAAAACAAAAACCTTAATACTGCAAAAAACGAAAGACGTTACAATATTCACCAACGTGGGCATTTCGCGCCATATATATGTCGGTCATGTTCCATGTATATCTTTTGACAATAAATGTAGCGAATTTTTGAGATGTTGGCAACAAGGCGAAAACAATTTAAACGGAAGGGGATGGTTGTTAAGAAATGTGACGGTTGGAATTCAAAAGACTTTTATTAAAGGAATTTTTTACGATTAAATGTTTTTATTATTTAAATTTTATTTTTAAGTTCTGTGATTCATAAATGATTAGATATTTATTGTAATTAGTTTTTATATATAAAGTGAAAAAGTTATGAGCGGAATATGTTAATATTTTAGAAAAGGAGTTTTTATATATTTTTATTTTACGATTAATTATTTTTAAATTTCTAATTATTATTATTATTAAGTTCTGTATTTAATAAATGATTAAATATTTATTGTGTTTTGTTTTTATATATAAAGTAAAAAAGGTTATGGGCGGAATTGGTTATTATTTTAGATAATGTTAAGCGATTTGGATCTAATGTAAGGTATTGTTTTATCATATATATATATGGCGCGAAATGCCCACGTTGGTGAATATTGTAACGTCTTTCGTTTTTTGCAGTATTAAGGTTTTTTGTTTTGTAAACTCATTTTAACTTTCCTCTCCGACCCAAACAACTACGGGAGTGAATGAGCTCTGATGATGATTTTTGTAAAATCGAAATATTGATCTGTATCAGCTATGATTATATTATAAATTGTTTTCTTCTTTAACAGCATTGTGTGATGTTTTTCATTCCACCTTTTCTTACTCATATATATATATATATATATATATATATATATATTGTTGTTCACAGACACCGTGTTTCGATGTATCACATCTCCTCAGTGTGACTAGACTTAGCAGGCTCCCTTTCTGATTCCGTATATAAATTTCGGAATCAGAAAGTGGTTAATCGAATTCCGAGGAAGAAGATCCGAAACACGTATTGCTGAAGTAAAATAAAAAAAAATATTTTGAAAACTAAATTGATTTTTTAGACCTTCTTTTATATAATATATATATATATATATATATATATGTGTGTGTGTGTGTGTGTGTGTGTGTGTGTGTGTGTGTTAAGAAACACAGTTTGCAAACTCGGATGAAGCAATACAAACAATTCAATTCAATTCATGGGTAAAACTTAATATTCGTCTTTATTTCATAAAGGACTTCATCAGAATGAATGGGCAAACTACGAATTTGAAAACGTAGAAAACGAGGAAAGATAAATAGGGGAGAAAACAAGATAATGAAATGAAATAAAATAAAATTATATATATGTGTATATATATATATATATATATATATATATATATATATATATATATATATGAAAGGAGAACAGAGAGAGAGAGAGAGAGAGAGAGAGAAAGAGAATGAGAAAAAAGAAAAATGAAAAATAGATGGAAATTAATCCGACAGTATGAAATTTCACATTTTGAAAAAACAGATGATGTTTGTTATATAATTGCTGACAGAAATCTGTTTCGACCAAATCGATATATTACATTATATTATATTATTTTAACAGCTGAAATATATCCTAAACAATTTTGATATCCACTTTACACTTTTATATAACTTTACAACAAACTCTTTTGAGTTTTACTATAAACTATAATGCTTCTGATTTAAAAAAAATTAAAAATTAAATTTATTTTATTTTTAAAACAGAACACGCATTTTTTTTAATTTTCAGCGGTTGAATATAGCGTTCGTTTTGTAAACAGTCTTTTAACGGATATCTTTCTTTCCCGTCTATGTTGCTCGTGATGAAGACCAATTTATCGATTTGGTCGAAACAGATTTCTGTCAGCAATTACATAACAAACATCATTTGTTTTTTCAAAATGTTAAATTTCATATATATATATATATATATATATATATATATATATAATACTTTCTTAACTAAGGTTTCGTCTAATGAATACAGTCAAACATTTTTTTCTCTTTTTCTCACTCCCCCCCTCTCTCTCTCTCTCTCTCTCTCTCTCTCTCTCTCTCTCTCTCTCTCTCTCTCTCTCTCTCTCTCTCTCTCTGTTCCCCTTTTATTTCTATTACCCCACCCTTATATTTTTCTTCAATGTGTACGTTTTTAAAATTGAATGAAATATTAAGTTTTAGCCATGAATTGAACTGATGTTTTGTTTAGTTCATCCACATTATCAAATTTACATTTTTACACACACACACACACACACACACACACACACACACACACACACACACACATATATATATATATATATATATATATATATATATATATATGAGTATAGATAAAAGGATATGAAAACACCACAAAATGCTGTTAAAGTGAAAATATTTTATAACATATTCATAGCTGATATTGAACAATATTTCGATTTTCATACCATCGGATTCATTTCCTTTTTTTTAACTTATATATATATATAATATATATATATATATATATATATATATTAATAGTCAAACTTATCGTTATTAAAATAATTTAAAAAACTAACTGGACTTGTGAATATACCACAGGATGTTAATTTAATTATTACAAGATATAATGTGTTTTTTCTTGAGAGATTTTGCTAAATAGTTTAATATGTAAAAATTATGATAATCTTGAATTAAGTATCTCTCTCTCTCTCTCTCTCTCTCTCTCTCTCTCTCTCTCTCTCTCTCTCTCTCTCTCTCTCACTCACACACACACACTCTTTTTATTTTTTTCTTTATATTTATTTTTTCCTTATATTTGATTGAAACTGGTTAGCGTCATCGCTTCCGCGCTTACACACTCTTTTCCCCACTCTCTTTCTTACTTTATTTATTTTTTATTATATTTTCTGTGTAGCATGACCCTTTTCTTCCATTTCTTTATAATAAAAATGGAATGGTCCGATATTTAGCTGAAAACGGTGAAATAAAAATTTGGCGGATAAGCCACACCAGATATTCGGAATTTCCATTTTTTCATTTCATCTTGGACGATTTGGATGGTCTCATTGTTCACCAGAGGGTGTTGCAAGATGATAACGATTGTACAATTAAGAAAAACGAGTATTATTTTTTTACCCTTTTTCTTGGCCGAATTTTGTTAATCTTATTAAATTTGGGTTTTTTTAAAATTAATCCCAACACATTCAGGTCGTTATCTCTCCAATAAACGAGGTAAAGCACCTCCAAAAAAAAACAAATATTAAAGGATAAGCTCTTGATAATCTCATGGTAGGAGATTATATACGTCCATTCGGGATAGAAGATAATAATAAGACCATCTAGATTATGCCGTGTAACGAGGTTGTTCCTCACTGGGGGATTTATAGTCGTGGACGCCTGCCTATTAATCTCTAAAAAAAAGATTAAATTGAAAAAAAAAAATAATGATGATTTATTCATACTAGTTAAAAAAAAACGAACCCCAAACCAGAGAGGCCCCCTCCGATCAATCGGCTGGTTACGTCAAGCCCTAGCACCTATAGGATTGCCCCAACTCTATTGCCCTTATGGTAACCCTCAACCCTTTTCTAGCACGAAGGCGGTGGCTAAGGGTCTACATGTCTTGCGAATGACGTTAAACTCTATCTGATGGTGAGGTTCCGGTTCTGAAGGTTTGGGGAATGTGGAACACCCGTTAATCGCGATTGCTCCCTGATCCATTCTGCCCCGGAGTGGTAGTACCAGTTAAGGTCCCATCTATGGGTTAAATAGAAAAACATGAGTTTATAAAAATTGAGTATACTATAAGAATGCAATTAAGGTAAAACTTTGCCGGTATTACGTGTCCCACTGAGGTTGATATGCCGTAAAAATAACACAAACCAAACAGACCGAAACCAAAAAAATAATTATTATGACTGATTAATACTAGTAAAAATGAATGCTATTAAATATTGATTAATAATACTAATACTACTAATACTAATTATTATTATTATAAACTCGCACAAAGAGTACAAGACTAGACACGACAGGGTGGGAAAGGTGATTCTATGGGAACTGTGCAAGAAATTCAATTTTCAACTAAATATTATATGCACAAGCCTGAATCGGTCCTAGAGAATGAGACGCACAAAATTCCCTGGGACTTGTGAATGTACCTGTAGTTAGAATTTTAAATAAAGTTCGTGTGAATTAAAAGTGGAGGTGGGTAATTTTCCATACGCGTTTGGGATTATGATTAACATTTTAGATGACCCCCAACTTCGCATTCCGGTTAAAAACGCGACATTACAGACGCGTGAGAATAAGGTTAGTTAGAGAGATTTGACCCAGCTTTCAAGGGGCTTAGACGTTGTTGTCAGCTCACAACCAAGTCTTATTATTAATTAAATGTTAAGATAATGATCGGCCCAGCCCAAAGAAAAATCAATGATGAAAATCAACCCCCATTCAGCGCAGAGAAGATGGCGGCCGAAGTAGAAGCCGTTAGCAAGAACTAACAAGTAGAAGCAGCAGAGTAAGCAAGTAACACTAAGACCTATCATCCAATCTGTCTGTCTGTCTGTCTCTCTGTTCTCTTTTCATTTCTATTTCTCCGACCCTTATATTTTCATCAATGTCTACGTTTTTGAAAATTAAATTAAATATTAAGTTTTACCCATGAATTGAACTGATGTTTTGTTTGGTTCAACCACATTATCAAATTTACATTTTTACACACACACACACATACACACTCACACACACACATGTGTATGATATATATATGTGTGTGTGTGTGTGTGTGAGAGAGAGAGAGAGTGTGTGTGTGTGTGTGTGTGTGTGTGTGTGTGTGTGTGTGTTTCACTGATGATCCTATATATGAAATGTTCAAAAACATGTTCGCATCTCTAAAGATTCTATGTGAGAAATTTATAAAAATGACCTACATTGATATCTATGTAAATATTTGTAAAAACACACCTACAGAAAAAATATAAAGAACACCTACAGAAAAAATATATAACACACCTACAGACAAAAATATAAAACACACCTACAGACAAAATATAAAACACACCTACAGATATAAAACACACCTACAGACAAATATAAAACACACCACACCTACAGAAAAAATCACACCTACAGAAAAAATATAAAACACACCTACAGACAAAATCTACAAATCTGGGTCTTTCAATAAAAATTTCATATGCAAAATGTATCTTTTATTAAATAGGTGATAAAAGAAATGTTGCAAATCTGGAGATATTCATATTTTTTTTATTCTTAAGAGATCCAACCTGACAACTTTATGACAGTTAATATGCATCTTTTTTTATTTCTTTTCTTTTATTGTCGATATTGTTTTAAAAATCTAAAAATATCTTATTCAAACGCGTGAAGAAAGGTGTTAAAAATGAATATGTGAAGATAATCTTATTATAATAGAGATTCGGTGTCTGTCTTCAATCGAAACTATGTTACTATATTTTATTATATTTTATTATATAAAAATTTATAAATGAGTATCTAATTTATTGTCAAAAAATCATTATTAAATAGAATAAATATAACTTATTAACGACTAGAAATTGCTACCCAGCGTCGCCTGGGTAGAGGTATGAAGGAGAGATATTCTCAGAGATCTATTATTGTTGAATTGCAATCGAAACTATGTTACTATATTTTATTATATTTATAGCAAATATATGCACCCTCCGGGTGCAAGTATTTAAGTTTTAATGTAATAGAATATATTATATTAGAAAGGTTAATGAAACTAAATAAGAATGCAGATAAAATGATTTGAAACAGAAGGGTGTATAATCGAAAAATAGAACAACTGAAACTTACTCTTCTATCACTCTCGTCTTTCATTGCTATATTTTCCTAATTTAATAACTTAGTTAAAATAGGAAGTAAAGAATAAAATCAGAATTATTTCTTCTTGTTAATCGATTTCTTTTAAGATTTATTGAAGAGATTTTTTATCATATTCATTAAGATAAACCCAAACAATTAAAAATCAATAATACTAAGCACATATTTATTAAGATCAAATCTTTAATATCAATATGCAAATTAGTCTTCCTGTTCACACTGTAAACTGCTATTTTAGTCTATATATAAATACAATTGCATATTATTCATTTGTAGATATGATTAACAGTATTAATAACGTAAAACAATTTTATTAGAAATTGAGGTCTAAATATAAATAAAATCATGGAGAATGTGATGTAAATAACAAAGGGAATTGTGACTTGAGTAGTGATATAGTTTCGGTTACAGACAGAAAAGCATACAATCTCCATTATAATAAGATATGTTGTAAATCTGGAGATATTCACATTTTTTTTATTCATAAGAGATCCAACCTGACAACTTTTATATTATATAACCGACGTAAGATGTGGGTATATATGGGTATTTTACCAAGGGGATTACAACTGTGAGAAATACAAACAGCCTAATACAGGATTAGAACTCTGGTTTTCATTACGAGAATAACTATTATACTATACTCTTTTTATTATTGTTGTTTACTTAGGTTAGCTTAGTTTGGCATAATGACACATGTATGGGTCTTCCAATGAGAACCAAACATATATACGTGGCGTATACGAAAGTGTGTGGCGTAATGGTTACCGTTGTAGGAAAGCTGAAAGTAGATGGGAGTATAACAGGATCAGAGTGGAACTGGGAGTAACGGCAATGAAAATGTTATCTACACCTCGCAGAGCTCCAGACTGTAACATACTTATTAGATACCTAAAGATTATGGCAGTAATGTAGAAATCATAATAGCGATTAGTACAGCTGATGGCCTTGAGAGTGAGTGACAACGTTTGACCTCACTCTGACCTTGCCTTGCGGGGATGGATCGTGAGAACCGGAACCCCATAGAAGGCCCTCTTCCGGTTTAAGGATATAGTCAGTTTAAGTCAGTTAGAACTTAGAAGCCGAGCTAGCAACATGTAAGCCTCATCTGCGCAGATTGTCTGGGTCGGGGATTTGGAATAAAGTAACATCAACGTAAATCGAAGTCTTGTGTTTATTACCTAAAAACTAACAATAAGACAGGGCTTCTGATAAGGTGTGATCCCTAACAGAAACCAGACCCGAAATCCCCATACAAGAAAGACCAGACCTTTAGAAGATATACCAGACCAAGATGATAGACGATCAGAAGCAAAGCCGGCCAGAGGAGAAGACGACTCGATTAAGAAGTAAGAAAGGTATATAACGTTATATGCTGATTTGGTAAAGTGAAAATGTCAGTATATAACACAGACATTCAAACTGCAGATTAGTGTTATATAAACTAGCAAATATATGCACCCTCCGGGTGCAAGTATTTAAGTTTAATGTAATAAAATATGATATTAAATTAGAAAGGCTAAATAAGAATACCGATAAAAAGATTTGAAACAGAGGGAGTATAATAAAAAGATAGAACAACTGAAACTTACTCTTCCATCACTCTCGTCTTTCATTGTTATTTTTTCTAATTTAAGTATTTAGTTAAAAGGGGAAGTAAATAATAAAATGACAGTTATTTTTTCTTGTTAAAGGATTTCATTTAAGATTCATTGAAGAGATTTTTGATTATATTCATTAAAATACAACCAAACAATTAGAAATCAATAATACTAAGCACATATTTATTAAAATCACATTTTTAATATCAATATGCAAATTAGCCTTCCCATTCACACTGTGAACCGCTATTTTCTTGTATAGATAAATATAATTGCATATTTTCAGTATGTAGACATAATGTAAAACAATTTTATTGATAATTGAGGTTTAAATAAAAATACAATCATGGGAAATGTGATGTCAATAATTAAGGGAATAGTGATATGAGTAGTAATATAGTTTCGGTTACAGACAGAAAAGCACACAATCTCCATTATAATAAGATGTTTGCAAATACAAACTAAGAATTTAATGCAGTGTTTGTGAAACAAGAACCATGGACACTTGCCGACACACAAAGTTTCACGTCACCACCATATTTTAACAATGTTTCATTTCCGTTCTTATTATTGCGCGATAATCTGTTATTTTGACAAGTACGAATTCGTGCCGAAAACTCGGCCATTATTTGGGAAAACTAAACATTAAATTGCGCCAATCGCTGATCGGGAAAGGAAGAGTCTTCTCAGGTTTACCTTGAAATATTGGCGCGAATATTTTTCTTTCCCATTTACATTCAGTATAACAGCCAACTGATCACAGAATAAAACACACAGACAAAAAAAAATAAAAGAAAAAATTTAAAAAAAGTCACAGAAACAAAGCAGGGATCTCATCGAAACTGTTATATCAATGTCGAGGTGCAAAAATGATTTGTTATTGCTTAACGCCGCACAAACCGAAGATCATGCAATGGCCATTTATTCAAACGTGCCAAGGATAAGATGTCATGAGGGCAATAGGATTGGAAACATTTATATAGATTGCTAGGGTTTGACAGGACGAGCTGATTGATCGGAAGAAGACTCTACGACCGCCCGTGTACACCAAGTAAGACCCAAAGTGGATTTTTCCATGTCATGGACAGCTCAGCCACAAGAGTAACGTTATAGCGCTCACTTAAGAATAGAGTGATGATATGTCATATACAAATACTAGTTTTATACTTATCTCTGGCCAATCCTACTTTGAAAGGCTCGAATCTGGTTGCTGGGTTGATGTTGACAATTCTTTGATTTTTAAAGTTTGGAAACCAACTTAGGATGCTGGGGGACATCTTGCCTTGTGTCGTTTATAGTTTTTAGTAATAACACAAGGTGATTTATTTGTTCTCATGAGATTTTTATTTTCTAGCAAGTAAAAACTTCCCTGGGTGAGAGACCACGTCTCACTCCGTCAACGCATTTTCTCAAACTCCCCCCACATTCTCACTTCTTACTCCTTCTCTTCCGCACTTCGCCACACGACACGTTTCAACCAATAGAAGAACACCACGTGCTGTTCTGCTGACTCATCCTAAAAAGATTCCATTCTAATCTGCACGTAATTCTTATATTAACCCTAAAGACTTTTCATGCTAATTTACACGTCACTGTTACATTCCCTACTCTCTCTCTCTCTCTCTCTCTCTCTCTCTCTCTCTCTCTCTCTCTCTCTCTCTCTCTCTCCGTCCTTAAACATCACGGGTCGCCACCCACGGCGACCAGATGACCTCATTGGGTTATTTTAGTCCTCTGCAGAGGTGCAGTCGTTGTATTTTACCGGCCCAGTCGATTGATTTTTTAATCATATATGTGCTAGAAGGCGATGGCTAAGGATCTAAGTGTCCTGGGTATGGCGTTAAATTGCAACTCGTGGTGAAGTTCCAATTCTGGAAGTCTGGGGAATGCGGAGTACACCTTTATCACCATTACTTGTAGGTCCATGCTGGGCCGGAGTGGTAGTACATGTTAGGGTTCCATCTATTGGTAAAAATAGATAAAAGAATGTGTTTAAAAAATTGACTTTGAAAAAAAAGTGCTTGACGTGACCAGCCTATTGATCGGAGGGGGCCTCTCCGATCGCCCCTGATGACTAAATAAGGACCAAAGTAGGGTATGACATGTGATAGACTGTTCAACCACTAGAATTCCGTCCTTAAGCATCGTGGTCCATCACCCACGGACAACAGGTGGCCTCATTGGAGGTATTTTTATCCGTCTGCAGAGGTGCAGTCGGGTATTTAAGAGCTCTAGCGGACAGGGTGGCCCATTTTATTGTATGGTAAAAATTGGCTTATTTATCAATATTTTTATTCATGATTTTATATTTATTAGTTTTCAAATGGAAAATATTTGTATAGAGAAAAAGAATCAAAACTAAATGCATCTTGTTACGGCATAAGACGATGACTCGGTGCTGGAGATCCGCACCTCCCCCGCAAATTCCGTCTTAACTGCCTTTCATTCCCAGACAATAATACCTGTAAGAAGCTGAGTCGTAATCCTCATTGTCGTCGTATATAATCAAAATCACAATAATCAAAACTGACATGACATTATATATATATATATATATATATATATATATATATATATAGAAGAGAGAGAGAGAGAGAGAGAGGGGGGAGAGATGAAGCGTGGGAGAGGGGAGTAGATCGGTGACAGGAAAGCCAAAAATACGGCTTATGTGTGCACCCGAATGCCCACGTTCTTTCATTTTTCAAATAATATCGCACGATATCCATTTTCTTTCTCTGTGTCATGGGTTACGCCAGTCCATAGCCATGGTCTCACTTTATGACATCTATCAATGGACGGATGTTTTCTGCACCACTAGACATACGAATGCTCCCTCCGCCCCGGGCAATTTATATATAATCGATACGAAAATCAATAAGTGATAGAGACAAATATGATTGAGGATAAAGTCGCCATTGTTATGAATCCTTTTAACTTGTCCACAAACATTTACGCATATTCTTGCATAAATGCTTTGGAGGCCTATGAATATACAGCACTGAATTTATAATCCATAGCAATACTGATTTTCTATCAGGAACAGCATCACTCCGATGTAATATAAAATGAGCTCGGATTAGTATTATTTGGATTCATCGGACTATTGTACTCATTACTATTGTTGGGTCATCAAAATGGTGATTCCTGTATATAGAGTAAGTGAGGAAGAGGCTCTCTGTGATTGGATATACCAATCACGTGATGAGCCCAGAAGTTTAGGCGCAATATCCAAAAGCCCGGCAGATAGATTCCACCAGTGGTTCCACGAGGCAGTGATTTGAAGGGCTCCAAGAAATCACTCTAAGATACCAGATATCTTCTCCAACGCGTCGGTAAGTCCCGTAAACTCAGCTTTATATACAGGAAGGACTTTATATTGTCATTTGTTGTTTCATGTGCTGACCAATAAATTGTTTGAATTAAAGGAAGTATTAATTCCTTTCTTGTTGTTATTAGCCTTAGAATTGAATGCTATACTAATACAATACTATTATCAGCGTTATTCGGACTATTGTCCTCATCTTGACGAGGATACTAGTCTGAATAATACAGATATTAGTAATCATCAAGCCTCATCTCAAACATTCAGAGAAATAGTATTGTCCTCATCTTTATTGTTATCTGTACAATGTTTCGGCCGAGGGGCCCCTGGCCTTCTTCAGGTATTTCTTCTCGGACTCGGGGGTCTTCTCGAACTCGGAAAACTCGGGAACATTCTTGTTCTAATAGGGAAAAGTTTCTCCAGCATATATAATTATTGGAATTATTAGTATATAATATTATAGTATTATATATATGTAGTAAGGGATTTGTGAGATTTTCTTGCTAACTATTACTCTACGATGGGACGCCCAGGATTATCGAGCTATAAGATGCATGCAAAATTGCCACTTATATTTATGAACTTTCCCAAAATCAGCAACAGGCATTGACCAAGGAAAAACGACATAGAATGCATTTAAGGTATTTGGTAATTGTTCTAAAATCAGTTGCTGATACTAGAAGAAGATACTGCAAGCGAGGAGATCTACTCAGACTACACTCTTTTCGGACCATATGACCTTTAGGTACCCCTTTTTGATCTCGATTAAGAAAGGACATGTTTTTCATTTACACCGTCAATATCCTGTTGTTTTATTAGACGATTTTAGTTTGTTTTTTTTTTAATTATAAAACTAACCCCTAACCCTAACCCCTAAAAAATAAACGGATATTGACGGTGTAAATGAAAAACATGTCCTTTCTTAATCAAGATCAAAAAGGGGTGCCTAAAGGTAATATGGGCCCCTCTTTTCTATTGGGAAATTTCTACAGAAATACCTGCTACATTATAAACTGTCACCTGTGAACTTAGGTAAGTGTCAATGTTATCTACATCTAATGCTTTACCATTTTTTCTTTTCAGATACGAACAGTTATGATCACCGTCTGGACCGGTGCATAACGTGCGTTTGCTGTTGACACAGATTTTAAGACTGTTAATCTAGAATTGCTACACAAAGAGCTTTTTGTGATCATTTATTTTACGTCGGAACAGAATTTTAGGCCCATGGCAATAATGATTTTCTTTCTGTTGGAAGTGTTTGCTATATAAGGTGTCCTGCAATACACAACCTAAAATTATAGATTAGGCGGGGTCACGTGGCCTATTCCTCATCCAATCAACACCCATAATGCGTGGTTGATTGACTACTTAAACACTGATATTTTTCATAGTCCATTTGCAATCATTGAGGAGGAACTTACAATACTAAGGAGGACCAAAGGATTACCAAGGATTTCCGCTGGACAAGTGCTCTTGCTTGAAGCCTAAAGGATGGCCCATAAATTGTAAAACTTTCCCATTGTGTTATATATCGATATTTTCATCGACATATGGACGTATATTATAGCTGTATACCCGTGGTTGTACACATTAATATTTGTCTACATTACTTAGATACTTATCTTGTATTTCTTTAACTTAGCTTGGTCTTTCTTCACGTATTTCTTCTATTGTTGGGATTTTTGTCCCAGGAAAAACACTGTTTAGACCCTACATTTTGTAAGAGAATGAACCGTACTTCGAACGCAGTGAGGAGATAGGTGCTGCTTTTGAAGAAAAGAGACAAACGACTTTTTATACAACAAAATATTTACTGTGCATATAAAACATTAAACAAATATCAAACATAGATATACATGAAGTGAAACAACCAAACGAGTTTTTAAAGAGTCCAAAAGGAATTCAAAGAGTTCAATGTGTTTGGTAGGTAAAACATAGTTCAAGGAGAATTTAATGTAATTAAAGGGTTAAAGGTTGCAGATAAAAATGCCTGCAGAACTTAGCTAAAATCCTTGAGAGTTCTGTTCCTTGTAACTTGTAGAATTGTTTTTTGTTGTGCTTTTGCTGCTCTAAGCTTCTAATGTGGTGATGATTCAGAATCGTCGCCGTCTGGGGCTTCAAACGATACAGAGCAAGTGCAGATAGCTAAGGGTAGAGGCAAAAAGAGGCCGAATTCTTCAGTGTCCCCTATTTTATAGTTGGAATCATGTGACCCGAAGGGACTGCTGCTAGTGTCCGGTGAAGCAGGATCACCATTCCCTTAATAAATTTTCACTCTATCTCTGGGCTTGTATCTTCTTGGGTTGATTTCTCAATTAGTTGGACTAGCAAATATATGCACCCTCAGGATGTAAGTATTTAAGTTTTAATGTAATAGAATATTACATAATACTGGAAAGACTAATGAAACTAAATAAGAACGCAGATAAACAGATTTAAAACAGAGGGGGTATAATTGAAAAAGAGAACAATCGAAATTTATTCTTCCATCACTCCCGTATTTCATTGATAAATTTTCCTAATTTAACTATTTAGTTAAATGAGGAAGGAAAAGATGAAATGACAGTTATTTCCTCTTGTTAATGGATTTCTTGAAGAGATATTTGCTCATATTCATTAAGATAGAATCAAACTATTAGAAATCAATAATACTGAGCACATATTTATTAAATCAAATTTTTAATATCAATATGCAAATTAGCCTTCCCGTTCATACTGTAAACCGCTATTTTGTTGTATATATGAATACATTTGCATGTTATTAACATGTAGATATGACAAACAGTATTAATAATTGTTGTGATGTTAGTCCCAACAGTAAAAAGAAGTCAAGTCGAGATGGGGTAAAATAAGACAAGTGTATTTACAATTAATGGTACATGTACGACTAGCTTGTCGTTAACGGGAACAGTCCTCCTTTCCACTCGGTGTCTCACTATTTATAGTGAGAACCGGTGCATGTTCTCCACTGTAGGAACGGCCGGTACAACAATAATATAACACAATTTCATTAATAATTGAGGTTTAAATAAAAATAAAATCATGGAGAATGTGACGTAAATAAAAAAGGGAATTGTGACTTGAGTAGTGATATAGTTTCGATTACAGACAGACAAACACACAATCTCCATTATAATAAGAAGATATGACTGTTTTTTGATCTGGTGACTGTTCCTTAATCTTCTCTATTTGTATTGTCTGTCTGTTCTTCTGTAACCAAAAAAGACATTGCTTTCTTTTGACCTCATATATATTTTATTTTGTTCAGATCTCACATCCCAAACACGCGCACGATAGTTTGCCCAATTGAACGTGAGATCTACTTTGGCTACATCCTTTTCAACTGAGAAATGTCTGCAGAAATACCTTCAAAATTATGAATTTAATCATTTTGGCAATATGTACCGTATTTGACGGCATATAGGACACACTTTCTTTTCCAAAATTTTAGCTCAAAATAGTGCTCTGCGTCTTATACATCGTAGGTGAGGTTTGAGACCTCCCATAGGCCTAGGCTAATCTTGTTTATGATGTTCACTAACCCAGCTTACGCTCAGTACTTTTACCTACCCTAAACTCCATGCATTTTTTATACAGCTATGTTTCTGCTTGTGTAATGCACAGCTAGACTGTTTTCAATAATATATGCTTAAATACACTAAAAACTTATTTTCCTGAATCTGACCTGCTGAAATGGGGGTGCGTCTTATATGCCCGTGAGTCTTATATGCCATCAAAAACGGTATATCTGTTGCATAGCAAACACGTTTTAGAGTACTAATCTATTTCTTAAACTGGTTCTGGGCTGCCTTCTCTGTTCTAGTTGGGAAATTATTCTCCCTTACAACAATCAGATAACAAATCAGCCACAGTAATGTCCACTCTATCTCTGTAAACATTAATGTCTGTTTTGAAATAAACCACAATTAAACTGTAACACTTAGTGAGATATCAGTTGTTGTTGTTCTTTTACAGTCTTGCCCGAAGAACTTTTAGATCCAGAACATCATCATCGAAATGTATCTGAGTATGGGGTCTGGAGTCAATGTGAAAATAAATAAAAAGAAACGGAGTCATTTTCTTTTTAATTTCAAAATGAAAAAAAAAAAAAGAACCGACTTTAAAAAAAAATACAGCAAAAACAACTCATTAGAAATAATAACTATTCTTTCTTTCTTTCTTATTATTTGTCTATGTAGCTTGTACTTTTCTTTCCCTTTCTTTATAATAAAAACGGAATGGTCGATTACTTAGCTTAGGTGACGACACTCAGGTGAAACAAGAATTCAGCTGATAAGCAACACCAGATAATTAGGATTTATATTTTTGCATTATATCTTAGACGATTTGGACGGTCTCATTTTTAACCTGAGGGTGTTGTAAGATTATAACGGTCGTACAATTCAGCAACACGAGTATTATTATATAGACTAGTGTGAACCGTGGAATTTCCACAAAACGAAACAACTATCAAGAGCAGATATTTAAGCCAGAAACAATGATTTTCAATTTCATAACACATAATAAATCCTACCAAAACGTCTTCCGTAATTCACAATTTCAATATTACAAATAAAACAAACATGTAACTTGCTTTTTTTTTTTTTTTTTTTTTCAATTCATTTTAATTTTACGTTGGTCATTTAAGCGACGCAAGACCATTTGAAATGTTTGATTTTTTTAAAATGGGTGAAATAAAATCGGAAAAATAGGAAGTATGCGATTAAGCGACACCAGATAATCTGTATTCACATCAGACGATATTGACGGTGTCATTTTTAACCAGAGGGTGTTACAAGATGATATCGGTCATACAATTCAGAAAGACGAGTATTAATATAAAGATTTCTGTTTTCCTCGTCGACTGAAGAAATGCTTCCAGGAAAATGTTGGTTACATAAAGGAAAAGAGTTGGCAAGATTTGTTTATTCAAGAATAATGAAAGAGTCTCAGTGGACAATATGTCCAGTGCGTCTTTATCCCAAAATCAATCTAAATGAACTTTGGGCGCGAAAATGCCGCCATTACAATGGAAGACATAAAACAAGATGACAAAAGATGGGGTGATGGGGTGTGGGTGGCGGGCGAAGTGTTACGGGTGACAAATTCTTCTTTTGGATCGTCCCAGGTGCCTCGCCTAGTGGAATGGTTAGCAAGTTAGAATAACAAATAATTACTAGTGACTACCAGTCGGTAGAGCGTCCGATTACGAATCGAAAGTTTCCGGGTTCGATACTGACTCCTCACCAACTCAGCATATGAGTAGCACAGGGATTTGTGCGGTAAAGTGAGGAGCTGATGGTAGATGTGGCGCTCCACCCCAGACGCTAAAATAATTACCTTGGTCTAGTGCTTGTGAACATGGGATAGACTCCCTAGCTGTCTTGCCGATATCGACATTAGGCCGATCACTGACTATAGTTAGGCATAAATAAATGAAAGGTGTTGATAAAGTTTGTAAATGCCATCCTTGGCCAGTTAAAATAGGGCTTAAAGAAAGTCCTATGTTATGGAATCCTTTGGTGATCCTTTGGTAAGCGTATAAGTCCTATCCTGCGTATTGGTAAAGGTCCAGTGATTTAATCCTATGTCCGTCGTCAAAGAATGCTGGCGTAATTATGACCAGTAGGGTCGGTTAAGTACTGTATCAGCCTCAGAGTATTGCCAGTGATTGGCTAAGGAATAGATCACATGATCTAGCCGAGTCTATAAGTAGGAGCGGGGATCCATCACACACCTTATATCCAAAGAAATCTCAACACAGACGAACAATGATCCTATTGAATCCAAAAAAGGAAGATACACTTTTTTACAAGTCTTAATGGGTACCCCATACATCAGGCCTTGTACCACACTTAAGCAATGTTTAGTAAATAACTATTTGAATCGTCGTGCTAAAATCACCATTACTAATATGTATGTGATATTATGTGATTAGACGTTTACTACCTACTTATTATATATATATATATATATATATATATATATATATATATATATATATATATATTAATAAGTCATCCACAGACACATGTTTCACGCCTCTTCAGTGTGGCTAGACACAACTATTCTTGGATAGGGTCGAACTCAGACTGACCGCATGGTAGTCCGATATCTTATCCCATCGCCCACTGACAGCTGATGCGGGGCCTGGTGTTTTTAAACTATTAAGTACATAGGAATGTTTATGTATTTTACGGTCACTGAGAGATCAAATTACCGGGGAAATGATCATTGCTTATTTGCTTAGTAGTGAGAGTTAATTTAAATTACCAATTAGAGAGCTCATTAGCAAATTTATGAGAGCATATATATAATATATATATATATATATATATATATATATATATATATACACGAGGCCCGTTCAAATCCTAGACAAGGCTATTTGTATTTTACATAGCAGTAATAGCCCTGGGAAAGGCATGGATCCAACTATTCTCCCTTCAGCTATGGTTAGAAAGTACGACAGACTTGGCTTTTTAACCTGGAGAAAGAAAAATTCTGAATTCAAATCTGTTAAACACTGCTCAAGAAACTGACCGTTATCACATCCTGTTCGTTCTGGGGTTTGATATATATATATATATATATATATATATATATATGAAATGGACAAACAATGTGTATGAAATGGCGAAGGCCGACAATTTTTGGGGCGATTATGGGCTTAATTGAAGTCATACCAAATTTGTTAATTAATTAATTATAATTAAATGAATTAGGCGTGCATATCGTAAAGCGTAAACAAATCGAGAAAAGTCGATCCCTGTATGTACATTTCAGCCTATTAGGTCTCATCAGCAGAGTTATAGACAGGGCAGTGTTTTGTGCGTGATTCGAACCCTACCTGTCAGGCTGACAGACACTCTAACCATTACACCAGCTGGCTTCACCAGGCCGACAATTATAATTAATTAATTAACAAATTAGGTATGAATTTAATTAAGCACATAATCTCCCCCCCCCAAAAAAAAAAATATATATATATGTTGAAAAAAGAAATAAAGGAAAGAAAGTATAGAATGGATGAAATAGGATATTTTTAATCAATTTTACTTACACGTGTTTCGGTCAGGAGTTTATCCATGTATACATTATTCAAACTCTGATGAAGGTCGAATTTTCTTTGTGTGTGGAACATTTCTAAATTTTTTCTATTATTATTATTTCATTTCATTTGGTTATTTAAAAATAATAATAGTTTGAATAATGTACACATGGATAAACTCCTGACCGAAACACGTGTAAGCAAAATTGATTAAAATATCCTATTTTATCCATTCTATACTTTCTTTCCTTTATTTCTTTTGTCAACATACCGTCGGATACACTTCTATTTTAATTTTACACACACACACACACACACACACATATATATATATATATATATATATATTGTGGTTGAAAACAGAGGAAGAAGTGGATGGAACAACACAACAACTTAAATCAATTGATATTTCGCCTCGGTATTTAGCGAAGATTTTTCAAAATGTATTGTGACGACAAAATTCTTTTTCACAGCCTACTTTTATACTGAAAAGGTAATTTTTTAGACCGTGTAGAACATAAAAGGAAGGGGGCGTACTGGGTGATAAGATGAAAGAAGATTTTTAAAATTACCTTTTCAGTATAAATGTAGACATATGTAGATAAATACCGATGCAAAATATCAATTGAATTTAGTTGTGTTCTTATATCCACTTTTCCTCTATTTTCAAACACATTTTGTCGGATTTTCTCAATCCTTCACTTCTCATATATATATATATATATATATATATATATATATATATATATATATATATATATATATATTCGAACTACTACAAATTCCTACTACATCCCACAATCAATTCCTACGCTACTGCTCGTTTGCGTTAAAAACGAGACACCACAAAACATACCATCAGTTTCCAACCTGAAGATGGCAGATTGATATGCCGAAAGTGCTCGTAGAGACACTTTGGGTGGATTGCTACATCAGTTCCACCCTGACACCAAAAAGATGGCCAGACACCTTGAAAGGATTGAACAGAAACTCGTACGACAGGAATTGTCACTCGAGTTCAACCAAACATTATATATATATATATATATATATATATATATATATATATACTTATTATATGCTCCCAAAGCCGGGTAGAGCTCTCTAATGGTGACTTAAATTACCTTTCACTGCCAGCATAAAGCAATGATCGTCTACTTACAGACTGGATCTCTCTGGTGATCGTAAAATATATAAACAAATGTATGTATTTAATAGTTTAAACACCACCCCTTTACAGCAGTATAAATGTAGACATATGTAGATAAATACCGATGCGAAATATCAATTGAATTTAGTTGTGTTCTTATATCCACTTTTCTCCTATTTTCAAACACATTTTGTCGGATTTGCTCAATTCTTCACTCCTCATGTATATATATATATATATATATATATATATATATATATATATATATATATATATATAGGTTAACGAATCGAACTGACGAAAAATCAGTCGGATTTCACTCCCAGTCAGAGGTAGTAATGTCTAGCCACACTGAAGAGACGTGAAACGTGGAAACACGGTGTCTGCAAATCTAAAATAAGCCATTGAACCTGACCCCCTTTAGGAGGGGTCACGAATGAAACCAACAAGGTCAGGACAAATGAGTGCCACATTAGGAAAAATAGATAAGATCATTTGGTGTAAGAAAAATACGGGAAGACAAACCTAAGCGCCAACTTATAAGGAAAAACACCACTGGCAAAGGAGCCGGCATAGCATCAAAGCTCTACAACACCAAAAGGGCTAAGAGGAAGTGAAATGTGATACCATCCCTAGGAACAGCGAAAGATGTATAAATATAAGCTGAATTTGATTGTTTGCCAGTTTGAAGAAAGAAAGTGATCTGAAGAAACTCGTAGGGTCTCAGATACCCACGGGTGGAAATGGAGCATAATCGCTATATATCCGGTCTTTAAGCTTTTTGTTTCTTTACAAATTACTTTGCTGTTTTTATAAAAACTAAGCATTGAGCTCTAAAAGTGACATGAACTTAGCAACACCCAAATGTTGGAGGAAAGGACCAATTTAGAATCATCCTAATACCAAAAAACTTGGTACCCCGCCAATATATATATATATATATATATATATTATAGTCGTGGAAAATGGACTCGCCGATTCGAGTTCAATTCCTAGACGAAGCTGTTGCCATTCCACATAGCACTAATACCCTTGGGAAAGGTATGAATCCATATATTCTCCCTCCAGTAACAGTAAATAGTAGGGCAGATTGGGCCCTTCAGCCTTGGGTAGGTAACCAGTCTAGGAGAGGGATAACTCTGAATTAAAAATTCCCTCCAGCTATGGGCTAAATAGTAGGGCAGACTGGGCCCTTCAGCCTTGGGTAGGTAACAAGTCTAGGAGAGGGATAACTCTAAATTCAAAATTCCTGAGGTCGGTCGTTGATTGGGTTTGTGGCAACCCTTGATGCTCCAATTCTTTCCTATCGACTGTGCCAAAAAGTGTCGATGGTCCAACACAAGCCTTCACCACTATAAACAAATCACTGTGTAGGTGTTCATTGTGTGTGTGAACCCTCATGCGTCGAAAATCGACGAGAGAATCCATAATATATATATATATATATATATATATATATATATATATATATATATATATGTGTGTGTGTGTGTGTGTGTGTGTGTGTGTATGTGTGTGTGTGTTTGAACCATTGTTCAATTACTCATATTCTTTAATGCAACCCCACTTCTTTTAGGAAATGTAACATCCTGGGTGGTCTTATTTTCATGAAAAGTTTTTTATCAAATTACTTGCTTGGTAGTATTTTATGCACTAGATCAAAGTCTAGCAGTATATGTTTCACTGTAAATCTCTCTTGGCATGTAGTGCATAGTGGGGATTCTGTGCCCTCAAGTCAATGATGATGTGTGATGTAAGCATGGAATGAGTGAAGGCGGGTCAGCACAACCTGTTCTCTTCTATTTTTGTTGTATTTTAAGTTCCATTCTTCAATGGTAGGTTTAATGTTTTGAAGTTTGTTATTAATGCGTACATTCCAATGATTCACACTCCATTGTAGAAAAATAAAAGATTCACGTTTCTTTGTAGCTTTTCTCTTTGACGATCTCAACAAGGCATCAGGAATTATCGCAGGGGCCATCGACTTTTCGTGCCATTAATATTAAAGGCGCATTCAATCATTCATTTCCCGGAACATGCCTTATCACCGTATGGCGCCACCACTGCTAAACCTCATTATCCACAATCCAACAGTCCTTCTACTGTGTTTCCGTGAACGTTCAGCAACGATCAATATCAATGGGGACAATTTTTACCGAAATGAAAGAATTCTATGACATAGCTCTGCTTTCTAGTCAGACGCCATTTTTCTATACGCCATATTTTTTAAAGGTTTTATCTTACATTTGCATTTAATTGTTTTTTTTTTGTTTGTTTTGTTTTTTTTTACGGCATATCAAACTGGGTGGATCATTTAATGCCGACAAAGTTTTGAAATAAATTCATTCTTGATGTATACTCTATGTTTTATAAACACAGTTTTCTATTTAACCCAGAGATGGGACCCTAACAGGTACTACCACTCCGGATCAGAGTGGACCAGAAAGCAATGGTGATGAAGGGGTGCTCTATATTCCTCAGAGCCCCGGAACTGGAACCTCACCATCAGATAGAGTTTAACGTCATTCCCAGGACATGAAGACACTGAGCTACTGCTTTCTAGTACATATATTATAAAAAATGTTGGGGGTTGCCATAAGGGCAATAGGGTTGGTGTAATCATGTAGATGTTAGGGGTTGACGTGACCAGCCGATTGATCGGAGGGGGCCTCTCCGACTGCCCGTCACAAACAACACTGTTGGATTTGCTCGAACCTCCTCCTCTATTAGTTGCCCTTTATGATTTCCCTTGGCTTTTTAAATTTGGAAAGTAGGGAAGAAGCCCAGTCCAGCTTGACCTATTGCTACCGTTCCGCTCCTCAACTATAACTAATTTATTCCTAGACATATAAACACACACACACACATACACACACACACACACACACATATATATATATCATGGCCGAGTTAGCTCAGTCGGTAGAGCGTTCGGCTAGAAACCACAAGGTTCCTAGTTCGATACCGGTCCCCGCCAACTCAGCGTATGAGTAGCACAGGGATATGTACGGTAAAGTAAGGAGCTGATGGCAGGTGTGGCGCTCCACCTCAGATGCTAAAAAACAATCTCCTTGGTCTAGCGCTATTGAAAAGGGGATAGACTCCCTCGCTGACAGGCTGATACCGACTTTAGGCCGCCCCGACGACTTTACTTACTTTATATATATTTAAGAAATGGATATAAAGTAACCTACTCCAGTTTCATCGTTTTCGATTAATATCAGTTGATTAATATCAGTTGATACCACGTATGTCTATCTGTAACGATAAGACCGTTCCAACAGACATACGTAGTATCAACTGATATTAATCGAAAACTCGATTAATTCAGCGGATGTAACCCTGACGATTCAGATGATGAAACTCGAGTAGGTTACTTTATATCCATTTCTTAAATAAATTTTGCTCTACATTGTATTGAGCACTTTGTATTTGTTTTTTCACGGTCTTAACCCCTGAATTCTGTGCGCTTCCAACGATCGTACCCGTACCCACCGGTAAGCCACTACTCATAGATAAATACAAATATATATATATATACATATATATAGCAATAGCATAATCTTTACAGATCATTGCCGTCCCTCACAATCCCATAACTCCACTACCAGAACCCTTCCTTGCATGAGCCCTCAAATGACTCATCAAACCTGCTAGAGATCCACAAAGTTTGATGCAAATATGACATAGAAAGGACGCCCTTCCTGTTGAATCAGATGATAAAATTTGATGCTTATGCACTACCATATATCTCTTAAGACCAGAAGCCGACTTACAGACCTTGCCACGGATAGCACAAGACACATTATTTGTTCCTGGAATTTGCATTAATTGATCCTGGTGAGATTTCGTATGATTGACATATTCAGCCTTAGAAAGCAGAATTCTAACATATATATATATATATATATATATATATATATATATATAACAAACTTGTTGGTGAACCCTTGCGGTAAGAAAACCCCGGCAAATAGTTTGATTGTAAAAATATTCTACCAAACAACACCCGGGGAAAAAAAATTTGAAAAAAAAGAAAAGACCAAGATAGTCGTACCAACTGAAAATAATCGGTTGATTCTATAATACTTGGCCAAAAGAAAAAAATTATATATATGAAAAATATATATATACCTCCAGGATTTTCTAAAGCTAAAAAGTAAAAAGTGCTCAATACCTATGTAGAGCAAATGATAAAGTTAAAGAGCTACTATGCTAAACTGTTAATAGGTATATCTGACTCTGGTTAGCTCAGTCGGAAAAGCGTTCGGCTAGAAACCACAAGGTTCCTAGTTCGATACCGGTCCTCGCTAACTCAGCATATGAGTAGCTCAGGGATCTGTGCGGTAAAGTAAGGAGCTGATGGTAGGTGTGGCGCTCCACCTCAGATGCTAAAACAATTTCCTTGGTCTAGCGCTATTGAAAAGGGGATAGACTTCCTCGCTGACTGGCTGATGTCGACTTTAGGCCGCCCCGTCGACTTTACTTTTAATATGTCCTGAATTACTCACCAAAACCTCTCTCACCCACCCACTCACTTTCTCTTCTATAAATACAAGTGTATGTTCGGTGCTTTAATAAATTCACTGAAGAAGTACCGCTTAACGCGGAACGAAATATATATCTCCACATCTATTTGTTTTGAGTTATTCCTTTTTGTCCACTTTTCCTTTATCCTTGCCACACACACACACACACACACACACACATATATATATATATATATATATATATATATATATATATATATATATATTATATATCATTCCCTTATTTTTCCTTGATTTCTTTTTTGAGTTCTTTTATTTTCTTTCTCGCGTATGCGCTATTATATTGTAATGTATCTACTTTATATTATTTGGATTATTCGGACTATTGTCCTCATCTTTATTTTTATCTGTACAACATTTCGGCCAATCTGGTCTTCTTTTGGTATTTCTTGTCGGACTCTGGAACCTTCTCTTCGAACTCGGGTACCTTCTTTTCGTAATCGGGAACCTTCACGGAACTCAGAACCCAACCCTTTATTCAGTTTATTTTCGTGAAGGCTCCTCTTGATCCCGAGTTCTATAATTATATAATATTCACCGAAATTCATAAGTCAATATTATTTACGAAAATTCCCCTTTTTTCAAATGTCACTCATCACTGAATATACTTTATTTCTCCAACCGTAAGCGTCTCAAAAACTTTTAAAAAATAGTTATTTTTTCTAACACTTCTGAATCCTCGGTATATTAACCATTTTAACTTCAAATATAAAATATTTTTGCCCTGAAGACGGCCGTTTTCTTTGCATACATGAATATTTTATATTTATCTATCATTATTATTTTATTTCATATTTAAAAGAGTAATAAATAGAATACAATGTGTACATGGACAAAATCTCGACCGAAATACGTATTGGCATTTCATTAAACCATTTTATCTATTTAACATTTTATTTCTTTTATTTATTTATCCTTTCAACATATTGTCAGATTCATTTCCATTTTCAACTCACATATATGTATATGTACAAGCCTCATCTCAAAAATTCAGAGAAGTGGTATCTACTTTACACCTGTTTTCGTTTACAATTGAAAGACCAGCCAACACCGCCAAGCGTTTATGTGCGAACTGATGAAATACATCAGACTATTTGGATGTGTTTTTTTGCCTGCAGATTTTGTCCGTAGCATCCGAAGTCCGATGGATTCCGTAAATAAGAGGTTAGTCTGTATTTATTATTTAAAAACAAATCTGGTGTTATAAATCCAGAGTAAAAATTTGACCCACCCATTAGATAATGGGGCCTTCTGGTTGATTTGCATACGGGTTTTAACAAGACCGAGTTTTATAAATGATTACTTGGTGTTATTAATCTCTAATATTATTTTATTCTATAACGTATTAAAATCAATCCTATGAATGATTTTATATTGAAACCAATTAAAATATAATCAAAATAAGTGTATTCTTTTTATATACCTTCTTATTTTATTTAGCTAGTCTTTCTACTTAAATATATATCGTTACAATAAAACTCAAATACTTACGCCCGGAAGGCGCATATTCTTGATAAGGAAAAGCAACTGAGTGTTACTACTATTACTACTATAACTACTACTGCTGCTGCTGCTACTACAACTACTTCGTTGTTGTTACTTTACAATAAAGATGTTGATTTAAGCTCAGGTTAGTCTGATTGATCTATTCTTGTTTCACTCTTGAATGTTCGGCTTATATAGCCTAAAAATCAAGGAATACAAAATTCTATTCAACACAATCTGACCATTTTTATATGAAGACAATTTTTTAATACGACCTGTCTTATTACATTTGTGTTCTGGATAAAATCTCGTAAAGCCGATGAGAGAAATTCGCGCCATGTGAAATTGTTCAAAGTCGGATAATTATTCTTTAAAAAAAGTATCATGAACAAAGATTTGCAGTAACTTTTTTCTTTCTTTCTTTTTCTTTGTAATCTTTTCTTTCATTCTTTTTTTTTTTACATTTTTCTTGGTTCACATTTTTGTTTTTTCTTTCTTTTCTATTTTCTTTCATTTGTTTTTTTATTCTTTATAATCTTTTTTTCTTTCATTATTTTTTACAATTTTTTCTCGTTCTCATTTTTCTCTTTCTTCTTTCTTTTCTTTTTTCTTTCATTTGTTTTTTTTTTCTTTATAATCTTTTTCTTTCATTTTTTTCTTTATAAGTTTCTTGTTTTAATTTTTGATTTTTCTTCCCTCTCTCTTTTATTTTTTACTTTTTTCTTTTTCATCCTTTTTCTTCTTTTTCATTTTCCTTTTTTATTTCTCTCTTCCTTTTCAATTTGGCTCAATTTGTGTTAATTATTATTCTATATTACTCTCACCCCTGACCAGGATTGAACCTGCAGCTTAGAGATAACTGCCAGAACTCTTAACCCAACGTCTTCATCCACTAAAGCTATGTGTCCAATAATACTAATTATCAAGTCTCATCCCAAACATTCAGAGAAACGTCCCATTACTGCTTAACTTTATAGAAACCTGGTATATATGATCGTTTAATGTAGTAATACTGTACGATTACACCACTTGGACCCTAACGAGGGAGAAATAAGCTAGGTGGGAGCTACATAAGAATGCTGCGTGCAATATTAAACAAATTGTGTCAGCAAGACCCCACAAGAAAGCAGCTGAACAGGCACTTTCCCACTATCACACAAACCATCCGAGTAAGACGAACAAGACATGATGGATACTGCTGGAGAAGCAGGGACGAACTCATAAGGGACGTTTTCCAGCGCATGGGCGCGTTGTCCAACAAATATCTACATTGACTAGCGCTGCACAAATCCTTGATGCTGTACAGAGGATTCCCCCCCCCAGGGTACTGAATGATAGGGAATTAAATTGTTTGTGTGAATTGACAACCAAGAGCAACCACTGTAATCAATTTCTCCAACCACAAAACTCCCCTGACACAGTCTTTTGCCTGCAACACTATTATAGTAGCCCTTGCTCAATCCGTCAAAAGTTCACTCGTTCAACGTTAAGATATTATCTTCACGTTAAATCAAAACATAACTGACCGTGTGTGTGAAGGTAGGCTTTAAATAATAAGTATCTGCCCTCCCTAAGACCTTACATCCGGGCTAATCACACTCAGCGCTAGCCAACCCTTGCGGAATTTGCACATTCAACAGGGGTGGGAGTAGTTTGCGTACGGGCCACTCCTCGCGACGAGGAGGCAGCAAGTTCAATATATGCAGCCCCGCCCAACGAGTGGGGATTGCTATAATTAACGGCGTCGATCCCAGGGGGCCATCCCCCCAGGCAACACCTGCCCCCTCGATTTAAAGGGCAGGGCTGGGTTTATTGCCCAGTGCCTGAGGCGCCCCCTTGAGGGGCAATGCCGACGGGATCGACGCAATTTTCACCCGCCACCCATGAGCTTCGGTTTTTGGGTGGTCCCACGTTAATAGGGCCTTGTGCCTAACCCGTACAAGTGGGGTACGAGGTAAATACAATGTAGTCACCCGCCACCCCCTCTCTCGCACAGGCCAGACATATACGGATGCGATTAGTTATTGGGGAAAAGAATCCTCTAGTGTACATGGACGGTTGGCGAGAGTTTGTCATGGATATCCGTGCTACGAGCGCGACCCGATCATGATGAATGTAAGCCATCCATATAACCTCTTCTAGTAATCCTAAATAAAATGAAACACCAGGTATTGCATTTTTTTTCGTCATTGTTTATTAAAAAGTGCTACGGATGGCCCTAAGTGATACAACGGTCACCTAATCCTTTTTTTATTTTTTTCAGTAATAACATTCCTTAAATTTTATTTCATTTTCATTTCATCTTTTTACTTCCCCGTGTGTATATGCGCTGAAGGAAATATTTGAAGGCGTTGGTGCTTTGAAAATTATCTTTAGGAAAATTGGAGTTAGGTGAGTGACTGAAAGTCTCCATGCAGCACCTCTAAACCAATAAAAATGCAATAATTATTTACGACTTTTCACTACCAGATGCATCTGCATTTCTATGTGCATCTGTGTTTTTGATTATTACATGTGCATAAGAAAATGCAAAATTGCCTTTTTAACTAAAAATCCTTTTTTTTTAACGGGCGACTCGGCGTCTTATCAACTTGTATTAACTCAGCTTCTTTATTGGTGGAATATTGGCGACTTTCTCACCCCTTTACAAAACTCTCTTCTTCTTCTTCTTCTTCTTCTTCTTCTTCTTCTTCTTCTTCTTCTTCTTCTTCTTCTCTTCTTCTCTCTTCTTCTTCTTCTTCTTCCTTCTTCTTCTTCTTCTTCTTCTTTCTTCTTCTTCTTCTTTTCTTCTTCTTCTTCTTCTTCTTCTTCTTCTTGTTCCTCTTCTTCTTCTTCTTCTTCTCTTTCTTCTTCTTCTTCTTCTTCTTCTTCTTCTTCTTCTTCTTCTTCTTCTTCTCTTCTTCTCTTCTTCTTCTTCTTCTTCTTCTTCTTCTTCTTCTCTTCTTCTTTCTTCTTCTTCTTCTTCTTCTTCTCTTTTTTTCTCTTCTCTTCTCTTCTTCTTCTTCTTCTTCTCTTCTTCTTCTTCTTTTTTTTCTTCTTCTTCTTCTTCTTCTTCTTCTTCTTCTTCTTCTTCTTCTTCTTCTTCTCTTCTCTTCCTTCTTCTTCTTCTTCTTCTCTTCTTCTTCTTCTTCTTCTTCTTCTTCTTCCTCTTTTTTTCTTCTTCTTCTCTTCTTCTTTTCTTCTTCTTCTTCTTCTTCTTCTTCTTTCTCTTCTTTCTTCTTCTTCTTCTTCTTCTTCTTCTTATTCTTATTATTATTATTATTATTATTATTATTATTTCACACAGCGTTAGCCGATCGCCTTTCACTGAGGTTTTAGTCAAAGCAGGTCTCCTCAGATCTCCAGGACTCTTCTGAGTATTCTAGCTGATCTGAACAATGCTGTTTCTTCCTCTGATTTCCATTTCTTCAAGTCTTTTTTCTAAACTTTTCCAAGTAAACCAACTACAATTGGTATTACTTTCACATATTACACAGTTTTTCCAATTCTCTGGCAAGGTCCAGATTATTATTATTTACTCCTTTTGAGTTTTCACATCAGTGTTAGCTGATGGTCTTTCACTGGAGTCTGAGTGACAGCAAGTCTCCTCAGGTCTCCAGGACTCTTCTGCGTATTCTGGCAGATTGCAGCAGTCAGTGTTTTGAATGGTTTCAACCCTTCCTCTGATTTCCAAATATTCCAGACCCTTTGCCAATCCTTTTGGGACCGTTCCAAGTTCACCAACTACAATTGGTATCACTTTCACTTTCATATTCCATACTTTTTCAGTTCTCTGGCAAGGTCCAGATATTTGTCCATTTTTTCATTTTCCTTCAGTTTCACCCTGTGATCTGCTGGCACTGCAAAATCCACCAGTTCACAAGTTCTTTCTTTTTTGTTTATCAAGTCCCAGATAATTTTATGGGTTTCATTCTCAAGAACAGATTCTGGTTTATGCATATACCATTTTGTTGTGTGGTCAAATTTTATTTTTTGCATAATTCCCAGTGGATCACCTTCCCAACCCAGTCGTGTCTAGTTTTGTATTCTCGTTGTGCTAGTTTGCTACATTCGCAGAGTATATAGTTTACAGTCTCATCTCTATTATCGCAAAGTCTACATTTACTATTTTGTTGGGTCTTATCAATTTTCGCTTTTATATAGTTTGTCCTTATGGCATTATTTTGTGCAGCAATTATAAGTGATTCCGTTTCTCTTTTGAGGTTTTCCTTTCTTAACCATGTCCAAGTCTTTCCACGTGCAACCTCTTGTATTTGTCGTTTGAAGTCCATATAATTGTTTTTCTTCCCATTTTTGTTTTCTAGTCTTTGTTGTTTTCTGTTTGTCCATCTGTCATTTCTACTATTGTTGGCCGCCATAAGTAACTTGTCTTTGCTCTTTCTTGTGTAATCTTATAATTGTTGGATAGTGGTTTCTACGCAGTCCTCTATGTTGGCAAGACCTCTTCCCCCTTCCTTTCTTGACACATATAATCTATCTCTGTCGTCTCTAGGGTGAAGAGCCTTGTGCGTGGTCATTATTATTATTATTATTATTATTATTATTATTATTATTATTTACCACCAGCGTTATCTGATGGTCTTTCACTGCAGTTTGAGTGAAAATAACTCTCCTCAGATCTCTAGGATTCTTCTAGTCAATCTCACCCTGCGATTGACTGGATGGTCTCTATTCTTTCTCTGATTTCCAGTTTCTCTTATCTCTTTTCTACGACTTTGGGGGCCGTTCTAAGGGCATCATCTACAATTGCTATCCCTATGTCCAGGTTTTCGTTTTCTTTCACCTTTATCCTGTGATCTGCCGTTACTGCAACATCTACCAGTCGATAAGTTCTTTTTTTTGTTAATCAGTACTAGATCAGGTCTTCTGACTGGGATAAGGTGATCCATCTTCATCTCAAAGTGTCAGAGAATTTTATGTGTTTCTTTTTCAATTACAGATTCTGGTTTATATAATTTTGTTGTGTACAAAATTTATGCTATCATTAGTTAAACTAGCAAAATAAAAAACACTTACCGGGCGATGTAAAAATAGATTTTTGAAAGATATTGCCTGAGGGACGGGAGTCAAAAATTCAATGTCAGCGATTTTCTACCCTAAGTAAGTAAAATCATCAAATTCATTAAAGGATTAAAAAATAAAACAATTTGAAATGTAAACTTTAAATATGCATTACAATAAAACAAACTATATATAGATATATAATACCAGTCATGTATTTAGTAAAACTTGTTTTAAAAAAAATGAGGACTGTCTAATGTTGCATGCTCAAATTTTGAGTGTATTTATTCTATGGTATGTCAATTTTGGGTAATGTGACGTAAGCAGTGATGTAGTTTTTGTTACAAACAAAAACAGGAAGCGAATCTCCATTATTAATAGATATGAGTCCTACTGAGTTATAATTAACAAGCCATCAGTTTTTTGTAGTTGATGGTGAGCCACTATGAGCAGTTTAAAGTAGGCAAATAGTTAAACACCTTTAACTTTTTGCCTACCAAATTTCACCCACAGCTGTACCAAATTTTCTTGGTATTTTTTACCTGTATGATGGGATATTTCAAAGTTTTAAAAAACAATGAGGACTGTCTAATGTTGCATGTTCAAATTTTGAGTGTATTTATTCTATGTTATGACGATTTTGGGTAATGTGACGTAAGCAGGGATGTAGTTTTTGTTACAGACAAAAACCGGAAGCGAATCACCATTATTAATAGATGTTGATATCAATAGGTTACTAATGTCGAAGCCATGTCGGCTACGGCAGTAGAATAGGCCGATTGCGCCTCTACAGATGGGTAAATTCCCCCCACCGATGGGGCCACCTGTTGGTCGTGGGCGGTGACCCATGATGCGTAAGGGCGAAATTCTGGTAGCTGAGCAGTCCATAACATACATCACTCTACTTTGGCCCTTACTTATTTTAAGGGTTATCGGTTTTGCCCTTTCTAATCTTTTGACTGGTCACGTTAAGCCCCAGCACCTATACGATTGTCCCGATTCTATTGCAATTATAGTAAACTCAACCCTTTTATCATATATATGCTAGAAAGTGGTTGAGGGTCTTAGTGTCATAGGTATGACGTTAAACTGCATCTAATGGTGGGGTTACAATTGTAGAGCTCTGGGGATGGTGCCCCTTCATCACCATTACTCCAGATCCACTCTGACCAGGAGTTATAGTACCTGTTAGGGTCCCAACTATGATTTAAATAGATCAATATAAGTTTTAAATCATGTGTTAAAAATTGAGTTCAAAAATTGAATGCCCAGTACGAATGAATAAAAACATCTTCGGCATAAAATAAACCAGGGGTTGACATGCCGTAAAACCCAAACCACCAATCTATCAACCAGCCAATATAATTGCAATAAAACGTTTACAAATTTCCATTATCACTGCATCTTTGTGCATCTTCAGTCTTGATGCATAAAGCTGTGCAAAAGGAAATGAAAAAAATTACCTTTTTAACAAGAAATCACTTTTTAACTGGGCGATTCGGGTTCTTTCTATAAATATTTACCCAGTCCCATCGAATGAGCAGGATGCGATACAGGGTCATTTTTTAAGGTGGAGTCTACCAGTTATGAATTCTGAGTTTTACTAGATTTTTTGCTATACCAAGATTAAAGAACCAAGTCTGCTTTACTATTTATCCATAGCTGGTGGGAGAATTACATGGATTCATACCTTTCCCAAGGGTATTAATGTTATGGGAAATACAAACAGCATTGTCCAGAATTTGAACTCGTCTCACCGTGTCCATTTTCTATGATAATAACAATCATGGCTTTTCTATAGGTTTGTTTCGGTTTCTTTGTTTAATGGATATCAACCTTAATGGGTTATTTATTACGGTCTACTTACGCTTAAAGCAACGATTCCCACTTGATCATCGAAGTTAAGCAACCATGAGCCTATTAAATACGTACTTGGGTGACTACTTAAGAAATATCAGGTACTTTAAGCAATCTGAATCCTTACGACTTGATTCGGTAAATAATAACCTGAAAAGGGTTGATATGCCGTAAAACAAAAGAACTAACTTCAGGAATTATTTGATGCCAAAGTCATCATTGTAGAAGTAGTTGGTTTGGTTTGGTTTGATTTGTTTTACGGCATATCAACCTCAGTGGGTCATTTAATGCCGATAAAGTTTTGAAATAAATCAATTCTTAATGGATAATACAATTTTTTTTAAATACATTTTTCTATTTAACCCATAGATGGGACTAACAGGTACTACCACTCCGGGTCAGAGTGGACCAGGAGCAATGGTGATGAAGGGGTGCTCCACATTCCCCAAACCTCCAAAACTGGAAACTCACCATCAGATAGAGTTTAACGTCATTCCCAGGACATGTAGACCCGCAGCCACCGCTTCTAGCACCCAGATGATAAAAAGGGTTGGGCTTGCCAAAGGGCAATAGGGTTGGAAAATCATATAGGTGCTAGGACTTGACGTGACCAAGCCGATTGATCTAGGGGGCCCTCCGACCGCCCGTCTAGCGGCAAGATAGGGCCAAAGTGGAATATTGCATTCATGAACTGTCTCATCCACCTGGGCTCTATCCTGTAGAAGTAGTGTACAGTAGTGATATTAATTAACCAATAACTGGGAGGATAAGGTTGTGTTTTTACCTTTGCCAAGAGTATTAATCCGAAAGTGAACATAATAGCGTGACTGGAGTTAGAATTCGATTTTTACGATGTCACAGTTTAGAACGTTAGTCACTACGTCACGGGGACTCCACCTCCATTTCTATAGATAAATGGGTTGGTTGGTTGGTTTTGTGGCATTTAATTAGTTACATAATATCAAAGTATTCATATTTAATACAAATGATTTGCACTGGTTTGTTATATGGTTTCAAGTATTTCTATTTAAAACTAATCATTTAAATAGCGCTCATTTAGACTGCCGATCATCTAGAAGACGTGTTTTTTCAAAGATTACAGACACGGATTTATAGTTTAGTTTTTTATTAACCTTTTCCTGTCCGCGAGGTGTTGCAAATAAAGATGAAAACTGTATAACAATTGTCTGAAATCTCTGCTGATGTATCACGATTACATGTAATTTCAACATTCGTTCATTAATCAGCTGTTAAGATTCGGTTTCTTTTATAGAGTCAAGGATTGCTGAGCTTGTAATATATGAACATTGCCAATAGAAATCTCTGATCAACTGTGTGATTCAACCTCTCTTTATTATTGAGTCATGAATTGCTGAGCTTGTAATATATGAACATTGCCAATACAAATCTCTGATCAACTGTGTGATTCAGTCTCCCTTCTATTGAGTCAAGAATTGCTGAGCTTGTAATATATGAACATGCCAATAGAAATCTCTGATCAACTGTGTGGATTCAACCTCTCTTTTATTGAGTCATGAATTGCTGAGCTTGTAATATATGAACATTGCCAATACAAATCTCTATCAACTGTGTGATCAGTCCTCCCTTCTATGAGTCAAGAATTGCTGAGCTTGTAATATATGAACATGGCCAATAGAAATCTCTGATCAACTGTGTGATTCAACCTCTCTTTATGAGTCAATGATTGCTGAGCTAAATATGAACATTCCAATACAAATCTCTGATCAACTGTGTGATTCAGCCTCTCTTCTATAGAGTCATGAATTGCTGAGCTTGTAATATATGAACATTGCCAATACAAATCTCTGATCAACTATGTGATTCAGTCTCCCTTCTATTGAGTCAAGAATTGCTGAGCTTGTAATATACGAACATTGCCAATACAAATCTCTGATCAACTGTGTGATTCAGCCTCTCTTCTATTGGGTCAAGGATTGCTGAGCTTGTAATATATAAACATTTCCAATACAAATCTCTTATCAACTATGTGATTCAGCCTCTCTTCTATTGAGTCAAGGATTGCTAAGCTTGTAATATATAAACATTGCCAATACAAATCTCTGATCAACTATGTGATTCAGCCTCTCTTCTATTGGGTCAAGAATTGCTGAGGTTGTAATATATGAGCATTGCCAATACAAATCCCTGATCAACTGTGTGATTCAGTCTTCCTTCTATTGAATCAAGGATTGCTGAGCTTGTAATATATGAACATTGCCAATACAAATCCCTGATCAACTGTGTGATTCAGTCTTCCTTCTATTGAATCAAGGATTGCTGAGCTTGTAATATACGAACATTGCCAATACAAATCCCTGATCAACTGTGTGATTCAGTCTTCCTTCTATTGAATCAAGGATGCTGAGCTTGTAATATTATGAACATTCCAATTACAAATCTCTGATCAACTTGTGATTCAGCCTCTCTTTTATGAGTCAAGGATTTTAAGCTTGTTAAAACAAGCTGCATTGATAAAAAAGCCTATTCAACTGAATGCCCGATTTCATTTCATATCGTCAATAATCCAATGTTATCCAACAGGTATTATCATTCAAATAACTGTCTGTTCGAAAAGCAATGTCGTTTCGTTTCAATCAACCATTGATAAAGCTGTAACATACAACTGGTTTTTTTTTATACAAACGTCGGTTCAATGAGTAAACGCTTCGTTTCTTCATTTGAGACGACGATTTATAACGTTTTAACATTAGAAAAAGAAAAAAAAACATAATTCTCATTCTGTTTCATTCTTTCTGTCTTTCTTTTGTTCTTTTTGTAGTCACTTTCTAATTTTTCTTTCTTTCTTTTTTGTTTTCTTTTCTTTCTTACTCCATCAAATGATTTTTAGTCTTTCTTTCTTTGTATATAGTCACTTTTTACTCCTTTCTTTCTCTCTTTCTTTCTTTCTTTCTTTCTTTTTCCGTCATAGTTACTTTTTGCATTTCATTTTTTCTTTCTTTCTTTCTTCATAATCAATTTCTCTCTCTCTCTCTCTCTCTCTCTCTCTCTCTCTTCTCTCTCTCTCTCTCTCTCTCTCTCTCTCTCATTTTTCTCTTTTCTAGTTACTTTTTAATCCTTCTTTCTTTCTTTCTATCATCATATTTACTTGTGCTCCCTATCTCTTTCTTTTTTCCCTCCTCCTATTAACCTTTAGTCTTTCTCCGTCATTTTTACATTTTACTCTTTCTTTCTTTCTTTTATTCTTTCTTTCTTTTATTCTTTCTTTCATTCTTCCCTTCTTCATAATCCTTTTGCTATCTTTCTTTCTTTCTTTCTTTTACTCCTTTATATCCACTTTTTAACCTTTAATTATTTATTTCTCGATTATTGTTAATTTTTACTTTTTCTTTCTTTCTTTCATTCTTTCTTTCACCACAGTTACTTTTGGTATCCATCTCTTTTTTCTTTTTTCTCCTTCCAGGCCACTTTTTATTTTTTCTTTCTTCTTCGAAGAACATTTTAAACCTATTTTTGTTTATTTGTTTATTTGTTTGTTTGTTTCTTTCATTTCTTCCCCTTTGTAGTGACTTTTACTTTTTATTTTCTCTCTCTCTCTCTTCTTTCTTTTCTTTTCGAGTCAAATGTTGCCTCTCTCTCTCTCTCTCTCTCTCTCTCTCTCTCCTCTCTCTCTCTCTCTCTCTCTCTCTCTCTCTCCTTTCTTTCTTTCTTTCTTTCTCTTATTTTAATCCTTGTCTGTTGATCTGTCCTCAAAGTAGAAAGATGTAGTACCAGTTTTAATCCTTGTCTGTTGATCCTTGAGGTAGAAAACTGGAGTATCAGTTTTTAATCCTTGTGTGTTGATCCTTCCTTGAATTAGAACGATGTAGTATCCGTTTTAATCCTTGTCTGTTGGACCTTGAAGTAGAAAGATGTAGTATCAGTTTTAATCCTTGTCAGTTGATCCTTGAAGTAGAATGATGTAGTATCAGTTTTAATCCTTGTCAGTTGATCCTTGAAGTAGAATGATGTAGCATCAGTTTTAATCCTTGTCTGTTGATCCTTGAAGTAGAAACATGTAGTATCAGTTTTAATTCTTGTCTGTTGATCCTTGAAGTAGAAATATTTAGTATCAGTTTTTAATGATTGTGTGTTGATCCTTCCTTGAAGTAGAACGATGTATTATCAGTTCCGTTGATCCTTGAAGTAGAAAGAAGTAATATAATATTTAATCCGTGTATGTTGATCCTTCTTTGAAGTAGAATGATGTAGTATCAGTTTTAATCCTTGTCTGTTGGTCCTTCCTTGAAATAGAAAGATGTATTATCAGTTCCGTTGATCCTTGAAGTAGAAAGATGTAGTATAAGATTTAATCCGTGTGCGTTTATCCTTCTTTGAAGTAGAATGATGTAGTATCAGTTTTAATCCTTCTTTAATTGAGGAAGATGTGGTATCAGATTTAATCCTTGTCCGTTGGCCCTTCCTTAAAGTAGAGAGATATAGTATCCGTTTTAATCCTTGTCTGTTGATATGTTGGCTCTTGCTTGATGCATTCCATCAAGTAAGTAATTTTAGGACAATTTATCAACGACGTTAAACACATATTTGGCGTTTTCTCATTGGTCAATCCAGCTCCCCTAGTTTGGAATCTTATATAAGGGTAAATGGTGGTTGTTTGTACATCTTACACCTCATGTGGTGTAATGGTTAGCAAGTTAGATTAGCAGACCATTATTAGTGAGTTCGATTCTCACTGGGCACCCCATAATTTGCCCTTATGCCACATCTAAGCTACCCTTAGTAAAAATGCACATCATAATGCTTAGAAAGCTAGTTCGCAACTATTATTGAGTTCGATTCTCACTGCACCCCATAATTTCCCTTGTGCCACATCTAAAAGCTAAGCTTAGTAAATAAGTATACTGAAATAATCCAAAACACTTCAACTTAAAAAATATAATGCTTTTATTAAAAAAGAGTTGGAAAAATAGACGGAAACTAATCCATCATCAGCATCCCCAATCACGCTCTGTAAATTGGACCCACAGTAAACATACTGTCAGTACAGATCTATCTCATCTGTGAAAAACGGCTTCACTTCGTCTGAGCCAACGATTTATAAGCTCGTAACAAATAAACGTCTCAAAACTGAAATGTTTGCGCCTCCTCAACACAACCAAAATGTTAATAAACTTTTAAAAGACAACGTTAAATAAAAATCCCACTTCAACTTGAATATGTATCTTCTTCTACAGTGATGATAAGTTAAACATTACATAGGTCAACCGTAAAATAATTCACTATATTCCTTCTATGTCCTTCCTTAAAATAGAGAGATATAGTATCCGTTTTAATCCTTGTCTATTGATATGTTGGCCCTTCCCTGATGCATTTCATCAAGCAATAGTATATATATTTACCAACCCCTCCGCTAATATGTTCGATTGAAACATATTAGCATCATTGCATCTGCGCGCTCACCCTGTTCTCTATATTTCCCCAACTCCTCTTTTTTTATTATTATATTTTTCTGTGTAACATGTCGTTTTTCTTCCCCTTCTTTCTTTATAATAAAAACGAAATGGTCTATTATTTAGCTATGGTGATGACAATTATAAGAAATAAGATTTTTGCTAAACTTAGCAAAAAATATTCTTAGAATTATTGTTAGTTTGTTGGTTGTATTTTACGGCATGTCAATCCTTTTTGGGTTATTTTATGTCGAAGACAGTTTTTTAAATTCTTGATGGATATTCAATTTTTTAAACATATTCTTAACTCATTTTTCTGTTTAACACCTAGATTGGGACCATAACAGGTACTACCACTCCGGGTCAAAGTAGACCTGGGAGTAATGATGATGAAGGGATACTTTACATTCTTCCAGAATTGGAACTTCACCATCAGATAGAGTTTAACGTCATACCCATGACATTAAGACTCTAAGGCTACGGCAGTCTAGCACATATATGATGAAAAGGGTTTGAGTTCGCCATAAGGAATATACGTTTGGTACAATAGTATATATATTTACCAACCCCTCCGCCACGAGCAGGATGTGACACAAGGTCAATTTCTTAAGCGGAGTTTAACAGGTTTGAATTCAGAGTTTTCTATCTCATAGACTGATTGCCTAACCAGGTTAAAGAGCCCAGTCTGCCCTACTATTTTATCCATAGCTGGAGGGAGAGAGTATGATTCATACCTTTCCCAAGGGATTAGCGCTAAGTGAAATGCAATTAGCACGTCCAGGATTTGAACTCGAGGCGACGAGTCCATTTCCCATGACTTTAACCATTACACCACGCGCTTCCTACAGATACATTGGTACAATAGTATATAGGTTACTAGGGCTGCACGTGACTACCCGATTGATCGGAGGGTGCCTCTCTGACCCGCTCGTCTAGCCTAAATAAGAGCCAGAGTGGGATGCTGCATACCATGGGCTGCTCAGCCACCAGGATTCCGTCTTTAAGCATTATGGGTCACCACCACAGCCAACAGATGGCCCATTGGGGGGGGGGCGTTCCCGTCTGCAGACGTGTAGTCGGTGTATTCTAAAGCACCAGCTAATCGGGTTCGTATTCTGAACCCGGCCGTTTACTCCGTAGTGTCAGAGAATCAGACCGTCTGGGCGTGGTTTTAGTTTTAAGTTCGGCTTATCTTAATTTTCTCGGAGATTAAACAGCAGCTGCTTTGTCTGCTGCTGCTGCTTCTGATTCGAGTAGACATTTAAGGAAGTTAATTATTATTAGTTTAAATTATTATTATTAATTAAATTATTATTATTAAAATTCATTTCTGAGAATTCGTTAAATTCTTATTTAGTCAATAGCAATCTTGTTTTGTTTTTTTTGTTTGTTTGCCTTCTCTTTTTTCTTTCATTTAATTTCATTGTTTAAAATCATTATTAAGATTTCTACGTTTGACACTAAACTGCATCTGATGGTGAGGCGCCTGTTCTGGAGATCTGAAATTATATCATGAACGTATTACTCGAAAAATGAACAGAACTTTTAAATCAGTATTATTATGATGATATCATTGTCAGTATTAGTATGATTTTAATATTTACTATCAGGACCTGTGAATATACCACAGTATGATAATTTAATTGTTAAAACGTTTGATATATCTTATTATAATGGAGATTGTGGGTTTGTCAAGTCTGTAACCGAAACTATATTACAATACAAGTCACAATTCCCTTAGTTATTACATCCCATTCGCCATGATTTTATTTTTATTTAAACCTCAATTTATTAATAAAAATTGTTTTACATCATTAAGACTGTTGACCATATGTACATACTAATAACATGCAATTATATTATATATATACAACAAAATAGCGGTGTACAGTGTGTACAGGAATGATAATTTGCATGTTGATATTAAAAATTTGATTTTAATAAATATATGCTTTATATATATGATTTCTAATTGTTTGGTTTTATCTTATTGAATATGAGCAAAAATCTCGGGAATAAATCTTAAAAGAAAACCATTAACAAGAGGAAATAACTGTAATATTATTCTTTAATTCCTATTTTAATTAAATAGTTAAATTAGGAAAATTTTCCAATGAAAGACGGGAGTAATGTAAAATGAGGGAAGAGTTAGTTTCAAAGTTGTTCTATTTTTCGATTATACCCCTCTGTTCGAAATCTTTTTATCTGCATTCTTATTTCAGTTTCATTAGCCTTTCTTATTTAATATGATATTTTATTGTATTAAAACTTCAAATACTTGCACCCGGAGGGTGCATATATTTGCTAGTTTACTTAAGAGTTATTGAGAAATAGTTCAATATGTACAAAGTATGATAATCCTCTTTTGTTTATTTTATTTTTATTTTCTTCTTTTTATCTTTTCATTATGTTCGATTGAAACATATTAGCGTAATTGCATCTGCGCGCTCAGCCTGTCTCTCTATATCCCCACTATTTTTTATTATTATATTTTCTGTGTGTAACATGTCGTTTTCTTCCCTTCTTTCTTTATGATAAAAAAAATGGTTCATTATTTAGCTACGGTGATGACAATTATAAGAAATAAGATTTCATCTTCAACGGATAAGCAACACTAGATAATCAGGATTTATATTTTTGCATTTCATCTTGGACAATTTGAACGGTCTCGTTTTTAACCGGAGGTTTTTGCAAGATGATAACTGTCGTACTATTAAGGTACACGTGTATTAATATATAGATTAAGGCTATTTACTAGCAACGGTGTGGTAGTATATGTTAGGGTTGCATCTACGGGCTAAATATATCTGTTAAAAGAATATTGGTATTTGATAGAACTGAGTGTAAAAGAAAAGCTGTTATTAAACAACAACCCAAAAATGTAAATATAAATATACAATGAACGCAATTCCTTAACCTTTAGGCATAAAATAACACCAGACAAGATTCCAGGACGTTTAACTTTAGATAGACGACAGAAAAATTACATGGTAAGGCCGATGACATTTCTGGAGAATTTGGAGTGTAAAGTACCCATTCACTACCATTATATCCAGATCCACTCTGACCCGGGAGTGGTAGAACCCGTTAGGCCCCCATGTATGACTCAAATAGATAGATGTAAAATTATCTGTATTTAATAGACCATAGAAAAAAAAAGATTACTACATTCTTTATAAAAGTCGACGTTTAAACGTTTCGGTATATATTAACCTTCGTCCGGACAATACAAAAGAATGAAAAAAAATATTGTCTAAACAATGATGGATTTTTAATAATAAAACACAGAGTATCGTATGAAAAAAAAGCTCTTAAGAAATAACGACCCCAGAAATGTAAATAAAAACGTACAATGAACACGATTCCCTAACCCGAAGGCATAAAATAACCTTGTACTGTTTAATATGCCGTTTAAAATTAATCAACCAGATTTCTACACCTTTCCGAAATAATATTTAATTCTGGACATGTTTTCTTGGTTCTTGAAATATTCACGGCGTAATGATTGCCAGAAATGTATCATTTCAAAGGCCTTTTTAGATTGATGGAACCAATAAAAGTTCATTTCCAATAACGGTTTTGTATAAAAGCGGACCTAATAAAATACAACTCCCTAGCTAAGAGTGTAGATTGTAAGCTAATTGAAAATTCCCCGTGGTGTAATACGTTAGTGGATCTAATCACGCCATAGGCCACACATGTCACCCATAGATCTCAAAAGACATATAGAAATCTACTCTGTATCAAGGACGTGAGGCAATAAAAGGTTTTAAAAAAAAATATTGCATTACTACAAGGTGAAATATTTGACTAGGAATGAGAGTAATATTAAATGTTAAGTACAAAAGGGTACAAATGCAGAATAGCGCGCATGATATAATATCATTAGAATTCGCATTTTATGTAAAATAGCATTCGATCCCGGACACTCCCAAGTTGCCTAACCCTAACACAAACACAAAACCCTAACACTTACCCTAACCCTAAAACTAATCCAAACCTCACACTAACCCTAATCCTAATGTTTAAAATATAATGTTTTTCATAAGTAATCTAATGGTATTATCTCTTGCGCACTATTTAACATTAGTACTTAAAAAGGAAGGCAGATGGATTTGCCTATTGTCGGTACCAGCCGAACAGCGAGGGAGCCTATACACTTTTCACAAGCACTTAGTAGTAGGGAGATGTTTTTTTCGTCTGACGTCACAACTACAAATCAGCTCCCCACTTTACTGCACAGATCCAAGCTAGTGAAAAGTAGTTAGACTCCCCCCGTGCTTCGGTTTGTGCGTCGCTCCCCACGTTAAAAAACATTATGTCAATCCGAATATATATATATATATATATATATATATATATATCAAGAAAATTGAAAAAACACAGGTTTAAATGGGTTAAGTGGTGAGTTTATTGGCCGACGCTGCAGTGTTTCGATCATTAAATAGATCATCTTCAGGGCATAAGATAAAGAATTATATATCACAGAATGATGAGAAAAAGTGTGTTAATCCTTCTTATTCAGTCTGTTTAAATTTTTTTTCACATATATATATATACGAACCACTCCATACTAGTAGGATGTAAGACATGATCATTTCTTAAGCTTAACAGGTTTTCATTCTCGTAGACTGGTTGCCTAAACCAAAGTCAAGAGCCCTACTACTTACATAAAAACTGAAGACAGGATTATTGCATGCATACCTTTTCCAATGGTATTAACATTATGTGAAATGCCTCATCCGGGATTTGAACTGGAATCACCGAATCCATTTACCACGACGCTAGCCATCACACTACGCACCGCTATATTGGTGGCACTATAGTGTTCATATAGTAATAGAGTCTAGTATACAAGAAAAGGGTACAAAGACAGTTTCTTGTATTCCTTAAAATCCTTGGGAGAACAAGAGTGTACTCTCCGTAGCAGAGAATCCAGTTGTAGTCCTTGAAATCCTTCTGGTATTAAATCTAGTTAGCAGTTAGGGCAATTACCAACGATCTTAAATGCACTCTATGTCATTTTCATTGTCAATGCCTGCTGTTGATTTGGTGAAATGTCCAATGTAAAGATTTTTATTTTTTGTTGTGTTTTATTATATGTAGCAGGCAGTTGTAACCAGTTCTCTTTGCTCTTGTTTATATATTCCTCGAATCCTTGTATTGTACCATCCACACAATCCTTAATGCTTTCCAAGTCCTTTTTCTCCTTCTTTTCTTGTCACATAGAGTCTGTCAATTTCATCTCATAGGCGTAAAAGTCTTAAACATTATCATTATTTTTTCCACTCCTTTTGAGTTTTTCACATCAGCGGAAGTCTGAGTGACAACAAATCCTCAGGTCTCCAGGACTCTTCTGAGTATTTCTAGCCGTTTGCAGAATGCAGTAGTCTGGATAGTTTCAATTCATCCTCAGATTCCCAGGTCCTCCAGTCTTTTTTTCCAAGTTTTTTAGGACCATTCCAAGTGTACCAATTACAATTGGTATCACTTTGACCCTCATATTCCACAGGTTTTTCAATTCTCTGGCAAGGTTCAGGTATTTTATCGATCTTTCGTTTTCTGTCAACTTCACCCTGTGATCTGCCGGAACTGCAAAGAGCCCCCAGTTGACACGTTTCTCTTCTTCTTCCTCTTCTTCTTCTTCTTCTTCTTTATTATTATTATTATTATTATTATTATTATTATTATTATTATTATATTATTATTATTGCTGGCTGCTAAATCAGTCTCTCTTTTCTCTTGTTTATATATTCCTCGAATTCTTGTATTGCACCATCAACGCAATTCTCAATGCTTTGCAGGTACTTTTTCTCCTTCTTTTTTTCTAATAGAGTCGGTCAATGTCATCTCTTAGGCATAAGATCCCAAGCATTTTATTATTGAAGTCTATAGATAAAATCGGTGTTTCTTGTACATCTATACCTTGACAAGTCCAACCTTGTGTTAATTCGGCCTGGGGGAGGTCTGGAAAATTACTACAACGACAGTCTGCTGTATGTCTTGAAATCTTAGATATTGATTTTGGGAATGTCTACAAATAACAGTGGTGTTTTCTCGTACATTTATATCCTGATAAGTCCAATCTTGTGTTTAATTCGGCCTGGTGGAGGTCTGGAAGATAACTATTACAGCCACAAGGTAAAATATTCAACAAGGTGAAATATTCGTCAATAGAAAGTAATTGATTATTCTGAGCTTGCATTCACCCTGTGCCATATCGTAGATCAATAAAGAATTTTTAAGATACAATTCCCTTTCAAGTCAGCTGCTTTTCTTCAGGTTTCATGTCTCCTTGGCATGACGGGTTTCAAAGAAAGGAGAATGATTATATAAAGGAATTTTTTGAATAGTTCTGATCTTGATTCAGTTTTATGAAAAGATACAGTAGTGAATTATTCAAAAAGGTCTTCTCTTCTTTCTTTTCTTTTTTTTTTTTCGATGGCCTCGTTTCTGATCTAGCAATAAAAACGTATGGCCTTTCACACAAGAAGTATCAATAGAAAGCAAAGTGGGTGATATGCAACTATTAAATTTGGACATGATGGAAAATAGAAGCTATTCAATATTTATTCATTGTAAGAAGCTCAAAAATAAATAACAAAAATTGGTGGTGTTATTTATCTGTACTCTCTTAATGACTAAAAATAAGAATTGATATATCTTACATTGTTTGTTTGTTTGTTTATTGATTTTAACGGCATATCAACCCGTCTGGGGTTGTGTCATGCCTAACGGTTAGGAAATTATACATATCGTGTATTTATATTTATACTTTTTAGTAATTGGTTTTAAAAATGTGTTAGCATCCAGGGGTGAGTTTGGACGCTTCTCATGGGGCAATGGTTAACGAGCTAGGTTAGCAAGTTATCTGTTCTCTCTTAATGACTTAAAATAAGAATTGATATATCTTACATTGTTTGTTTGTTTGTGTGTTTATTGATTTTAACGGCATATCAGCCAGTCTGGGGTTATGTCATGCCTAACTGTTAGGAAATGATACATATCGTGTATTTATATTTATACTTTTTAGTAATTGGTTTTAAAAATGTGTTAGCATTATTGGGGATTATGTTGTATGGTATTGATTTGTTTCATGTCTATATTCTATGGTATAATTTTATTTCCTTCAAAAAAGAGAGAATATCCTCCATGTTGACATCTTCGAACAGATCTTTCATATTGTTCGCTTTAAAATAACGGTTTCTGATGTGAGCAAGAAACCTGCATTCCATGAATAAGTGCTTAACTGTCAAAGGTGTTTGACATGTTCCACATTGTGGTTGTTGTTCTTGTTTGAATATATTGGAGTGCGTTAGTCTTGTATGACCAATGCGTAATCGGGACACAATGACTTGTTCCTTTCTATTATTCCTTTACATTGTCTTAAAAAACAAAATGTACACAGTTGATAATGAGATGTGTATTGTCCTTTCTCATGTAGAGACTAGAAGTGGCTACCCACCGTCGCCTGGGTAAAGAGAAATAGGGGAGGAAACCTGCGTATTGATTTGTTTACTTTTGAGATATATAAATGCTGAACATTTTTAAGTAGAATTTCAATACTATTTCCATGTATATTTTGATTTTTGAATATCTTCAAATATAACTCAAATCTTTATAATTTTCTGTCTCAGAGAAATATCATTTTCACTCTGGCTCGGAGCGGTAGTACCTGTTAGGGTCCGATATATGGGTTAAATAAAAAAATTGGGTTTAAAAATGTTTAAAAAATGTTTTTAAAAAGAATTAAGTTTAAAAAATAGTTTTAAACAACTGAGTTAAAATTAATTTAAAAAGATGTTGAGTACCCATCAAGAATGAATAAAACAAAATAATTAAATAATTAATTTTAAATTTTAAAAAAGCTCCAGAATTCGAATCTCACCAGTTGCTCCAGTTTAACGTCATATCCAGGATCGTTAGTGTCGAGGGAACTGTACATCGACCCGAGTTCAAATCCTGGACGAGGCGGTTTGCATTTTACATAACGCTAATACGCTTGGGAAAGGTATGTATCCAACTACTCTCCCCCCAGCTATGGATAGATAATAGGGTAGACTTGGCTTATTAGCCTTGGTTAGGTAACCAGTCTAGGAGAAGGAAAACTCTGAATTCAAACCTGTTGAACTCCGCTTAAGATATTGTCTTTGTGTCACATCCTGCTCGTGCGGAGGGGTTAGCAAATATGTATATGATAAAATGGTTTATTAAGGATTCCGTCCTTAAGAATCATGGGTTACCGCCCACGATTCATAATGGCCTTCTTTCTGGTGTAGCAGGTGGCCCAATTGGGGGTGTTACTTCCTGCAAAGGAGGTAAAGTAAATAAAGTCGTCGGGTGGCCTAATGTCGGTATCAGCCAATCGGCGAGGGAGTATATCCCCTTTTCACTAGTATTTCCATGTATATTTTGATTTTTGAATATCTTCAAATATAAATTGCAAAGGAGATTGTTTTTGCGTCTGAGGTGGAGCACCACACCTACCATCAGCTCCTTACTTTACCGCACAGATCCTTGTGCTACTCATACGCTGAGTTGGCGAGGGCCGGTATCGAACTAGGAACCTTGTGGTTTCTAGCCGAACGCTCTACCGACTGAGTCAAACCGGCTTTTTGCAAAAGAGGTAAGATCCCTAAATAGGGTTTAAACATGTCGTTTATGTAGAATACTGATAATTGTCATTCTGTGTTACTTTCACCCTTAGCCAGGATTGAACCTGCAGTCTGGAAATGACTGTTACAGATTATTAACTATTGGACAGTAGGACAGTCAAACACCTCCTCAGCTTAATGGACTCTTCCTGGCAGCAGTGGCAGGATTTATTTAAGCTGTTATAGTGGGCTCATTAATGAACTAGTAACTTCATGTTAGGCTTGGTCAGTCAAACCAATTGTTGACTGTCTAACTGACTGACTTCAATAGTTTAGTTCTATGCACTTACCAGTATATAGATCTGTATCGCCCAACCCAGTCGGTTCCGGTTGTAGAATATTCTGAAAGTCTTTTGCTTACCATTATTTAGGAAAATTTCCAAATCTGTAAAAGATTTTTTAACAAATGCAGTTTTTTTAATCTAATTAGATAATTTGTTGCAAAAATGAATTACTCTATTAGAAAAAAGATCCAATTTGGTTAATAGACTTTTTGCGATATGCCTAGACAGTAAATTTCCAGTCCGTGGAGAAATGTTAAAAAATGTCTACCATAATTAGCAATTCCATTAATTATTTTAAAAAGTTTCAATTCAATCACCTTTCATTCTTCGTACTCTTGAAGTAAAAAAAGTATGATAAAGTCTTCGGGGTGGCCAAAAGTCGGTATCAGCCAGGTAGTCTATCCACTTTTCACTAGCGCTAGACCAAGGAGTTCGTTCTTGCATCTGAGGTGAAGCGCCACACCAACCACCAGCTCCTTACTTTAACGCACAGATCCCTGTACTACTCATACACTGAGCTGGGGAGGGCCGGTATCGAACCAGGAACCTTGTGGTTCCTAGGCTGACACTCTACCGACTGAGCTAAACCGGACCCTAGTTAAACCTCGGGGTCGTCGAGGTGGCCTAAAGTCAGTAGTAGCCAGCGAGGGAGTCTATCCTCTTTTTACTAGCGCCAGACCAAGGATTTTATTTTTGCATCTAAGGTGGAGTGCCACACCTACCACCAGCTCATTACTCTACTGTACAGATCCCAGTGCTACTCATACACTGAGTTTGGCTAGGACTAGTATCAAACTAAGAACCTTGTTCTTAGGCTGACACTCTACCAATGGAGCTAAACGGCCACTAGTTAAACATAATGTCTCCAATATCGCCCTGTAACTATAATCTTCTTCTAATTTTATTAGTTGTCACTCTTTGTATGCCCTCCAATCTAAATATTACATTCCAATTTCCATGTCTAGACACTGGAGCCAGGGCCTAAGTACAATATTCTGTATAAGGTCCTATTAGATCTTTTTTTATCTTTTCTTTAAACAACTTTGGAAATGATGTTTCTAACCATCCATCAAATCATGTTATTTGCCCTCGATACAATCGACAAATTATGATTGATCCATATCTGAAGAGTAAAGAGAATGGTGTGTACATTTCCCCTATGAGTATTAGCATGAAGCCAAAGAGATATCAATTATCGTTAGTGGAATTGCGATGACCTCTAAAATTACCAAAATTAGTATGCCCAAAGAAACTACACGTGGAGCCACAATAAAGTCGTGGATATTTTTGCTGGCATATCGAGATGTTATGAGACTGCAAATAAAGCTTTTAATAATATCACCAACAAAGCAATATATTTCGTTATAGAAAGAAATATTTAGAAACTTTCGCCTGGAAATAGGCACAAACCATTATTGCTTGATGATTGCTCGGACTGGTACCTTGTAACCGATTTGGAACTCGTATCTCCAATTGAAATAACGTTAAAGGCCCACCGTTGATATTGTCATCTGGTCTGTTAAGTTAAAAAGGTTTTCGTCATTGAATTAACGGTTCCTTTGGAGGAAAACATCGACTGGGCACATCAGAATAAGTTGGAAAAATATAAAGATCTGCGAGAACAATGTGTCAGAAATGGCTGGATAACGAGTGTATTTCTCATCGAAGTTGGATGCCGGGGTTTCATTGCCAACTCACCCTCGACATTCATGACTAATCTTGAACTTTCCTCATCAGAAAAAGGGAAATACATTAAAAAAGATATTTAGGCTCTAACTGTCTCATCGTGGATATATCAATCCCATAGAGTTACAGTAATCCAACAAAGACTGATTGTATCATGAGATACAGCTGGGGCAGTCTGAGCTTATGGTAATGATGATTCGGCCCCGAAACCATGCCTTAATCCAGAGTTATCATCTGATGAAGACTTTGTTGGAAGCAATTCTGCTGTGCAAACAGCGGTCATTGTATGAATTTATTGTTAAAAGTTATTATCCAGGGGTCAGTTTGGACGCTTCTCATGGGGCAATGGTTAACGAGTTAGGTTAGCAAGCAACATCTGGTGAGTTCGATTCTCACCCAGTGCGTTGTGGAAGAATTGAACTTACTAACAACGATTTTGAGCTAACCTAACTTTAGCTAAGTAAACACAATTTTGAAGACGATTGGTAACAACCAATCGGGAATGCCAAGTAAAACCATTCTTCGATAATGTTATATAATGACCATCACCACCAACTAACCGTAGGTGTGATTGACGGATGACAGGTCAGAGTTCTTAATTCCCAACCGTAGAAAACTATGAATATAATTACAGACAGTGTGAATTAAGAGAGTTAGATTTTTTTAAAGTAAGATTTTGAGTTTCAGACGCCAAAGAAGGCATATATCTGGGGGCTTAAATGATAACCCACCATTGGGAGTGGGTTACAATTTATGATATAATTAATTTTTCCTACACTGAGAAAACAAAAAACAAAAATCCTGCTCTTTATGAGACCAGTATAAAAATACAGAATTAGTTGGATTGTTTTTTGTTTTGTTTTTTTGTGTGTGTGTATTTTTTGTATGTTTCCTTCTTTTTTCTTTTCTTTTTCTTTCTTTGTTTTTTTTTTTTTTGTAAAAACATGTTTGTCTGTTTTGTCCACCACCGAAGATTAATTGACGCCCATTTCACGCAATAACACTTACATACTTATCTTTAGTTTAGGAAACAGGAAAAATTTATACAGTGTTATAGCCCCGTCGGTAGAGCATCCACATCAGAACCATAAGGTTTCGAGTTCAAAACCGGCTTTTACCAATTCAGCGTATGAGTAGCACAGTTTATGTGTAGTAAAGTAGGGAACTGACTGTAGGTGTACCGCTCCACCTAAACCGCAAAAAACTCCCTAGTCTAGCACTAGCGAAAAGGTGATAGACGCCTTACATTTGCTCATTCCTGTTTTGACAAAAACTGATGATCAAAACGTATTGAACTTAAAACTGTCAAACGCTTCTAATCGCGCGTTTCCGGCGGGGATAAGTCGAGTTTATTACCTGCCACTCATAATTATAATGGTTGTGGTACTTTTCCATTCAACCCCCCTCCAATTCAATTCAAATATATCTAGCTACAGTACTTACACAATTCATAGACTATCTATGAATTATGTAATGTAATTGTTAAAAAGTATCGACAATAGATAGCCAGACAGTAGTCTAGATAAAAGTCTAGACATTATCACATTGTTATATGTATTTATTATTATTATTATTGATACTAGCAAAAACATGCACGCTCTGGGTGCAGATAATAACTTTTAATGTAATAAAATATTAGATTGGATTAAAAAGACTGACGAAAATAAATATGAATGCATATAAAAAGATTACACTTATTCTTGTTTTATTTTAATTTATTTCTATATAAAAGTATACATAGACTTGCTTTTAATATATTTGAGAATAAAACACTGATATTAGAAATCAGCAACACCAAGTAATAATTTATTAAATCTGGTTTTCTTAAAACCGGTATGAAAATTATTCACAATTTTTACTATGTAATCCTTTATTTGTTCTTGATAAATAACACATTTTGCAGGATTCTAAACTCCTTTATGAGTCTGGTTCCTTCATTTATCATTAGATTGAATAAAACTGTATTGAAAAAGACACAGCTTTAGCACGTGTGATACTCTGTCCTCATCAGCTGCCAACTAGGAGTGATAACACAGTTTCGGTAGCTAAGGCAGGACTGTCACTTCCTAGCGCTACCAGCTTTTTGATATACAATATATATATATAAAGCAAACTACAGACACGTGTTTCAAGGTATCACCTCTCATCAGTGGAGTTATACCATTTTTAGCAGCTGTCTCTGGCCGGGTTCGAGACCCGAACGAACTTACGCTCGCCGAACCTTCTTACCCATACGGCCACAATCAGCTGCCAAGTATAGCAGGCTATTTAATCGCTATATTTCTAAGCGGAAATGAATTCACTAAGAGTTCTCAAACTTTGTAAACAAAATATATATATATATATATATATATATATATATATAGCTGGAGGGAAAATTGGATTCATGCCTTTCCCAAGAGTATTAGCCCTATGTGAAATGCAAACAGCTTCGTCCAGGAATTGAACTCGGGTCGACGAGTCCATTTCCTACGACTCTAAGCATTACACCACGCGCCTCCTTATATACCATATATGTGCCGTTGTATTTAGTTGTAGCTGTAGTTAATTGTGTGTTTAATTACCATTTAATATGATTGTATTATATTTTTTATATTTATAATTTTTCTTGAATTTTATCCTATCTCTAGAATTCTTCTTTTTTTCATATATTGTATCTTATATCATTTTATTTTATATTGTGTATTTAATTATTAATATCTCGTTGTATCTGTTATATACTCGTTCAGCATATCGACTATATAATGGTGTGAGATAGATAGATAGATAGATAGAGAGAGAGAGAGAGAGAGAGACGGGATGATGATAAGGGGGTGATAAGGTGAGTATACATTTGGTTCTTACTCGTTTTCTATTTTTTTGCTAACTTGTCGGCCGCTATATATTCTTCAGGGCTGATTCTTACTCTAGTGGGCTTTGCAGTTGGGCTTTCTTCTGGGGGTTGATATCTTCTCTTAGTTTGGGCTGGATGTCGACCCATCTCTTGTTTCATTAATTAATCAAGACTTTATTGTTTTTATTTATATCTTTTATTAAATCAACCCCAGCTCAAAACCGCGCGGCGAAAGGCGACATCTTTGAGAGACCGTCTTCTCTTAGCAAGTGACTAACTACAAACACAAAACTGTTACACGCTTCTAATTGCACCTTTCTGGAAGTGGTTAAATCGAGGTTAAACTTGCCACTCATAATTATAACGGTTATGGTACTTTTCCATTCAACCCCCTCCGATTTTGAATCTTCAACGATTCAATTCAAATATATCTAGCTACAGTACTTACACAATTCATAGGCCACCTATGAATTATGTAACAATTTCCATATTCATTGGTATACTTGTTTATAACCCTATTTATATATGTGTATATAAAAGTAACGATAATAGACATTCAGGAAGCAGTCTAGAAGTAAACCTAGACATTATCACTTTGTCATCTAAATTGCTCATATATTCATTATGATTCACTCTCAATAAATTTTTTATTACATCTCATATATGAGACATGATGAGAATTTTGCGAATATATAGACAATGTCAACAAAAAGGAAAATATAAAAACTTAATTGGTATTATTTAGATTTTTCATTTTGGTGTCATCACCTTTATTGTTATATACACAACGTTTGGAAACATCTGAAGAAGGACCGCCCTGTCGGCTGGGGCGTTAGAATGACCGCCTGCACATCTGTAAAGGGGTAAGACTCCCCCAATGGGGCCATCTGTTGGCCGTGGGTGGCAACCCGTGATGCTTAAAGATAGAACCCAGGTGGATGAGCAGTTCATGACATGCAATACTCCAATTTGGTCCTATCTTGGGCTAGACGGGCGATCAATCGGCTGGTCACGTCAAGCCCTAGCACCTATATGATTTTCCCAACCCTTTGCCTTTATGGCAAGCCCCAACCCCTTTTTATCATATGGGTGCTAGAAGGCCGGTGATTGAGGGTCTTTATATCCTGAGAATAGCTTTAAACTCTATCTGATGGTGAGGTTCCAGTTTTGGAGGTTTGGGGAATGTGGAGCACCCCTTCATCACCATTGCTCCCTGGTCCACTCTAACCCGGAGTGGTAGTACCTGTTAGGGTCCCATCTATGGGTTAAATAGAAAAATGTATTTATAAAAAATTGTATTATCTATTAAGAATTGATTTATTCCAAAACTTTATCGGCATTAAATGACCCACTGAGGTTGATATGCCGTAAAACAAACCAAACAAAACCAAACTGAAGAAGGCCTGAGAGCACATTGGCTGAACATTGTGTATATAATAATAAGGATGAAGACAAAAGTCTGAAAAATCTAGAAAGATAGAAAGCACTGCTTATAACTATTAGAACAAGCATAAATGTAACTGATTGATTTTAACGACATCTCAACCCGTCAAGGGTTATTTTATACCTTGTTAGGTTATTTTATGCCGAGGACGTTTTGTTCATATTCATGCTTGATGGGTATTTTTAAACTCAATTTTTGTGCGGCAAAGTGGGGGCTCATGGTAGGTGAAGCACTCCACCTCAGTCACAACAAAATTTCCCTGGTATAGCCCTTAGTGAAAAGGGAATACTGTCACTCGCTTTCCGGATCAGACGAATAATAGGTCACTCTGCCGACTTTACCATATATAAAGATGAGGACAATAGTCTGAATAATCCAGACAACCCAAAAGATCTAAATATATATATCAAATGTTGAAATAGTTAAATTATCAAACTGTGGTATATTCACAGGTCCTGCTAGTTAAATTATTATTTTTCTTTTTTTTAATATTTCAGTAGGTTCCCCAGCCAGATTGTAATTAAAGCTGTGCTACTCATGTACTGAATTAGCGAGAGTTGGAATTGAACACAGAGCCTTCTTGTTCCTTGCTGGATGCAGGTACTAGCGTATTAATACCCATATGATTTAAAACAGTCGCTCTAAATCGATCGATTTTTTTTTATCTCCGTTTTGTCCGTCTGATCTTTGGAAGTTAAATCGAATGAAGACTTGTAATTTCGGTGTCTGAAAAATCGCCAAAATCGGGAATCGAGTGAACCCTCATTTGGCTTCACTATAAAAGGTTTAATGCAATCAATTTGTTTCAGTTTTTTATGTTCGAGTTGAAGATTAAAAAGAAAGAAAAAAGAAGCCTCTACCCGTTAGTGTTCGTATTGTAATAGCAGTCCATGATGATTCTGATGCTTCTATTTAGGAAGGGGTGAGTAATTCTAATTACAATTTCAGATATATTTTTTATTCTCTAAGCAAGCGTTTTCTTTTTTTAGAGTGAGTAAGTAAAAAAATGATAAGCTTTAAAAGATTTGTTTAGTTATTGTGTAAGATGTGTGGCAAAAGTCAAATATAAAAATTCGTAATTTGGAAAAAAATATATCGGTAAAAGTGAGATGTAGAAATTTTTTATCTCCCACAAAAAATAAAATATTTATGCAATTTTTGAGTTAAAGTAAGCAGAGTGGCATGAGCCGGAGAGCGAGGGAGTCTATCCCATTTTCACTTTAGCGCCGAAAAACACATAGCAGCACGCAAAACGTAAGTATGGAACATCACAAAGTACTTTTCCCCTCATACTAAAGTCAATTTCTTAGGCGTAATAAATGTTTAACCTTTCATACATAATATTTTCTTTAACGTAATAAATTTGGAAACTTAATTGTTTTTAGTGAACTTATTAACATATACGTACTAAAATACGATCTAAAATTTTAGCAAAAAGCTGATTGAGTGACAGTTCGTAACTTGCAAAACTCGCAAATTGTACTTAAATAAAGAACCTTTTTATTTTTATTTTTATCTATTTTGTCTCATTTCTTTTTCTGTAACTGGTAAAAAAAATCAAAATTCTAACTCATAAGACTTATTATTTGTTAACCCAAACATTTCAACTGTTGCTTATAGGAAGTTTATATAGTATTACACCATATCTGATAAGTTAGAAACCTTTGAGAACTATTCTTTTTAAAAAAGAGTAAAATAGGACGGTCCCATTAAGTAATAGGGGCTTCTACATGAAGTACTAAATTATACAACTGGGTTTTTAGAGGCCAGGGAAATCTGTCCCCACAATGCGAGGTCAATTGCATACCTAATGGGAGGCAAACCCTCAATTGACCCCATCATTCCCGTGCTCAGAGGAAGGAGAGGACATGAGTAGAATTGGACTGTCCCATTATGTAATAGGGGCTTCTACAGGAAGCACTATACAACTATACCTCCTACTATAGTACATAAGTACCTAGATTTTGAAGGGCCGGTTAACTCGTATTCATGTTGAATGTTCGAAAATATTTTAGTTTAACTACTAATACTTTTACTACGTTAATTTTATATTCTAAATTTTCAAATTTAAATACCTCCAGGGCTAAACTTTTTGCTATGTAAATGATCTTTTCATTAAAATTATAAAGAGTGATTGTAATCCTTTCCTATTTTAACAATCTTATAACTTATTTCTGAATTATTATTTTTACAAAGTATGAATATGAGAACACACATAACATGGGATTTTATGCAAAATTCGGACCATATGACCTTTAGGCACCCCTTTTTGATGTCCATTAAGAAAGGACATGTTTTTCATTTACATCGTTAATATCCGGTTGTTTTAATAGACGATTTTTAGATTTTTTTTAAAAAATTATAAAACTAACCCTAACCCCAAACCCTAACCCCTTAACCTAACCCCGAACAAACAACCGGATATCGACGGTGTAAATAAAAAACATGTCCTTTCTTAATCGAAATCAAAAAGGGCCTAAAGGTCATATGGTCCTAAAATTCTATATGGGCACAAGCATTTGCCTCCGGCCACTTGAGAATCGCCTCAACTGATCTTCGCAGGAATTCTTGTGGCATGGCAGAAATAATTCTTGCATTCGTCCTTCAAATTCTTCCAAAGTCGTTGGCTTCGTAGAGTAGACTTGCTCCTTCAACTAACCCCAAAGACAAAAGTGCAGGGTGTTAAATCAGGGCTTCTGGCCAGCCATTCATGCGGGCCACATCTACCCGTCATCTCCCAGGTAAAATAGTGATTCGGACATTCACGAACCACAATAGCAAAATGTGGAGAACCATCTTGCATAAAAATCAAGTCTTTAATATACCCCAAATATTGCAGCATAATGAGCTACCTTTCTTTATTCACAGGGGTTGCTTTTTAATCACCCTGTAAATGGTACAGTATTTACACCGAAAATTATTATTTGTAACAAGATCAATATGCCTAAATTTTGAATCTTCATTCCCTTTCGCTTCTGAAAAGGGGAGCATTTATTAAACTTTCACGTACGCTGACGAGCAGCCGATTCCCGCCTTAACGCAATGAATTGCTTAGCGCCAAACACCTAATTTTGGTCGCCATCTCCTCTGGCTTTGAAATTCTGTATTTGAGATGTGACATGAAGTTCAAATCATAATTACGGCAGAACCTGTTTGGTTGTCAGAAATGCCAATAATTATTCCAAGATGAATTCCTTCAAGAGTCCACGAGGAATTGGAAATTGAAATTACGAGGAATGATATAAAAATGGAAGACACATCTAGAAAGGTTAATTGACAATGTCCGTTCGTATATGATTCCGAAAACAATCAATTCGCTGTTAAACTCATTTTATGTTCAGATGGCAATGAAAATTAACCAATAACAGAAACAACAAAACCAGTAAATAATAATAATAATAATAATAATAATAATAATAATAATAATAATAGACAAATATCTGGACCTTGCCAGAGAACTAAAAAAGTTATGGAATATGAAAGTGAAGATGATACCAATTGTAGTTAGTGCACTTGGAACAGTCCCAAAAGGATTGGACAAGGGTCTGGAATGTTTGGAAATCAGAGGAAGGGTTGAAACCATTCAGAACACTGCACTGCTGCAATCTGCCAGAATACTCAGAAGAGTCCTGGAGATCTGAGGAGACTTGCTGTCACTCAGACTCCAGTGAAAGACCATCAGCTAATGCTGATGTGAAAACTCAAAAGGAGCAAATAATAATAATAATAATAATAATAATAATAATAATAATAATAATACGACTGGGTGGGAAAGGTGATTCACTGGGAATTGTGCAAGAAATTCAATTTTCACCATTCAACTAAATGGTATATGCACAAATGTCCTGGAGAATGAGACGCACAAATTTTCTGGAACTTTGAGGTACATACGGATCACCTAATCCCGGCCAGTAGACCGGACCTAGTATTAATTGACAAGAAGAAGAGAACCTGTCATCTGGTGGATTTTGACGTCCCGGCCAATAAACAAGTAAAAATGAAAGAAAACGAAAAGATAAACTAATATTTGGCTATTTCCAGAGAACTAAGAAAACTGTGGAACATGAAGGGAAGATCGGGGCAATTGCAATTGGTGCCATAGGAACAGTCCCTAGTGGTCTGGAAAAGAGTCTGGTGAACTGGAAATCAGAGGAAGAATCGAGACCATCCAGACTACAGCATTGTTGAGATCAATTGGAATAATCAGAAGAGTCCTGGAAAGGTTAGTAGACGTGCTATCACTTAAACTCCAGTGAACCAATAGCTAAGCTCTAATGGAATACTACTACTACTACTACTAATAATAATAATAATAATAATAATAATAATAATAATTATTATTTTGACCATGCAATAAAATGATATATGCATAAACTAGAATCTGTTCTTGAGAATAAAAGGCATAAAATTCTCTGGGATTTTAAACTAAAGACGGATCAGCTTATTCAAGCCAGATGACCAGACTTAGTATTGATTAACAAGAAAAAGAGAACTTGTCAACTGGTAGATTTTGCAGTTCCAGCAGATCACAGAGTGAAGATGAAAACAAAAACGAAAAGGTAGGACATTACTTGGACTTTGCTAGAAAATGGAGAAAACTGTGGAATATGAAGGCGAAAGTTATTCCAATTGTAGTTGGTACACTTGGAACGATCCCCTAAAATTTAGAAAACAGAGGAACTGTAAACCAGAAGATGAATTGAGATCATCCCGACAAGAGTATTGTTAAGATCGGCTTGAATATTCAGAAGACTCCTATAGAAGGGGGAAAATATATGGGGCGAAATAGATGTTCGAATCAACAAGCTCCCGCCGAGAGGGAACCAAAAACAAGCGAGTTCTCCGTCTTCTCACAAGCCAGACCCTCTGTTGGTCAACACATTCTTCGTCGTAGTCGAAATAATCTTTAGCAGTTCACAATCACATTTCCTATTTAGTTTTGTTTCTGTTCGACTAAAATCCATTTCTTTACTGAAAAGCGCTTCGTCGTCGACTGCACTGCACAGCGCTCGACTCACTTGTTATTTTATGGGCATATTAGCCAAACATCCGGGCACATCAGTCGAACCTCGCGTCCGTTCAATGCCCAAAACGCATTGGTTCTTGCATGCGGGAGGACGCGAGTTCGATCCCGGCAGGCAAGACAATGTCTTGCTCCCTTTCCTTTCTCGTTCTCCGTCACAAGACCTGAGGAGAATTGTTGTCACTCAGACTCCAGTAAACATAATCAGCTGGTGTGAAAAATTCACAAGGAGTAATAATAGACCTGGGCAAGTCTGAGAAGGGGAAACTTTAAGAGAGAAACGGGATCCCTCATAATTGCAGCATAAGACAATGGCACAAGAACAAACTATATCAAAGTAAAAATAGATAAGACACAAAGAATAGAACGTGTAGAATGTGTGGTGACAAAGACAAAATGGTTAATCACATGATAAAGTGAAAACAGAAAACTATCATAAAGTACAAGTCTATGTAAGGCTGGACGGGAAAGATGATCCACCGAATCAAGAAATCTTTGCTCCGAAATCTAAGCTCATTACTTGTCCCTGCTGGACCCGAACTGCTTGGCTCTTTTTAAAATTACCAACAATATGTCCTATTTCTTCCCTTTCTTTCTTTATAATAAAAACGAAATGGTCCATTTATTTAGCTGAGTTGATGATACTCATTAGGAATTTTTAAAAATGTGATTAAGCAACACCAGATAATAAGGATTTACATTTTTGCATTTCATCCTCAAATTTGGTCGGTCTTATTTTTAACTAGAGAATGTTTCAAGATGATAATGGTCAGAATATTTAAGAACACAAATATTACAACTTCGACATTAGATAACCCCACAAGGGTTGATATGGCGTTAAATCTGGCATGAATAGAAATAAAATTGATATTTGAAAATTTCAACGATGAAAGGCAGCTATGACCTTTGATATATTTTTTAATGTAAATCCAGATTTTTAACCGGGAACCACGAAGCCACATTTAAGTAAAAATAAATTTTCGCAATATTTTCTCTCTCTCTCTCTCTCTCTCTCTCTCTCTCTCTCTCTCTCTCTCTCTCTCTCTCTCTCTCAAATCTTGTTTATTTAAAAAGAAAACAAACAATCCCCTACACACATCTTCCCGTACCTCCCCACAAAAAAATCCTCGACAGTCTACAGCCAATGTTGTATATAGTGGCTCACTGTTCACTTCTAGATTTTCTGTATTTATCTTGACTAGCAGGACCTGTGGATAAACCACAGTATGATAATTTAATTATTTAAACGTTTGATATGTTTACTTAAGAACTATTGTAAATATGTTTACTTAAGAACTATCTCATTGTACAAGAAGTCACCCTGATACAACATCTTGATTTAACATCGGTTTCTCGAGAATCTCCATCGGACTTCTCTATCTCTCCAATCTCAATCTCTCTCTCTCTCTCTCTCTCTATATATATATATATTATATATATAATATATATATATATATATATAGAGAGAGAGAGAGAGAGAGAGAGAGAGATATATAGATATTTGTGTTTTTCATGTCTCTGTTAGTTGGTTGGATTTTACGGCATGTCAATCTGTGTTTTAAACTCAATGTTTTAAACAATTTTAACACTCATTTTTCTATTAAACCCATAGATGGGACCTTAACAGGTACTATCACTCGAGATCAGAGTGTATCTGGGAGTAATAGTGATGATGAGGTACTCCACAATCCCCAGAGATCCACAATCGGAACTTTACCATTAGACGCAGTTTACCGTATATATATATATATATAATATATATATATATATATATATATCTGGTTCCACGGGAGAAAATGTAATATTTTATAAAAAAAAGAAGGTCCGCAAAATGTATCGTTCTCAGAAAAATGTTTTATTCTTTTTATTTCACATACGCAACACATTTCAGATATTCTGGTATCTTCTTCAGGCTTTGATCAATATATATATTGATATATATATATATATATTATATATATATATAATATATATAATTGTGCGTGTTTCTGTAATTTTTCTGTTATGGTTTTAATTTTGTTTATTCTTTTCAATATTTGCGTGCGATTTATATATATAATATATATATATATATATATATATATATATATATATATATATATATATATATATATATATAGCAGCAATAGATACAATGTATATATTTACCTAAACCCCCCCCTCGGGCATGATGTAACACACGGTCAATTTTTTAAATTTACCTCCAGATACTTTAGCGCACAAATTATATTAGTGAAAGTGTGCTAATCTTGTTCTGGGTTGGCGATGACCGATATCGAACCCGGCACCTTGTGATTCTTAGGCGGATTCTTTATCAACAATTCCAGCTATATTACCTGCTCTCGTAATTCTGAATAAATTGAGACACAAGGTGTTGCAATTTTATTTTCCGTCACAGTATATTTAAAAAAATTGCTACGGATGGCTCTAAGCGATACAATGGCCACCTTATTCCTTTTACTTCAATAACATTCTTAATTTTTTTTTTCATAATATCTTTTCCCTTCCCGTGTATATTTGCGCCAGAGGAAATCCGTCTGTAGTCCGTGCTTTGAAAAAATGCTTCCGAAAAATTGAGTTAAGCGACTGGCTGGAAAGTCTCCAAGCATTACCCATAACTAACCGTACAGGATCAGTATATTGCCTGGTGCTACAGGGTGTAGAATGAAAAAAGTTTAATAATATTCTTTGAAAACGCTGCTAGATAATAAAAAATAATGATAAAAAGTATAATAATAATCTCTCCATATTAATGCTCTTGTTCCTTAATCTTCCGACCGTTATCATCTTGCAACAGGCTCTTGTTAAAAATGAAATGGTCCAAATCGTCCAAGATGAAATGCAAAAATGTAAGTCCTGTTTATCTGGTGTTCATTATCCGCCGAATTTTTCTTTCTGGTGAGTTTCGTCACCTCAGCTAAATAATGGAGAATTCCGTTTTTATTATAAAGAAAGAAATGGAAGAAAATCGACATGATACACAGAAAAAATATAATGAGAAAGAAAGATAGTAGGGGAAGATAGAAAGAGCAGGTGAGCACCCGGTTGCGATAACGCTAATCTGTATCAATCGAACATAATAAAAAAATGAAAAGGAGGAAAGAAAGAAAAAAGAGTGAGAGAGAGTTAAATCAAGATTATTATACTTTTTACATATTGACCTATTTCGCAATAGCTCTTAACTAAATATATCAAATGTTATAATAATTAAATTATCATACTATGGTATATCCACAGGTACTGCTAGTAATAACAGGACCTGTTACTTTGCATTTGTGTTGTATGCATATATTCCTTAATTATTTATGTATGTGTGTGTGTGTGTGTGTGTGTATATGTATGTATGTGTATATATATGTATGTGTATGTATGTTTGTATCAGGTCGCATATGGCGCTACTGGTACTATGTAACCCAGTACTACCTGTCTCATAGTCGAATAACTGGCAATATTTTTTTTATTAATTCGTATATTTCTATGTAGAGAATTAATAAACCTATTTCCTTTGGGGAAACTTTCTAAACTACATCACTACCGAAGTCACAATTCCCTTATTGATATATTGTGGAGGCGCATGGTGAAATGGTTATCCTATGAAATCTAAACGTCGAGACGAGTTCAAATCCTAGACATGGTTGTTTGTATTTTGCATAGCGCTAATATCCTTGGGAAAGATATTCATCCAACCACTCTCTCTCTAGCTATGGGTAAATAGTGGTGTAGTCTGGGCTCTTTAACCTTGGCGAGGCATCTAATCTAGGAGATGGAAAACTTTGAATTAAAACCTGTTAAACTCTGCTTAAGAAATCGACCTTGTGTCACATCCTGCTCGTTCGGAGGTGTTGGTACATTAATTTTATTTCAACTCTATTGCTTGACTATATTTAAGATTAGGGATGAAATTAATAATATACCATCTATATTTACTATTTACCTGACTCATATGCTCACCATCCCCTAGGTTTGAGCACTCTGGTGGGGGGGATCTCGCTGACAGCCGCCAACTCAAGCGTAAATGCAACGCTCTTCTATATATGGAATGGAGAACTCTGTGACGGCCTTTACACACAAAACGATGTGTGTATTAAAACAGTTAAAATCCCCTTCCCATTCTGTAAGTGAAGACAGCCTAATGGTTAAGGTGCCGAACGGATTTCAATTCCGGCTGTAGGTAGCTTACAAAATGTCTAGCCACACTGAAGAGACTTGATAAGTCGAAACACGTGTCTGTGGATGACTATATATATATATATATATATATATATATATATATATATATATTATTGAGATACTAATGAATAATACTTAATTACAAAAATTTAAATAAGGAATCTGATTTTGACTTAATAGATAATTTTAGAGGAATGATAATTGTGACAATGGTGGTGCTTCGATAATTATTTATATTTAGTTATTGATCAAGATGATTGATATGATGATAGAATAAATAAAGTATCATGTAGTATGCACTACGTTATTAACAATAAAATCATTTAGATTATTTATAATAGGTATTAAAAATTATTAATGAAAATTAATTATAGAGTGGATGGAGACTATGGGCTTAAATGATTATATTCAATATCATAGTAGCATTATAAACTTGGTGTAAGCGTTATTTTCATATTTACCTGGGGAGTTGTCTGCCCGTTTAGTTTCGCGGGTCCCGCTAGGGGCCCTTGATATTTAAGCGGCTGATTTGAACGTCTTTCTCTCTTTTGCCTGCTGCTCGACCTACGAGACACAATGAGGTAGTCTTATGACCACCCTCTTCTCGTTGGGGCTTCGGCCCTTAACACTGGCCACTCACTGCTAGTAAGTCTCTCATACGATATATGACTATCCTTTAGTCATGTATCCGTAACTATGATTTTATGTACATTTAGGTATCTCTTTGATACCTAAATATCGTGTATTTTACCATTCATGAATGTGTCATTATCTCTACTCTTGTATATGTATTTATATTACTTATTATGTACCCAGTTTATTCTGTGCTGTATATAGAATGTTTTGTCTATCAACCTTTGTCGGAGTTTTATCTTCAAGTATTATCACTTTAATCCTTACAACTGGTGATACCCCGACGTGATGAAAACGTTTTGTGAAGGATTTGTTTCACATTTGGAACTTTAATCCTTACATTGTTATAAACACAGCAGTAGTGATTATCAATGATAATATAATTATAATTAATGTAATAATTAGAAGAATAATACTTACTGTAATAATTGATAATAGTAACATTGATGTTATCATATTATAATGTTATCAATGTAATATGAATCTAATATTTCTATAATTTTGTTTGTACTGTAATTATTTTGATTTAATCTAATTAATTATGTTACTTTACACGTCTGTTGTATGCATATATTCCTTAATTATTTATGTATGTATGTATGTATGTGTGTGTGTGTGTGTGTGTATATGTATGTGTATATATATGTATGTGTATGTATGTTTGTATCAGGTCGCATATGGCGCTACTGGTACTATGTAACCCAGTACTACCTGTCTCATAGTCGGTTATCGGCGACTAAACCGGTTACCCCACCAAGCTTATCTGGTGAGGAAGATGGCTAGACATCCAGCAGGACGAAAAACAAAACCTGCCAAAGGTGGATGAAGCCTTTCGCTCAACGGCCATCTAGCAAATAACATACGCGGGGACGTAGAAATACTTGGATTGGTATCCAGGCGTAGCAAAACCACCGGGAGAGATGCATTCCTCAGCCTTGTCAAGGCAAGTGTCTAGGAGAAGGAAAACTCCAAAAATTTAACCTGCGGTGGCTGCTGCAGCCAATTGTTGACTTGTTCTATCACATCTTGTTTATTTAAAAAAGTTACATCACACATCTTCCGTACCTCCCACAAAAAAATCCTCGACAGTCTACAGCCAATGTTGTATATAGTGGCTCACTGTTCACTTCTAGATTTTTCTGTATTTATCTTGACTAGCAGGACCTGTGGATAAACCACAGTATGATAATTTAATTATTAAAACGTTTGATATGTTTACTTAAGAACTATTGTAAAATACTTCAATATGTAAAAAGTATATAATCTTGATTTAACTCCCCCTCTCTCTCTCTCTCTCTATCTTTATCTCTATCTCTCTCTCTCTTCCTCTCTCTATATATATATATATATATTATATATATATATATATATATAGAGAGAGAGAGAGAGAGAGAGAGAGAGAGAGAGATATTTGTGTTTTCATGTCTCTGTTAGTTGGTTGGATTTTACGGCATGTCAATCTGTGTTTTAAACTCAATGTTTTAAATTTTAACATCATTTTTTTCTATTAAATCCATAGATGGGACCTTAACAGGTACTTCATCCTAGATCAGAGTGTATCTGGGAGTAATAGTGATGATGAGGTACTCCACATTCCCCAGAGATCCACAATCGGAACTTTAACATTAGACGCAGTTTACCGTCTTACCAGAATATATATATATATATATATATATATATATATATATATATATATATATGCAATCGGAATTGGCTAATATATATATATATATATATATATATATTATATATGTGTGTGTGTAAAATGGAAAAGGAATTGAATCCGACAATATGAGGAAAATGAGTAAAGAAAAGAAATGTAAATGGATAAATGAATTTAATCGATATCACATTAATCAATATCACTTACACATGTGTTTCGATCAGTTTGTGCGAAAATATTTTCACACACATAAACTGACCGAAACACATGTGTAAGTGATATCGATTAATGTGATATCGATTAAATTCATTTTATCCATTTACATTCTTTTTCTTTACTCGTTTTTCCTCATATATTATATATATATATATATATATATATATATATATATATATATATATATATAAATGTTGTTCTGGTTCCAACGGGGAAAAATGTAATATTTTATAAAAAAAAAGGTCCGCAAATGTATCGTTTTCAGAAAAAATGTTTTATTCTTTTTATTTCCCATACGCAACACGTATTTCAGATATTCTGGTATCTTCTTCAGGCTTTGATCAATACATATATATATATATATATATATATATATATTATATATATACATATACACATATATATACATAGATTGTGCGTGTTTCTGTAATTTTTCTGTTATGGTTGTTATATTATTGTTTATTCTTTTCAAATATTTGCGTGCGATTTATATATATAATATATATATATATATATATATATATATATATTATGTATATAGCAGCAATAGATACAATGTATATATTTACCTACCCCCCCCTCGGGCATGATGTAACACACGGTCAATTTTTTAAATTTACCTCCAGATACTTTAGCGCACAATTATATTAGTGAAAGTGTGCTAATCTTGTTCTGGTTGGCGATGACCGATATCGAACCCGGCACCTTGTGATTCTTAGGCGGATTCTTTATTAACAATTCCAGCTATATTACCTGCTCTCGTAATTCTGAATAAATTGAGACACAAGGTGTTGCAATTTTATTTGATCAGTATATTAAAATATGCTACGGATGGCTCTAAGCGATACAATGGCCACCTTATTCCTTTTTACTTCATAACATTCTTAATTTTTTTTTCATAATATCTTTTCCCTCCCCGTGTATATTTGCGCCAGAGGAAATCCGTCTGTAGTCCGTGCTTTGAAAAAATGCTTCTGAAAATATGAGTATAGAGACGTGGCTGGAAAGTCTCCAAGCATTACCCATAAACTAACCGTACAGGATCAGTATATTGCGTGGTGCTACAGGGTGTAGAATGAAACATAGTCTATAATATTCTTTGAAAACGCTGCTAGATAATAAAAAATAATGATAAAAAGTATAATAATAATCTCTCCATATTAATGCTCTTGTTCCTTAATCTTCCGACCGTTATCATCTTGCAACAGGCTCTTGTTAAAATGAAATGGTCCAAATCGTCCAAGATGAAATGCAAAAATGTAAGTCCTGTTTATCTGGTGTTTCATTCCGCGTTTTTCTTTCTGGTGAGTTTCGTCACTCCAGCTAAATAATGGAGAATTCCGTTTTATTATAAAGAAAGAAATGGAAAGAAAATCGACATGATACACAGAAAAAATATAATGAGAAAGAAAGATAGTAGGGGAAGATAGAAAGAGCAGGTGAGCACCCGGTTGCGAATGCTAATCTGTATCAATCGAACATAATAAAAAATGAAAAGGAGGAAAGAAAGAAAAAAGAGTGAGAGAGAGTTAAATCAAGATTATTATACTTTTTACATATTGACCTATTTCGCAATAGCTCTTAACTAAATATATATCAAATGTTATAATAATTAAATTATCATACTATGGTATATCCACAGGTACTGCTAGTAATAACGACCTGTTACTTTGCATTTGTGTTGTATGCATATATTCCTTAATTATTTATGTATGTGTGTGTGTGTGTGTGTATGTGTAACATATATATATACACATACATACATACATACACATGTATGTCTCTCTCATCTCTCTCTCTCTCTCTCTCTCTCCTTCTCTCTCTCTCTCTCTCTCTCTCTCTCTCCTTTTTTTCTTTCTTTCTTTCTCCTTATTAATCTTGTCTGTTGATCTTCCTCAAGAGAAAGATGTAATACCAGTTCTGCTGTTGATCTTGAGTTACAGAAAAATGGAGTATCAGGTTTTTAACCTTGTGTGTGATCCTTCCTTGAAATTAGAACGATGTAGTATCCGTTTAATCCTTGTCTGTTGGACCTTGAAGTAGAAAGATGTAAAGTATCAGTTTAATCCTCTGTCAAGTTATCCTTGAAGTAGAATAGTAGTTATCAGTTTTAAATCCTGTCAGTTGATCCTTAGTAGAATGAGTACATCAGTTTTAATCCTTGTCTGTTGATCCTGAATAGAAACATGTAGTATCAGTTTTAATTCTTGTTCTGTTGATCCTTGAAGTAGAATATTTAGTATCATTTTTAATGATGTTGTGTGATCCTCTTGAGTAGAACGATGATTTATCAGTTCCGTTGATCCTTGAAGTAGAAAAAAGTAATATAGATATTTAATCGGCGTGTTATGTTGATCCTTCTTGAAGTAGAATGAGTAGTATCAGTTTTACATCCTTGTCTGTTGGTCCTTCCTTGAAGAAAGATGTATTATCAGTCCGTTGATCCTGAAGTAGAAAGATGTAGTATAAGATTTAATCCGTGTGCGTTTACCTTCTTTGAAGTAGAATGATTTAGTATCAGTTTTAATCCTTGTTTAATTGAGAGAAGTGTGTATCAGTTTTAATCCTTGTCCGTTGGCCCTTCAAAAGTAGAGAGATATAGTATCCGTTTAATCCTTGTCTGTTGATAGTTGGCTCTTGCTTGATGCATTCCATCAAGTAAGTAATTTTAGGACAATTTATCACGATTTAAACACATATTTGCGTTTTCTCATTGGTCAATCCAGCTCCCCTAGTTTGGAATCTTATATAAGGGTAAATGGTGGTTGTTTGTACATCTTACACCTCATGTGGTGTAATGGTTAGCAAGTTAGATTAGCAGACCATTATTAGTGAGTTCGATTCTCACTGGGCACCCCATAATTTGCCCTTATGCCACATCTAAGCTACCTTAGTAAATAATGGCACATCATGTGTGTAATGCTTAGAAAGCTAGTTTCGCAGACATTATTAGTGAGTTCGATTCTCACTGGGCACCCCATATTTGCCCTTGTGCCACATCTAAAAGCTAAGCTTAGTAAATAAGTATACTGGAAATAATCCAAAAACTTCAACTTAAAAAATATAATGCTTTTTAAAAAAGAGTTGGAAAAATAGACGGAAACTAATCCATCATCAGCATCCCCAATCACGCTCTGTAAATTGGACCCACAGTAACGTTACATACTGTCAGTACAGATCTATCTTCATCTGTGAAAAACGGCTTCACTTCGTCTGAGCCAACGATTTATAAGCTCGTAACAAATAAACGTCTCAAAACTGAAATGTTTGGCGCCTCCTCAACACAACCAAAATGTTAATAAACTTTTAAAAGACAACGTTAAATAAAAATCCCACTTCAACTTGAATATGTAGTCTTTCTTCTACAGTGATGATAAGTTTAAACATTTACATAGGTCAACCGTAAAATAATTCACTATATTCCTTCTATGGTCCTTCCTTAAAATAGAGAGATATAGTATCCGTTTTAATCCTTGTCTATTGATATGTTGGCCCTTCCCTGATGCATTTCATCAAGCAATAGTATATATATTTACCAACCCCTCCGCTAATATGTTCGATTGAAACATATTAGCATCATTGCATCTGCGCGCTCACCCTGTTCTCTATATTTCCCCAACTCCTCTTTTTTTATTATTATATTTTTCTGTGTAACATGTCGTTTTTCTTCCCCTTCTTTCTTTATAATAAAAACGAAATGGTCTATTATTTAGCTATGGTGATGACAATTATAAGAAATAAGATTTTTGCTAAACTTAGCAAAAAATATTCTTAGAATTATTGTTAGTTTGTTTGTATTTTACGGCATGTCAATCCTTTTGGGTTATTTATGTCGAAGACAGTTTTTAAATTCTTGATGGATATTCAATTTTTTAAACATATTCTTAACTCATTTTTCTGTTAACACCTAGATTGGGACCATAACAGGTACTACCACTCCGGGTCAAAGTAGACCTGGGAGTAATGATGATGAAGGATACTTTACATTCTTCCAGAATTGGAACTTCACCATCAGATAGAGTTTAACGTCATACCCATGACATTAAGACTCTAAGGCTACGGCAGTCTAGCACATATATGATGAAAAGGGTTTGAGTTCGCCATAAGGAATATACGTTTGGTACAATAGTATATATATTTACCAACCCCTCCGCACGAGCAGGATGTGACACAAGGTCAATTTCTTAAGCGGAGTTTAACAGGTTTGAATTCAGAGTTTTCTATCTCATAGACTGATTGCCTAACCAAGGTTAAAGAGCCCAGTCTGCCCTACTATTTATCCATAGCTGGAGGGAGAGTATGATTCATACCTTTCCCAAGGGGATTAGCGCTAAGTGAAATGCAATTAGCACGTCCAGGATTTGAACTCGAGGCGACGAGTCATTTCCCATGACTTTAACCATTACACCACGCGCTTCCTACAGATACATTGGTACAATAGTATAGGTACTAGGGCTGCACGTGACTACCCGATTGATCGGAGGGTGCCTCTCTGACCGCTCGTCTAGCCTAAATAAGAGCCAGAGTGGGATGCTGCATACCATGGGCTGCTCAGCCACCAGGATTCCGTCTTTAAGCATTATGGGTCACCACCCACAGCCAACAGATGGCCCATTGGGGGAGGGGGCGTTCCCGTCTGCAGACGTGTAGTCGGTGTATTCTAAAGCACCAGCTAATCGGGTTCGTATTCTGAACCCGGCCGTTTACTCCGTAGTGTCAGAGAATCAGACCGTCTGGGCGTGGTTTTAGTTTTAAGTTCGGCTTATCTTAATTTTCTCCGGAGATTAAACAGCAGCTGCTTGTCTGCTGCTGCTGCTTCTGATTCGAGTAGACATTTAAGGAAGTTAATTATTATTAGTTAAATTATTATTATTAATTAAATTATTATTATTAGTTAAATTCATTTCTGAGAATTCGTTAAATTCTTATTTAGTCAATAGCAATCTTGTTTGTTTTTTTTGTTTGTTTGCCTTCTCTTTTTTCTTTCATTTAATTTCATTGTTTAAAATCATTATTAAGATTTCTACGTTTGACACTAAACTGCATCTGATGGTGAGGCGCCTGTTCTGGAGATCTGAAATTATATCATGAACGTATTACTCGAAAAATGAACAGAACTTTTTAAATCAGTATTATTATGATGATATCATTTGTCAGTATTAGTATGATTTTAATATTTACTATCAGGACCTGTGAATATACCACAGTATGATAATTTAATTGTTAAAACGTTTGATATATCTTATTATAATGGAGATTGTGGGTTTGTCAAGTCTGTAACCGAAACTATATTACAATACAAGTCACAATTCCCTTAGTTATTTACATCCCATTCGCCATGATTTTATTTTTATTTAAACCTCAATTATTAATAAAATTGTTTTACATCATTAAGACTGTTGACCATATGTACATACTAATAACATGCAATTATATTTATATATATACAACAAAATAGCGGTGTACAGTGTGTACAGGAATGATAATTTGCATGTTGATATTAAAAATTTGATTTTAATAAATATATGCTTAGTATTATTGATTTCTAATTGTTTGGTTTTATCTTATTGAATATGAGCAAAAATCTCGGGAATAAATCTTAAAAGAAAACCATTAACAAGAGGAAATAACTGTAATATTATTCTTTAATTCCTATTTTAATTAAATAGTTAAATTAGGAAAATTTTCCAATGAAAGACGGGAGTAATGTAAAATGAGGGAAGAGTTAGTTTCAAAGTTGTTCTATTTTTCGATTATACCCCCTCTGTTCGAAATCTTTTTATCTGCATTCTTATTCAGTTTCATTAGCCTTTCTTATTTAATATGATATTTTATTGTATTAAAACTTCAATACTTGCACCCGGAGGGTGCATATATTTGCTAGTTTACTTAAGAGTTATTGAGAAATAGTTCAATATGTACAAAGTATGATAATCCTCTTTTGTTTATTTTTATTTTTATTTTCTTCTTTTTATCTTTTCATTATGTTCGATTGAAACATATTAGCGTAATTGCATCTGCGCGCTCAGCCTGGTCTCTATATTTCCCCACTATTTTTTTATTATTATATTTTTCTGTGTAACATGTCGTTTTTCTTCCCTTTCTTTCTTTATGATAAAAACGAAATGGTTCATTATTTAGCTACGGTGATGACAATTATAAGAAATAAGATTTCATCTTCAACGGATAAGCAACACTAGATAATCAGGATTTATATTTTGCATTTCATCTTGGACAATTTGAACGGTCTCGTTTTTAACCGGAGGTTTTTGCAAGATGATAACTGTCGTACTATTAAGGTACACGTGTATTAATATATAGATTAAGGCTATTTACTAGCAACGGTGTGGTAGTATATGTTAGGGTTGCATCTACGGGCTAAATATATCTGTTAAAAGAATATTGGTATTTGATAGAACTGAGTGTAAAAGAAAAGCTGTTATTAAACAACAACCCAAAAATGTAAATATAAATATACAATGAACGCAATTCCTTAACCTTTAGGCATAAAATAACACCAGACAAGATTCCAGGACGTTTAACTTTAGATAGACGACAGAAAAATTACATGGTAAGCCGATGACATTTCTGGAGAATTTGGAGTGTAAAGTACCCCATTCACTACCATTATATCCAGATCCACTCTGACCCGGAGTGGTAGAACCCGTTAGGCCCCCATGTATGACTCAAATAGATAGATGTAAAATTATCTGTATTTAATAGGACCATAGAAAAAAAAAGATTACTACATTCTTTATGGTAAAGTCGACGTTTAAACGTTTCGGTATATATTTAACCTTCGTCCGGACAATACAAAAGAATGAAAAAAATATTGTCTAAACAATGATGGATGTTTTAATAATAAAACACAGAGTATCGTATGAAAAAAAAGCTCTTAAGAAATAACGACCCCAGAAATGTAAATAAAAACGTACAATGAACACGATTCCCTAACCCGAAGGCATAAAATAACCTTGTACTGTTTAATATGCCGTTAAAATTAATCAACCAGATTTTCTACACCTTTCCGAAATGTAATATTTAATTCTGGACATGTTTTCTTGGTTCTTGAAAATATTCACGGCGTAATGATTGCCAGAAATGTATCATTTCAAAGGCCTTTTTAGATTGATGGAACCAATAAAAGTTCATTTCCAATAACGGTTTTGTATAAAAGCGGACCTAATAAAATACAACTCCCTAGCGTAAGAGTGTAGATTGTAAGCTAATTGAAAATTCCCCGTGGTGTAATACGTTAGTGGATCTAATCACGCCATAGGCCACACATGTCACCCATAGATCTCAAAGACATATAGAAATCTACTCTGTATCAAGGACGTGAGGCAATAAAAGGTTTTAAAAAAAAATATTGCATTACTACAAGGTGAAATATTTGACTAGGAATGAGAGTAATATTAAATGTTAAGTACAAAAGGGGTACAAATGCAGAATAGCGCGCATGATATAATATCATTAGAATCGCATTTTATGTATAAATAGCATTCGATCCCGGACACTCCCAAGTTGCCTAACCCTAACACAAACACAAACCCTAACACTTACCCTAACCCTAAAACTAATCCAAACCTCACACTAACCCTAATCCTAATGTTTAAAATATAATGTTTTTCATAAGTAATCTAATGGTATTATCTCTTGCGCACTATTTAACATTAGTACTTAAAAAGGAAGGCAGATGGATTTGCCTATTGTCGGTACCAGCCGAACAGCGAGGGAGCCTATACACTTTTCACAAGCACTGTAGTAGGGAGATTGTTTTTTTTTGCGTCTGACGTCACAACTACAATCAGCTCCCCACTTTACTGCACAGATCCAAGCTAGTGAAAAGTAGTTAGACTCCCCCCGTGCTTCGGTTTGTGCGTCGCTCCCCACGTTAAAAAGACATTATGTCAATCCGAATATATATATATATATATATCAAGAAAATTGAAAAAACACAGGTTTAAATGGGTTAAGTGGTGAGTTTATTGGCCGACGCTGCAGTGTTTCGATCTATTAAATAGATCATCTTCAGGGCATAAGATAAGAAATTATATATCACAGAATGATGAGAAAAAGTGTGTGGTAATCCTTCTTATTCAGTCTGTTTAAATTTTTTTTCACATATATATATATACGAACCACTCCATACTAGTAGGATGTAAGACATGATCATTTTCTTAAGCTTAACAGGTTTTCATTCTCGTAGACTGGTTGCCTAAACCAAAGTCAAGAGCCCTACTACTTACATAAAACTGAAGACAGGATTATTGCATGCATACCTTTTCCAATGGTATTAACATTATGTGAAATGCCTCATCCGGGATTTGAACTGGAATCACCGAATCCATTTACCACGACGCTAGCCATCACACTACGCACCGCTATATTGGTGGCACTATAGTGTTCATATAGTAATAGAGTCTAGTATACAAGAAAAGGGTACAAAGACAGTTTCTTGTATTCCTTAAAATCCTTGGGAGAACAAGAGTGTACTCTCCCGTAGCAGAGAATCCAGTTGTAGTCCTTGAAATCCTTCTGGTATTAAATCTAGTTAGCAGTTAGGGCAATTACCAACGATCTTAAATGCACTCTATGTCATTTTTCATTGGTCAATGCCTGCTGTTGATTTGGTGAAATGTCCAATGTAAAGATTTTTATTTTTTGTTGTGTTGTTATTATATGTAGCAGGCAGTTGTAACCAGTTTCTCTTTGCTCTTGTTTATATATTCCTCGAATCCTTGTATTGTACCATCCACACAATCCTTAATGCTTTCCAAGTCCTTTTTCTCCTTCTTTTCTTGTCACATAGAGTCTGTCAATTTCATCTCATAGGCGTAAAGTCTTAAACATTATCATTATTTTTTCCACTCCTTTTGAGTTTTTCACATCAGCGGAAGTCTGAGTGACAACAAATCCTCAGGTCTCCAGGACTCTTCTGAGTATTCTAGCCGTTTGCAGAATGCAGTAGTCTGGATAGTTTCAATTCATCCTCAGATTCCCAGGTCCTCCAGTCTTTTTTCCAAGTTTTTTAGGACCATTCCAAGTGTACCAATTACAATTGGTATCACTTTGACCCTCATATTCCACAGGTTTTTCAATTCTCTGGCAAGGTTCAGGTATTTATCGATCTTTTCGTTTTCTGTCAACTTCACCCTGTGATCTGCCGGAACTGCAAAGAGCCCCCAGTTGACACGTTCTCTTCTTCTTCCTCTTCTTCTTCTTCTTCTTCTTCTTCTTATTATTATTATTATTATTATTATTATTATTATTATTATTATTATTATTATTATTATGCTGGCTGCTGTAATCAGTCTCTCTTTTCTCTTGTTTATATATTCCTCGAATTCTTGTATTGCACCATCAACGCAATTCTCAATGCTTTGCAGGTACTTTTTCTCCTTCTTTTTTTGTCTAATAGAGTCGGTCAATGTCATCTCTTAGGCATAAGATCCCAAGCATTTTATTATTGAAGTCTATAGATAAAATCGGTGTTTCTTGTACATCTTATACCTTGACAAGTCCAACCTTGTGTTAATTCGGCCTGGTGGGAGGTCTGGAAAATTACTACAACGACAGTCTGCTGTATGTCTTGAAATCTTAGATATTGATTTTGGGAATGTCTACAAATAACAGTGGTGTTTTCTCGTACATTTTATATCCTGATAAGTCCAATCTTGTGTTAATTCGGCCTGGTGGGAGGTCTGGAAGATAACTATTACAGCCACAAGGTAAAATATTCAACAAGGTGAAATATTCGTCAATAGAAAGTAATTGATTATTCTGAGCTTGCATTCACCCTGTGCCATATCGTAGATCAATAAAGAATTTTTAAGATACAATTCCCTTTCAAGTCAGCTGCTTTTCTTCAGGTTTCATGTCTCCTTGGCATGACGGGTTTCAAAGAAAGGAGAAATGATTATATAAAGGAATTTTTTGAATAGTTCTGATCTTGATTCAGTTTCTTATGAAAAGATACAGTAGTGAATTATTCAAAAAGGTCTTCTCTTTCTTTCTTTTCTTTTTTTGTTTGTTTCGATGGCCTCGTTTCTGATCTAGCAATAAAAACGTATGGCCTTTCACACAAGAAGTATCAATAGAAAGCAAAGTGGGTGATATGCAACTATTAAATTTGGACATGATGGAAAATAGAAGCTATTCAATATTTATTCATTGTAAGAAGCTCAAAAATAAATAACAAAATTGGTGGTGTTATTTATCTGTACTCTCTTAATGACTAAAAATAAGAATTGATATATCTTACATTGTTTGTTTGTTTGTTTATTGATTTTAACGGCATATCAACCCGTCTGGGGTTGTGTCATGCCTAACGGTTAGGAAATTATACATATCGTGTATTTATATTTATACTTTTTAGTAATTGGTTTTAAAAATGTGTTAGCATCCAGGGGTGAGTTTGGACGCTTCTCATGGGGCAATGGTTAACGAGCTAGGTTAGCAAGTTATCTGTTTCTCTCTTAATGACTTAAAATAAGAATTGATATATCTTACATTGTTTGTTTTGTGTTTATTGATTTTAACGGCATATCAGCCAGTCTGGGGTTATGTCATAACTGTTAGGAAATGATACATATCGTGTATTTATATTTATACTTTTTAGTAATTGGTTTTAAAAATGTGTTAGCATTATTGGGGATTATGTTGTATGGTATTGATTTGTTTCATGTCTATATTCTATGGTATAATTTTTATTTCCTTCAAAAAAGAGAGAATATCCTCCATGTTGACATCTTCGAACAGATCTTTCATATTGTTCGCTTTAAAATAACGGTTTCTGATGTGAGCAAGAAACCTGCATTCCATGAATAAGTGCTTAACTGTCAAAGGTGTTTGACATGTTCCACATTGTGGTTGTTGTTCTTGTTTGAATATATTGGAGTGCGTTAGTCTTGTATGACCAATGCGTAATCGGGACACAATGACTTGTTCCTTTCTATTATTCCTTTACATTGTCTTAAAAAACAAAATGTACACAGTTGATAATGAGATGTGTATTGTCCTTTCTCATGTAGAGACTAGAAGTGGCTACCCACCGTCGCCTGGGTAAGAGAAATAGGGAGGAAACCTGCGTATTGATTTGTTTACTTTTGAGATATATAAATGCTGAACATTTTTAAGTAGAATTTCAATACTATTTCCATGTATATTTTGATTTTGAATATCTTCAAATATAACTCAAATCTTTATAATTTTCTGTCTCAGAGAAATATCATTTTCACTCTGGCTCGGAGCGGTAGTACCTGTTAGGGTCCGATATATGGGTTAAATAAAAAAATTGGGTTTAAAAATGTTTAAAAAATGTTTTTAAAAAGAATTAAGTTTAAAAAATAGTTTTAAACAACTGAGTTAAAATTAATTTAAAAAGATGTGAGTACCCATCAAGAATGAATAAAACAAAATAATTAAATAATTAATTTTAAATTTTAAAAAAGCTCCAGAATTCGAATCTCACCAGTTGCTCCAGTTTAACGTCATATCCAGGATCGTTAGTGTCGAGGGAACTGTACATCGACCCGAGTTCAAATCCTGGACGAGGCGGTTTGCATTTTACATAACGCTAATACGCTTGGGAAAGGTATGTATCCAACTACTCTCCCCCCAGCTATGGATAGATAATAGGGTAGACTTGGCTTATTAGCCTTGGTTAGGTAACCAGTCTAGGAGAAGGAAAACTCTGAATTCAAACCTGTTGAACTCCGCTTAAGATATTGTCTTTGTGTCACATCCTGCTCGTGCGGAGGGGTTAGCAAATATGTATATGATAAAATGGTTTATTAAGGATTCCGTCCTTAAGAATCATGGGTTACCGCCCACGATTCATAATGGCCTTCTTTCTGGTGTAGCAGGTGGCCCAATTGGGGTGTTACTTCCTGCAAAGGAGGTAAAGTAAATAAAGTCGTCGGGTGGCCTAATGTCGGTATCAGCCAATCGGCGAGGGAGTATATCCCCTTTTCACTAGTATTTCCATGTATATTTTGATTTTGAATATCTTCAAATATAAATTGCAAAGGAGATTGTTTTTGCGTCTGAGGTGGAGCACCACACCTACCATCAGCTCCTTACTTTACCGCACAGATCCTTGTGCTACTCATACGCTGAGTTGGCGAGGGCCGGTATCGAACTAGGAACCTTGTGGTTTCTAGCCGAACGCTCTACCGACTGAGTCAAACCGGCTTTTTGCAAAAGAGGTAAGATCCCTAAATAGGGTTTAAACATGTCGTTATGTAGAATACTGATAATTGTCATTCTGTGTTACTTTCACCCTTAGCCAGGATTGAACCTGCAGTCTGGAAATGACTGTTACAGATTATTAACTATTGGACAGTAGGACAGTCAAACACCTCCTCAGCTTAATGGACTCTTCCTGGCAGCAGTGGCAGATTTATTTAAGCTGTTATAGTGGGCTCATTAATGAACTAGTAACTTCATGTTAGGCTTGGTCAGTCAAACCAATTGTTGACTGTCTAACTGACTGACTTCAATAGTTTAGTTCTATGCACTTACCAGTATATAGATCTGTATCGCCCAACCCAGTCGGTTCCGGTTGTAGAATATTCTGAAAGTCTTTTGCTTACCATTATTTAGGAAAATTTCCAAATCTGTAAAAGATTTTTTAACAAATGCAGTTTTTTTAATCTAATTAGATAATTTGTTGCAAAAATGAATTACTCTATTAGAAAAAAGATCCAATTTGGTTAATAGACTTTTTGCGATATGCCTAGACAGTAAATTTCCAGTCCGTGGAGAAATGTTAAAAAATGTCTACCATAATTAGCAATTCCATTAATTATTTTAAAAGTTTCAATTCAATCACCTTTCATTCTTCGTACTCTTGAAGTAAAAAAAGTATGATAAAGTCTTCGGGGTGGCCAAAAGTCGGTATCAGCCAGGTAGTCTATCCACTTTTCACTAGCGCTAGACCAAGGAGTTCGTTCTTGCATCTGAGGTGAAGCGCCACACCAACCACCAGCTCCTTACTTTAACGCACAGATCCCTGTACTACTCATACACTGAGCTGGGGAGGGCCGGTATCGAACCAGGAACCTTGTGGTTCCTAGGCTGACACTCTACCGACTGAGCTAAACCGGACCCTAGTTAAACCTCGGGGTCGTCGAGGTGGCCTAAAGTCAGTAGTAGCCAGCGAGGGAGTCTATCCTCTTTTTACTAGCGCCAGACCAAGGATTTTATTTTTGCATCTAAGGTGGAGTGCCACACCTACCACCAGCTCATTACTCTACTGTACAGATCCCAGTGCTACTCATACACTGAGTTTGGCTAGGACTAGTATCAAACTAAGAACCTTGTTGTTCTTAGGCTGACACTCTACCAATGGAGCTAAACCGGCCACTAGTTAAACATAATGTCTCCAATATCGCCCTGTAACTATAATCTTCTTCTAATTTTATTAGTTTTGTCACTCTTTGTATGCCCTCCAATCTAAATATTACATTCCAATTTCCATGTCTAGACACTGGAGCCAGGGCCTAAGTACAATATTCTGTATAAGGTCCTATTAGATCTTTTTTTATCTTTTCTTTAAACAACTTTGGAAATGATGTTTCTAACCATCCATCAAATCATGTTATTTGCCCTCGATACAATCGACAAATTATGATTGATCCATATCTGAAGAGTAAAGAGAATGGTGTGTACATTTCCCCTATGAGTATTAGCATGAAGCCAAAGAGATATCAATTATCGTTAGTGGAATTGCGATGACCTCTAAAATTACCAAATTAGTATGCCCAAAGAAACTACACGTGGAGCCACAATAAAGTCGTGGATATTTTTGCTGGCATATCGAGATGTTATGAGACTGCAAATAAAGCTTTTAATAATATCACACAAAGCAATATATTTCGTTTATAGAAAGAATATTTAGAAACTTTCGCCTGGAATTAGGCAAAACCATTATTGCTTGATGATTGCTCGGACTGGTACCTTGTGATTTGGAACGTATCTCCAATTGAAATAACGTTAAAGGCCCACCGTTGATATTGTCATCTGGTCTGTTAAGTTAAAAAGGTTTTCGTCATTGAATTAACGGTTCCTTTGGAGGAAAAATCGACTGGGCATCAGAATAAGTTGGAAAATATAAAGATCTGCGAGAAAATGTGTCAGAAATGGCTGGATAACGAGTGTATTTCTCATCGAAGTTGGATGCCGGGGTTTCATTGCCAACTCACCCTCGACATTCATGATAATCTTGAACTTTCCTCATCAGAAAAAGGGAAATACATTAAAAAGATATTTAGGCTCTAACTGTCTCATCGTGGTATATCAATCCCATAGAGTTACAGTAATCCAACAAAGACTGATTGTATCATGAGATACAGCTGGGGCAGTCTGAGCTTATGGTAATGATGATTCGGCCCGAAACCATGCCTTAATGAGTTATCATCTGATGAAGACTTTGTTGGAAGCAATTCTGCTGTGCAAACAGCGGTCATTGTATGAATTTATTGTTAAAAGTTATTATCCAGGGGTCAGTTTGGACGCTTCTCATGGGGCAATGGTTAACGAGTTAGGTTAGCAAGCAACATCTGGTGAGTTCGATTCTCACCCAGTGCGTTGTGGAAGAATTGAACTTACTAACAACGATTTTGAGCTAACCTAACTTTAGCTAAGTAAACACAATTTTGAAGACGATTGGTAAAAAATCGGGAATGCCAAGTAAACCATTCTTCGATAATGTTATATAATGATACCACCAACTAACCGTAGGTGTGATTGACGGATGACAGGTCAGAGTTCTTAATTCCCAACCGTAGAAAACTATGAATATAATTACAGACAGTGTGAATTAAGAGTTAGATTTTTTTAAGTAAGATTTTGAGTTTCAGACGCCAAAGAAGGCATATATCTGGGGGCTTAAATGATAACCCACCATTGGGAGTGGGTTACAATTTATGATATAATTAATTTTTCCTACACTGAGAAAACAAAAAAAAAAATCTGCTCTTTATGAGACCAGTATAAAAATACAGAATTAGTTGGATTGTTTTTGTTTGTTTTTTTGTGTGTGTTGTATTTTTTGTATGTTTCCTTCTTTTTTCTTTTCTTTTCTTTCTTTGTTTTTTTTTTTTTTTGTAAAAACATGTTTGTCTGTTTTGTCCACCACCGAAGATTAATTGACGCCCATTTCACGCAATAACACTTACATACTTATCTTTAGTTTAGGAAACAGGAAAAATTTATACAGTGTTATAGCCCCGTCGGTAGAGCATCACATCAGAACCATAAGGTTTCGAGTTCAAAACCGGCTTTTACCAATTCAGCGTATGAGTAGCACAGTTTATGTGTAGTAAAGTAGGGAACTGACTGTAGGTGTACCGCTCCACCTAAACGCAAAAAACTCTAGTCTAGCACTAGCGAAAGGTGATAGACGCTTACATTTGCTCATTCCTGTTTGACAAAAACTGATGATCAAAACGTATTGAACTTAAAACTGTCAAGCTTCTAATCGCGCGTTTTCGGGGGGATAAGTCGAGTTTATTACCTGCCATCATAATTATAATGGTTGTGGTACTTTTCCATTCAACCCCTCCAATTCAATTCAAATATATCTAGCTACAGTACTTACACAATTCATAGACTATCTATGAATTATGTAATGTAATTGTTAAAAAGTATCGACAATAGATAGCCAGACAGTAGTCTAGATAAAAGTCTAGACATTATCACATTGTTATATGTATTTATTATTATTATTATTGATACTAGCAAAAACATGCACGCTCTGGGTGCAGATAATAATTTTAATGTAATAAAATATTAGATTGGATTAAAAAGACTGACGAAAATAATATGAATGCATATAAAAGATTACACTTATTCTTGTTTTATTTTAATTTATTTCTATATAAAAGTATACATAGACTTGCTTTTAATATATTTGAGAATAAAACACTGATATTAGAAATCAGCAAACAAGTAATAATTTATTAAATTGGTTTTCTTAAAACCGGTATGAAAATTATTCCACAATTTTTACTATGTAATCCTTTATTTGTTCTTGATAAATAACACATTTGCAGGATTCTAAACTCCTTTATGAGTCTGGTTCCTTCATTTATCATTAGATTGAATAAAACTGTATTGAAAAAGACCAGCTTTAGCACGTGTGATATCTGTCTCATCAGCTGCCAATAGGAGTGATAACACAGTTTCGGTAGCTAAGGAGGACTGTCATTCTAGGGCTACCAGCTTTTTGATATACAATATATATATAAAGCAAACTACAGACAGTGTTTCAAGGTATCACCTTCTATCAGTGGAGTTATCCATTTTTAGCTGTTCTGGCGGGTTCGAGACCGAACGAACTTACGCTCGCGAACCTTCTTACCATAGGCCACAATCAGCTGCCAAGTATAGCAGGCTATTTAATCGCTATATTTCTAAGCGGAAATGAATTCACTAAGAGTTCTCAAACTTTGTAAACAATATATATATATATATATATATATATATATATATAGCTGGAGGGAAAATTGGATTCATGCCTTTCCCCAAGAGTATTAGCCCTATGTGAAATGCAAACAGCTTCGTCCAGGAATTGAACTCGGGTCGACGAGTCCATTTCCTACGTCTAAGCATTACACGCGCCTCCTTATATACATATATGTGCCGTTGTATTTAGTTGTAGCTGTAGTTAATTGTGTGTTTATTACCATTTAATTGATTGTATTATATTTTTTATATTTATAATTTTCTTGAATTTTTATCTATCTCTGAGATTCTTCTTTTTTTCATATATTGTATTTATATCATTTTTATTTTATATTGTGTATTTAATTATTAATATCTCGTTTATCTGTTTATTACTCGTTCAGCATATCGACTATATAATGGTGTGAGATGATAGATAGATAGATAGAGAGAGAGAGAGAGAGAGAGAGACGGGATGATGATAAGGGGGTGATAAGGTGAGTATACATTTGGTTCTTACTCGTTTTCTATTTTTTTGCTAATTGTCGCGCTATATATTCTTCAGGGCTGATTTTTACTCTAGTGGGTTGCAGTTGGGCTTTCTTCTGGGGGTTGATATCTTCTCTTAGGTTTGGGTGGATGTCGACCCATCTCTTTGTTTCATTAATTAATCAAGACTTTATTGTTTTTATTTATATCTTTTTATTAAATCACCCAGCTCAAAACCGCGCGGCGAAGGCGAAATCTTTGAGAGACGTCTTCTCTTAGCAAGTGACTAATACAAACACAAAATGTTACACGCTTCTATTGCACCTTTCTGGAAGTGGTTAAATCGAGGTTTAACTTGCCATCATAATTATAAGGTTATGGTATTTTCATTAACCCCTCGATTTTGAATCTTCACGATTCAATTCAAATATATCTAGCTACAGTATTACATTCATAGGCACTATGAATTATGTAACATTTCCATATTCATTGGTATACTGTTTTATACCTTTTATATATGTGTATATAAAAGTACGATAATAGAATTCCAGGAAGAGTCTAGAAGTAACCCCTAGACATTATATTTGTCTCTAAATTGCCTCATATATTCATTTGATTCATTCATAAATTTTTTATTATTCTATATGAAGACATGATGAGAATTTTGCCAATATAATAGACAATGTAACAAGAGGAAAATATTAAAATAATTGGTATTATTAGATTTTTCATTTTGGTGTCATCACTTTATTGTTATATACACAGGTGGCCCTTGGGGGAGTCTTACCTCCTGATAGGTGAGTTTATGCATTCTAAGCCCCAGCGACAGGGGGTCTTCCTGCAGATGTTAAACTTGTGTTATAAAATAAGTGATGACACAAAATGAAAAATCTAAATATCTAATTAATTTTTATATTTTTCTGGTTGACATTGTCTTATATTGCAATTTCATCATGTATATATATGAGATGTAATAAAATTTATTGGAGTGAATCATAAATGAATAATATGGCATATAGGACAAAGTGCTAATGTTGGTTTACTTCTAGACATGCTTCTGAATGTCTTTTTATCGTTCTTTTTGATTATACACATATATAAATAGGGTTATAACAGTATACCAATGAATATGGAAATTGTTAATAATTCATAGGTGCTATGAATTGTGAAGCTACTGTGCTAGTATAATTTTGAATTGAATCGTTGAGATTCAAATCGAGGGGTTGAATGGAAAGTAATAACGTTATAATTATGAGGGCAGTTTTAACTGCGATTTAACCCATTCCAGAAAGGTGGAATTAGAAGCGTGTACAGTTTTGTGTTTGTAGTTAGTCACTTCTAAGAGAAGACGGTTCTAAGATGTCGCTTTGCGCGGGTTTTGGAGTGGGGTTGTTTAATAAAGATATAAATAAAAAATAAAAGCTTGCTTAATTAATGAAACAAGAGTAATTGGTGAATCAGGAAATAAGAGAAGATATCACCCAGAAGAAAGGCGAATGGCAAGCACTAGAGTATAGCAATCAGCCTGAAGAATATATAGGCGACAGGTTAGCAAAAAATAGGAAACAATGAGTAAGAACAAATGTATAACTCACATTAATCACCTAACCCCCCCCTCATCATCCGTTCTCCTCTCTCTCTCTTCTTCCTCTATCTATCTATCTATTATCTCAACATTAATAATAGTCGATTGCTGAAGAGTATATAAGATACACGAGATCTTAATAATTAAATACACAATATAAAATAAATGATTTAAGATACAATATATGAAAAATAGAAGAATTTAGAGATGGATAAATTTCAAGAAAATTATAAATTAAAAATATCATACATCATTAAATGGTATTTAAACACAATTAACTACGCTTACAAATAATAAACGGACATATATGGTATATAAGGGCGCGTGGTGTAATGCTTTAGAGTCGTAGGAAATGGACTGTCGACCGAGTTTCAATTCCTGGAGAAGCTGTTTGCATTTCAATGGCATATCTTGGGAATGGTGAATCCAATTTTCTCCAGCTATATTATATTATATATATAATATTATATTATTGTTTCAAGTTTGAGAACTTTAGTGATTATTTGCGTTAGACTTAGCGATTAATAGTGCTATACCTTGGCAGTGATTGTGGCCGTATGGGTAAGAAGGTTCGGCGAGCGTAAGTTCGTTCGGGTCTCGAACAGGGGTGGGGCGGCCAGAGACAGTGCTAAAAATGGTATAACTCACTGATGAGAGGTGATACTTGCACACGTTGTTGTAGTTTGCTTTATATATAATATTGTTATCAAAAAGTGGTAGTGCTAGGTAGAGTTGACTAGTCTGCTTAGCTACCGAACTGTGTTATCACTCTAGTTGGCCGCTGATGAGGAAGAGTATAACGTGTAAGCTGTGTCTTTCATAAGTTTTATTATCTAATGATAAATGCAGAACAGACTTCATAAAGGAGTTAGAATTGCAAATGTTGTTATTTATCAAGAAGCAATCAGGATTACATAGTAAAAATTGTGAATAATTTTCATACAGGTTTTAAGAAAACCAGATTTAATAATTATTATTGTGTTAGCTGATTTTAATATCATGTGTTTTATTCTCAAATAATTTAAAAGCAGTCTTGTATTACTTTATATAGAATAAATTAAATAACAAGAATAGTGTATTTTTTATATTGCATTCATATTTTATTTTCGTCAGTCTTTTTAATCCCAATCTATATTTATTAATTAAAAGTTATTATCTTGCCCAGAGGTGCATGTTTTTTGCTAGAAATAATAATAATTAATAATATAAAATGTGATAATGTTTGACTTTTATCTGACTACTGTTGGCTATCTATTGTCGATACTTTTTACATTAATTAATATTCATAGATGTCTATGATTGTGTAAGTATGTAGCTAGATATATATTGAATTGAATTGGAGGGGGGTTGAAATTGGAAAAGTACAACATTATATTATGAGTGGCAGGTATAAACTCGAGCTTATCGGGAATCGCGCGATTAGAGGTTTGACAGTTTTTAAGTAATACGTTTTGATTTATCAGTTTTTGTCAAAAGGATGAGGCAATGTAAGGCGTTATCACTTTTGCTAGTGTAGACTAAGAGTTTTTTGGGTTTTTTGGTGGAGCGGTACCTACAGTCAGTTTCCCTTTTACTAACATAAACTGTGCTACTCATACCTGAATGGTAAAGCGGTTTTGAGTCGACTTATGTTCTGATGTGGAATTGCTTACAGAGGGGTATAACATGTATAAATTTTTCCTGTTTCTAAATAAAGATAAGTATGTAGTGTTATTGCGTGAATGGGCGTCAATTATTTGGGGGGACAAAACGACAATCTGTTTTACAAAACAAACAGAAGAAAAGAAAGAAAAAAGAAGGAAAATACAAAAATACAAACAAAAACAAAACAAAAAAATCCAACTAATTCTGTTATTTTTTATGAGCTGGTCTATAAAGAGCGGATTTTTGTTTTTTTGTTTCTGCCAGTGTAGGAAAAATTAATTATATATAATTGTAACCACTACATGGTGGGTTATCATTTTTAAGCGCCAGAATTATTCCTTCTTTTGGCGTCTGAAATCAAATCTTATTTAAAAAAATTAACTCTCTTCTTCACACTGTCTGTAATTATATTCATATTTTTTTTTCGGTTTTATACGGTTGGGAATTAAGAACTTCTGATCTGTATCGTAATCCTGGTTAGTTGTGGTGATGGTCATTATATACATTATGGAATGGTTTTACCTGCAATTCCGATTGGTTGTTACCAATCGTCTTTCAAATGTTTTATTAGCTAAGTGGTAGCTCAAATCGTTGTTAGTAAGTTTCAATTTCACCAACGCACTGGGTGAGATGAACTCAGATGTTTGCTTGCTAACCTAACTCGTTAACTCATTGAGATGAGAACGTCAACTGAACCTGGATATAATTTTAACAATAATTCATAAAGACGCTGTTTGACAGGCAGAATTGCTTAACAAAGTCTTCATAGATGATAATCTGGATAGGCTGGTTTCGGGGCCGAATCATCAATTACATACGTAGACTGCACAGCTGTATCTTCATGATTACATCGTGCTTTTTGATTTGTACTCTATGGGATTGATATTCCGATGGCAGTTAGAGCCTAAATATCTTTTTTTATGTTTTTCTTTTCTGATGAGGAAGTATCAAGATTAGTCATGAGTTTTTTTTTTTTTTTTTGTCGAGGTGAGTTGGCAATGAACCCGGCATCCAACTTTGATGAGAAAACACTCGTTTCCAGCATTTCTGACACATTGTTTGAGATTTTATATTTTTTCAACTTATTCTGATGTGCCAGCTCGTGTTTTCGCTAAGTGAACCGTTAATTCAATGACGAACTTTTTCCTTAACGACGATGACAATATAACGGTGGGCCTTTACCGTTATGTTCAATTGAGATCGAGTTCAATGGTTAAGGTAAGTCCGGGCAATATCAGCAATAATGGTTTGTGCCTATTTCAGGCGAAGTTCTAAATTTTTTTCTATAAGAAATTATTGGCTTTTGTTGGTGATATTATTACAGTTTTGCAGTCTATAACATCTCGATATTTGCAGCAATATCACGACTTTTTGTGGGTACGTTGGGGGGGGGGGGGGGTAGTTTCTTTGGATACTATTTTGGTAATTTTAGAGGTCATCGAATTCATAACGATTAATTGAATATCTTTTGGTTCATGTAATACTCCCATAGGGGAAATGTAAACATTCTCTTTACTCTTCAGATATGGTATATAATTTGTGATTGTATGGGGGCAAATACATGATTTGATGGATGGTTTAGGAAAATCATTTCCCAAGTTGTTTAAAGAAAGATAAAAAAGATCTAATAGGACTTAAAAATTTGTACTTAGGCTGGCTCAGTGTTAGACTGGAATTGGAATGTAATATTTAGATTGGAGGGCAATCAAGAGTGCAATATAAAATTAGAAGAAGATTATAGTTTACAGGGCGATTTGGGCATTTTGTTTAACATAGTGCCGGTTTTAGCTCATTGGTAGAGTGTCAGCTAAGAAAAAAGGTTTGTTTGATCTAGTCTAGCCAAACTAGTGTATGAGTAGCTGGGATATGTAAGTGAGTAATGAGCTGGTGGTAGGTGTGCTCACTTAGATGCAAATAATAAATCTTGGTCGGGCTAGTAAACAGAGGATCGACTCGTCGTGGTATACTGACTTTAGGCACCTCGAGACCCGAGGTTAACTAGGTCCGGTTTAGTCTCAGTCCGGTAGAGTGTCAGCCTAGGACCACAAGGTTCTGGTTGATACCGGCCTCGCGCTCAGTGTATGAGTAGTAAGGGTCTGTGCGTTAAAGGTAAGAGAGCTGGTGGTTGTGTGGGCTTACTCAGACCTGCAAGAACGAACTCCTTGGTCTAGCCTAGTGAAGAAGTGGATAGACTCCTGGTGATACGACTTTTGGCACCCGAAGACTTTATCATACTTTTTATTCAAGAGTAGAAAGAATGAAAGGGTTGATTGAATTGAACTTTTAAAATAATTAATGGATGTATGCTAATTATGGTAGACATTTTTTACATTTTCACGGACTGGAAATTTACTGTCTAGCATATCGAAAAAGTCTATTACAAATTGGATCTTTTTTTCTAATGAGTAATTCATTTTTGCAAATTATATAATTAGATAAAAAAACTGCATTTGTTAAAAAATTTTAAGATTTGGAATTTTTCCTAATAATGGTAAGCAAAGGAGCGAAGGGAGATTTCAGAATATTCTACACCCGGACCGACTGGGTTGGGCGATACAGATTATATATGTGTAAGTGGATGAACTAAATATTGAAGTCATTTTTGTAGTTAACAGTCACAATTGGTTTGATGACCAGCTAACTGAAGTTATCTAGTTTCATTAATGAGGCACTATAAAGCTTAAATATCCTGCCCACTGTGGCAGGAGAGTCGCTTAAGTGAGGAGGTGTTTGACTGTCCATGTCCTAGTTAATAATTGTAAGTCAGTTCAGCTGCAGGTTCAATCTGGTAAGGGTGAAAGTAACACGAATGACTTATCAGTATTCTACATAAACGACATGTTTAAACTATTTTAGGGATTACTTCATTTTGCAGCGACGGTTTGACTCAGTCGCGTAGAGCGTTCGGCTAGAAATAAAGGTTCTGGTTCGATGCCGGCCCTCCCCAACTCAGCGTATGAGTAGCACAGGGATATGTGGTAAAATAGGAGCTGATGGTAGTGTGTGGCTCTACACCTCAGACGCTAAAAAATTTGCGCATCTTCTACCACGGTGTTCATTCCCCCATCTTGGCGGATAACACTTTGCAATTTATATTTGAAGATATCAAAAATGGAAAAATATACGGAAATCTAGTGAAAAGGGGATTTCCTCGCCGATTGGCTGATACGAAATTTAGCCACCCGACGACTTTATTTATTTACTCTTTGCACGGAGTAACCCAATTGGGCACATGCTTAATAGAAGAAGGCATTATGAATCGTGGGCGGGTAACTGATTTTAGGACGGAATCTTAATAACATTTTATCATATACTATTTGTAACCCTCGACGAAGGATGTTGGAACAAAGACATAATGTAAGCGGATACAGGTTTTGAATTAGAGTTTCTTCTCCCTAGACTGGTTACCTAACAAGGACTAATAATGCCAAGTCCAGCTATTTTATCATAGCTGGGGGGAGAGTAAAGTTTTGGTCATACTTTCCCAAGCGTTTAAGCGTTATGTAATGGCAAACAGACTGTCAGGATTGAATGGGTCGATGTACAGTTCTGACACTACGATCCTGGATATGACGTTAAAACTGGAGAACTGGTGAGATTTCGAATTCTGGAGCTTTTTAAATTTACAATTAATTTATTTAATTATTTTGTTTTATGTCATTTTGATGGTACTCAAATCTTTTTAAATTAATTTTAACTAGTTTTGTTTAAAATATTTTTTTAAACATTAATTTTTTAAAAAATTTTTAAACTTTTTAACCAATTTTTTTATTAACTCATATATAGCCTAAACAGGTACTACGCCGAGCAGAGTTGGAAAAACTGATTTCTCTGCAGAAAATTATAAAGATTTGAGTTATATTTGAAGATATTCAAAATAAAATTACATGGAAATAGTATTGAATTCTATTAAAAATGTTCAGCATTTAATATTAAAAGTAACATCAATACGCAGTGTTTCTCCTATTTCTCTTAACAGGGACGGTGGGTAGCCATTTAGTCTTACATGAGAAAGGAAATAACTTCATTATACTGTGTAATTTTGTTTTTTAAGACAATGTAGAAGGAATAATAGAAAGGACAATATTGTGTCGATTAGCATTGGTTACAAGCTAAGCCTCCAATTCTTCAACAGAAGCAACACAACAATGTGGAAATGTAACACATTGACAGTTAGCACTTATTCTGAATGAGGTTTCTTGTCACTCAGAAATCCCGTTATTTTAAAGCGAAAATATGAGAAGATCTGTTCGAAGATGTAACATGGATGATATTTCTCTTTTTTGAAGAAATAAATTATACATAGAATATAGGACATGAACAATTGCATCCATACAACATTCCAATATGCTAACACTTTTTAAACGCAATACTAAAAGTATAAATATAAATACACGATTGTATCATTTCTCTAAAGTTAGGATGACATAACCAGACTGCTGATATGCGTTAAAAATTCATAACACACAAAACACCAATGTAGATATATAATTTTATTTTAAGTCATTAAGAGAGAAAGATAACTTGTAACTAGCTGTTTAACCATTGCCATGAGAAGCGTCCAAACTCACCCTGGATGTAACACATTTTTTACCCCAATTAAAAAAGTATAATATAATACACGTATGTATATTTTCTACGTTAGGATGAACAACCGCAGACGGGTTGTTATGCCGTTAAAATCAAATAACAAACAAACAAACATGTTAGATATATCAATTCTTATTTTTAGTATTAAGAGGAAGTAAGATAAATAACACACCAATTTTGTTATTTATTTTTTGGCTTCTTACAATGAATAAATATTGAATAGCTTTAATTTTCCATCATGTAAATTTAATAAGTTGATAATAAGCCACTTTGTTTCGTATTGTCTTCTTGTGTGAAAGGCCATACGTTTTATTTGCTAGATCAGAAACGCGAGGCCATCGAACAAACAAACAAGAAAGAAAGAAAAGAGAGATTTTTGAATAATTCACTTGTATCTTTTCAAAGAACATGAATCAAGATAGAACTATTCAATAATTCCTTTATATAATTCATTTCTCTTTTTTGAAACCGTCATGCAAGGAGACATGAAACCTGAAGAAAGCAGCTGACTTGAAAGGGATTGTATCTTAATTTTTATTGATTACGATTGGCACGGGTGAATGCAGCTAGATAATCAATTATTTCTTATTGAGAATATTTGGACGCTTGTTGATATTTTACTTGTGGTGTAATAAGTTATCTTCAGCCTTCACCAGGCGATACACAAGATTGGATTATCAGGATATAAAATGTATCCGAGAAAACACGATGTTATTTTGTAGAATTCAAATCAATTCTAAGATTAAGATACAGCAATGTCGTTGTAGTTTCTTCCGAATCCCACAGGCCGAATTACACAAGGTTGGACTTGTAAGGTTAAGAGTAACAAGAAACACCGATTTTATCTTAGACTTCAATAATAAATGCTTGGGGATATTTGCTAAGAGATGAATTGACGCGCTCTATTAGAAAAAAAAGAAGGAGCAAAAGTACTGAAAGCCATTGAGAATTGCGTTGAGGTGAATAAAGAATTGAGGAATATATAACAAGAGAAGAGAGACTGTTACGAGCAAGATACTAATAATAATAATATTAATAATAATAATAAATTAATATAATAATAATATATAGATAGAAGAAGAACGAGAAGAAGAGAGGAAGAAGAGAGAAGTGTCAACTGGGGGCTCTTGCAGTTCCGGAGATCACAGGGTGAGTTGACAGAAAACGCAAGATCGATAAATACTGACCTATGTGCAGAATTGAAAATGTGGAATATGAGGGTGCAAAGTGATAACCAATTGGTATTGGTACACTTGGAATGGTCTAAAAACTTGGAAAAAAGACTGGAGGACCTGGGAATTGGAGTGAATTGAAACTATCAGAATACTGCATTCTGCAAACGCTAGAATATCTCAGAAGAGTCTGGAGACATGAGGATTTTTGTTGTCACTCAGATTCGCTGATGGTGAAAAATCAAGAGTGGAAAAAATAATGATAATGTTTAAGACTTTACGCCTATAGATTGAATTGGACAGACCCTTTGTGCAAGAAAAGAAGGAGAAAAAGGACTTGGAAAGATTAAGGATTGTGTGGATGGTACATTATCAAGATTGAGTTGAATATATAACAAGAGCAAAGAGAAATGGTTACAACTTGCTGTTACATATAATAACACACAACAAAAAATAAAAATTTTACATTGGACATTTCCAATCACAGAGGCATTGACCAATGAAAATGAATAGAGTGTTTAAGATCGTTGGTAATTTGCCTAACTGCTAACTAGATTTAATAAACAGAAGGATTTCAAGGATACAATGGATTCTTGGCTACGGAGAGTACCTCTTTTTTCTCCAAGGATTTTTTAAGGATACAGAAATGTCTTTTGTACCTTTTCTTGTATACTGACTCTTTACTATATGACATAAGTGCACAATTAGCGGTGGCGTAGTGGATGGCTAGCGTCGGTGGTAAATGGATTCGGTGATCAGTTCAATGCGGAATGAGGATTTACATAATGTTATAATTGGAAAAGGTATGCATCATAATCTGTGTTCAGTTTTATTGTAAGTAGTAGGGTTTGAACTTTGGTTTTAGGAACAGTCTACGAGAATGAATATGTTAAGCTTAGAATGATATGTCTTACATCCTACTAGTATGGAGTGGTTCGTATATAGTATATATGTGAAAAAATTTAAACAGACTGAATAGAGGATTACACAAATTTTTCTATCTATTCTGTGATATATAATTTCTTATTTATGCGTGAAGATGATATATTTAATAGATCGAACTGCAGGTCGGCCATACTCCACTTAACCCATTTAAACCCCTGTGTTTTTTCAACTTTTCTTGATATATATATATCTATATTATATTATATATATATTCGGATTGACATACTGTTTTTTAACGTGGGAGCGACGCACAAACGAAGCGGGGGAGGTCTAAATTTTTACCTAGCTTGATCTGTGCAGTAAAGGGGGGGCTGATTGTAGTTGTGCGTAGACGCCAAAAAACAATCTCCTATCAGTGCTTGTGAAAGTGTATAGGTACCTCGATGTTCGCTGGTACGAAATAGGCATCCATCTGCCTTTCTTTTTTAAGTACTAATGTTAAATAGTGCGCAGAGATATACATTAGATTACTTATGAAAAAACTTATATTTTACCATTAGGATTAAGGTTAGTGTGAGGTTTTGGGATTTGTTTTTAAGGGTTAGGGTAAGTGTTAGGGTTTGTGTTGTGTTGGGNATATAACAAACTCGCCCAGCCAGAGAGAGACATACAGAAATACGAATAAAATAGTCAAATACCTGCCAGAAACCAGATACGTTTGTTATATATATATATATATATATATATATATATATATATGGTATTTGTCGAAAAAGTGACTTACCGGTGAAAATGGTCACAATGGTTAGTTGATTCAAGTTTCACAATGATAAGACAAGAATATAATAAATATAAAGTGCTCAATACGTCAGTAGAGCAAAATACACACACACACACACACACACACACGCATATATATATATATATATATATATATATATATATATATATATATAGCTATCATTGTCAACTCATATCTTCACATGTTGATATATTATCGTGTTCATCTCTCGCTTTTCTCTCTCTCTTCTCTCTCTCTCTTCTCTCTCTCTCTCTCTCTCTCTCTCTCTCTCTCTTTCTTTATATATACATATATATACCAACTCGCCACATGTCATTGAGGAAGCGGTGAACCTCGTCGTGGTTTCAAATTCCCGACACCACTCGTGAGCAGGTCAAGCACATGCGCATGTGAATGCACAAGAAAGACAATATTTTTGCCCAATAACTGCATGAAGAGTGTCCTTGTGTCGATAGCGCTTACATACACACACATATATATATATATATATTTTATATATATTTTTATATATACTAGCAAATATATGCACCCTCCGGGTGCAAGTATTCAAGTTTAATGTAATAAAATATTATATTAAATTAGAAAGGCTAATAAAACTAAATAAGAATACCGATAAAAAGTATAATAAAAGATTTGAAACAGAGGGAGTATAATCGAAAAATAGAACAACTAAAACTTACTCTTCCATCACTCTCGTCTTTCATTGTTATTTTTTCTAATTTAAGTATTTAGTTATAAGAGGAAGTAAAGAATAAAATGACACTTATTTTTTTCATATTGTTCATGTTTAATGGATTTCTTTATAGATTTCAATTGAAGAGATTTTTGCTTATATTCATTAAAATAAAACCAAACAGTTAGAAATCAATAATACTAAGCACATATTTATTAAATTCGATTTTTTAATATTAATATGCAAATTAGCCTTCCCGTTCACACTGTAAACCGCTATTTTGTTGTATATATAAATATAATTGCATGTTGTCAGTATGTAGACATAGTTAACAGTATTAATAATGTAAGACAATTTTATTAATAATTGAGGTTTAGATAAAAATAAAATCATGGAGAATGTTATGTCAATAACTAAGAGAATTGTGACTTGAGTAGGAATATAGTTTCGGTTACAGACAGAAAAACACACAATCTCCATTATAATAAGATTTGTTACATATATTTTATATTTTATATTTTTTGTTTTATCTTTGCTTCATACTTATTCAGACTTATTTAATTTTCATAGTTGTTAATTTGACTGGCTACTATCCCCTAAAAAAACTTGGCCCTGAAAAATGTTCTTTTTTCTCATTTGCAATGACTTCCTGTCACCATAGTGAAAGACTTTTAATGTATACATTGTGCAAAAAAATGTTTGAGGGGGGAGAAGATTCTACATTGAGAAAAATTTTCTGTTATGCAATTCAAATTATTGATGACTATTCATTTGATGAGACTTGATTTGGGGAGCTTTGTTATTTCGATTTATAAAGGCCCCAATTTTGGTCGAAATAAATTTATCATGGAATAACGGTGTTGAGTTTTTCCTTCCTTTCAAAGATATACTTCCTCATCTCGTTTCATTTTTAAAAGAATGCCAACACTATTCAGACAACACTAATGTCCTGATGAATGTTTTATGTGTAACAAACCAAAATGTTTTAATATCGACTTCACCATCTACAAATAAACTTTCTTCCGGTATATATATATATATATATATATATATATATATATATATAATATTAATATATATATGTGTGTGTGTGTGTGTGTGTGTGTGTGTGTGTGTGTGTGCACATACCAACATCTATGTTCCTAAAGATTAAGTGATTGAAAAGTTTACCTGTGTGTAAAGAGAGAGAGACAGAAGAGAGAGAAGAGAGAGAAGAGAGAGAGAGAGAGAGATAGAGATAGATAGATAGGGAGAGAGAGAGAGAGAGAGAGATGTGAAGTATTTTTTTTTTTAGGAGTGGGAAAAGATTCTACATTAAGAAAAAATTTTCTGTTATGCAATTCAAATTATTGATGATTATCCATCTGATGAGACTTGATTTGGGAAGCTTTGTTAAATCAACTTAGATTTATAAAGGCCCCAATTTTGGTCGAAATGAATTTACTATGGAATAACGGTGTTGAGTTTTTCCTTCCGTTTAAAGATATATATATATATATATATATATATATATATATATATATATCCAAATTGCCACTTTAACGTTTCTGTTGCAGTGGCATTAGTAATTCATCACGAATGATCAATACATCATAAAGATAGAGCTATAATAATAATAATAATAATAATAATAATAATAATAATAATAGTGGAAAAGAGTATCCATCTATATGATCTCATTTTAGGACTCTTGGTTAAATTACTAATGCAGATGAGATCATATAGATCAAAACCATAGACCCATAACTCTTTTACACAGTTTTTCGCATCTATTATTAGACTCCTTTGAAGCATCAAGTTAATATAATTATTCTATAAGTTATTAGAGAAGATAAAATCCGTCTCTTACCTTTGTAATATCTGTTGAAAATGAGTTTGAATTTGTTTTTATATATATATATATATATATATATATATATATAATCTTGTCTGGTTAACTTCCGTGAATATTTCTACATACACACACACACACACATATATATATATATATATATATATATATATATAAAATAATAAAATTCGAAGGCAAAAAAAGAAAAAGAAGAGAAATAACACAAAAAAAAGAAAGAGAGGGAGAAAAGAATAAGAAATGAAAGGTGAAAGCGAAACAAAAGCTAAGTATGTAAAAAAAATTTTCTATTAACGGTTTTTATTTATTTGTTCATTTTTGTTTTTTGAAATTATGACATGCTCACACGGTTGCTACACATTGCAACACATTGCAACATCTTACCGGATGTCAGCCTTGTTCTCAACAAAACTTTTAAGAAAGAAAAAAGAAAGAGAGAAATAAGAAATTACAGTTATTCGCCCATTCATAAAGGAGGAGAAGAAGAAAGAGAGGAAAAAAAGGAGAGGAAAAGGAAATAAGAAGAGAAATTATAACCACACAAATAAAAAAAATCATAAGCACGTCATTTCTGAAATAAATCTCTGATGATAAAGCTTCGCTTTGAAATCGATTAGACATATAAACATCTTTTTGTCTTTATTTTTTACGCATTGTATTGCCTTCGAATTTTATTATTTTATAACATACTTAACAATGCTTCAAGCAAATTACCAATTACTTTTATATATATATATATATATATATATATATATATATATATATATATATATATGTGTGTGTGTGTTGAAAGGATAAATAAATAAAGGAAAGAAAATGTTGAATGGATAAAATTAGTTTAATGAATTACCAAACACGTGTTTCGGCCAGGAGTTTGTTCCTGTACACATTGTATTCTATTTATTATTATTTTAAATATGAAATAAAATAATAATAATAATAATAATAATAATAATAATAATAATAATAAAATATTTATACATACAAAGAAAATGGCCTTCTTCAGGGTAAAATGTTTGTTTATTTCTCCTATCAACATATTGCCGGATTCGTTTCCATTTTTCAACATATATATATATATATATATATATATATATATATACCCGTAGGTCTAATCCGAGTATTATACGATGGTCAAAATTGCTTCTACTGATAATGTAAACCTTGTATTAACCCTTTGACCAAGAGCGTCTGGGATTTGTAACACTAACTCGAAGTAGATATAACCATTTGGCCTGAAGTAGATAAAACAGTGCCGCTCTGAATTCCGGTATAAGAATATTCATTTCTAAATTTTCAGCTATTTCTCAGACTGAAGCTCTGATACCGAGAAGTTCAATAAAATGTCTTGGCTCTAAGGGATCTAAGGTTTAAAGCGCGGATTTTACACTAAAAACAATATATGTATATATCTTATTATAATGGAGATTGTGTGTTTTTCTGTCTGTAACCGAAACTATATTACTACTCAAGTCACAATTCCCTTAGTAAGTTACGTCACATCCTCTATGATTCTATTTCTATTTAAACCTCAATCAATAATAAAACTGTTTGACATTATTAATACTGTTGGTCTTACCTAAATACTAATAACATGCAATTGTATTTATATATACAACAAAATACCAGTTTTCAGTGTAAACGTAAAGCTAATTTGCATATTGATATTAAAAAAACTGATTTTAATAAAAATGTGCTTGGTATTATTGATTTCTAATTGTTTGGTTTTATCTTAATGAATATGAGTAAAAATATCTTCAATAAATCCTAAAAGAAATTCATTAACAAGAAGAAATAAGTGTAATTTTATTCTTTACTTCCTATTTTAACTAAATAGTTAAATTAGGAAAATTTAGCATTGAAAAACGGAAGTGATGAAAGAGTAAGTTTCAGTTGTTCTATTTTCCGATTATACCCCCTCCGTTTCAAATCTTTTTATTTGAATTCTTAATTAGTTTCACTAGCCTTTCTGATTTAATCTAATATTTGATTACATTTAAACTTAAATACTTGCACCCGGAGGGTGCATATATTTGCTAGTATATATAAGATTTTTGGATGTTTGTTTTATAGAAGCGTTATTTTAAATAAAGTATATATTATTATTTATATTTTTGCTTGAAGGCAATTACAATGCGTATATCGTATAAAATTCGATAATTATAGAAAATAACCATGACAAGTGAATTTCGCAAATGATCATGCGATGCTAGAACATCGTACAGTCTGTTTCAATTTATATATTATATATATATATATATATATATATATATATATGTGTGTGTGTGTGTGTGTGTGTGTGTGTGTGTGTGTGTGTGTGTGTGTGTGCGCGTGTGTCCCTATAGAGGTTCGTCTATAAAAGATAAGTCCCATTCCAACGGGCATGTAGTGTACCAACTGAGATTAATCGAAAACTCGATTAATTCAACGGATGTAACCCTGAAGAATCAGTCGATGAAACTCGAGTAGGTTACTCTTATCCATTATATAAAAAAAAGTTTGCTCTACATTGTATTGAGCACTTTGTATTTGTTTTTTCTCAGTCTTAACCCCTGGATACTGTGCGCTTCCAACGATCGTACTCGTACCCACTGGTAAGCTACTGCTCATACATTAACATATATATATATATATATATATATATATATATATATATATATATATATATATATATAACCACAATTTAAGTTTCAACAACAAAAGATATGAAAATAGTACCACCTTATCAAAATATATATGGCAGATCAAGGAAAAAACGGGCAGAACACCTACAGTAAAATGGGAAATAATTAAAAAAGCCCAGGCATACAAAGACGGACAACGTTGCGATCTTTGCTTAGAAGAAAAGTTGTGCATACTACAAAATGCAAGCAATAACTTGTTAAATAAGAGAAGTGAACTCGTTTCGAAATGTAGGCATTTAAACAAATTTTTACTGTGTCACTTACCACCTGACCCTAATTGATCCCTGAATTTTCGCTCTCCTTTTATTTATTTATTAAAAAAAAAAATTAAAAATTAAAAAAATCATCTGAACACCGCGTGCATTAACACCAATGCAAGTTTGTTTGATTATAATGTTTTTTAAATACAAATTTAACGTCATGACATTACATCACGTGAATACAATCCACGTCACATAAACGTTAAACAAGCCACAGTTTAAAAAAACAATTTTTAGCTTTACATTTCCCATCGCGTGAAAAACGCTTCATATAAACGCTATAAAATTTTATTTTTACCATTTCACGACTGGTTTTTGACATCTCAATCACTTCTCATCTGATGATTGGACTACCAAGAAACTTTAAGTTATGAGTGTGAAATCATAATATCACCATTAATTATATATATATATATATATATATATATATATATATATATATATATATATCTTATTATAATGGAGATTGTGTGTTCTTCTGTCTGTAACCGAAACTATATTACTACTCAAGTCAATATTCCATTAGGTATATATGTCACATTCTCCATGATTTTATTTTTATGTAAACCTCAATTATTAAAAAAATTGTTTTCCATTATTAATATGGTTGACCATATCTACATACTATTAACATGCAATTGTATTTATATATACAACAAAATAGCGGTTTACAGGGTGAACGGGAAGGCTAATTTGCATATTGATATTAAAAGTTCGATTTTAATAAATGTGCTTAGTATTATTGATTTCTAATTATCTTATTTTATCTTAATGAATATGACCAAAAATATCTTCAATAAATCTTAAAAGAAATCTGTTAACAAGAAAGAATAACTTTGATTTTATTCTTTAGTTTCTAAATTAACTGAATAGTTAAATTATGAAAATTTAGCAATGAAAGACAGGAGTGATGGAAAATGATGGAAGAGTTGGTTTCAAAGTTGTGCTATTTTTCGATTATACCCCCCCCCCTATGTTTCAAATCATTTTATCTTCATTCTTATTTAGTTTCATTAGTCTTTCTAATTTAATATATTTCATTACAGTAAAACATAAATACTTGCGCCCGGAGGGTGCATATTCTTGCTAGTATATATAAATATATACATTAGGGCTTCCGGAAATCCCTTTTTTTCTCAATAAAATGGTTTTAATGTTCGTCCGTGAGTTTAACTTTAACTGCGAAACAACCAAAATTTTACAAACAATATGTGGACGACACTTTCGTAATTTTCTCCTCCAGATCAGAAAGCAGACGTTTCTTCCATCTGATCAACCAACTCCACCCAGCGTTAACTTTCACATGTGAATTTGAATACAACAACAGTCTTCCCTTTCTTGATGTCCTTAGTTGAGCGCACCGACTCGGGTATACAAACCTCAGTTTATCGTAAACCAACATTTTCAGGTTCATCCACGCGCTGGAATTCGTTTTGCCCCCAAAGACGCAAAATTAATCTGATCAAAACGCTAGTTCACCGTGCCTTAATGATCTGTTCTAAAGTTAAACTCACGGACGAACTAGACAACATTAAAACCATTTTATTGAAAAACGGATTTCCTGAAGACCTAATATCTACTACAAGAAATATATATATATATATATATATATATATATATATATATATATATATATATTACTTTTATATATAAAATTACAAACTCACGTGAAGGGATTAAACGCAGACATCGGAATTCTCCGTTATTACAAATATTTCACAAACGCTGCCACTGTCGATAACAACAGAGACAAAGAAACCGTTGAACAGTAACATTTGACAAAGGGTATCTAACGAACCTGAAAATTTATGAAAAAAATAATTTAAAAATAAGTGAATCCAATACTCCATAATATCGAGTTCATTCATTTATTTATTTTTAATGCTTCACAATAACGCCTAATTTTTAAAAACAACATTTTTTTTAAATATATATATATATATATATTACTGAAGTCAGTTAGTCTACTGTTGGTTTTGATAACAGCAGCTAAGTAGAACTCAATATGGCGCTGCGAACAGGATGGAACCTGAAGATTGGGAAAGCTACTTCATCAAAGTAATTGGCTCACGTGGTTGACTAGGGGCGATTTTTGAGCATACCATGTAATTATCCCTAAAATTGCGGGTTGAGGCATCCATCCCAGGCCAGTACAAGATTGGGAAAGCTACTTCATACACACACACACACACACATATATATATATATATATATATATATATATAGAGAGAGAGAGAGAGGGGGGGCGAGAGATAGATAGATAGATAGATAGATAGATAGATTGTATAAAACAAGTAAACCCTGCTCTCGAGGAAGATTTCTTGAAGAATGAAAATTCATCAGGCACGCTAACACACACACACACACACACACACACACACACACATACAACATTTGTTTGGTTGGATTTTACATTCTTACTAGAAGTGGCTACCCAGCGTCGCCTTGGTAGAGGGGGATTTTTTAAAGGGTAGTCTGCCAGATCCATTATTACTAAATCGTGAGTTGGATCCCTGTAGGATGTCTCATTAAAACCCCCGCTTAAAAAAAACAACCTTCCGTTCATCCAGAAAAATTGATGTCTACTATTTTCAACATTAAATGCAAAAAATAAATGCCATGCTGTTATCATTTAGTTTTTCTTTATCTTCATCTGTTGATAGTGAATGTGTATATATATTTACTTAGTGGTTAATTGTTTAATATTTTCAATTTCCTCATGGCCATAAGGGAACAAAGAAGGGAACATTTGTACATCATGATATTATAGTGGTAAACGCTTGTACAACACGAATACCACTCTCTAAATTTTCATGATTGTTGTCCAGTGACAAGCCTAAGCAAGATAACTGGCAATCATGTCAATCGCAGGTGTTAAATCAGAGTTGTCCTTCTCCTAGATGGATAACCTAACAAGGAATAAGGAGTCTAACACCCCCACCTAAAAAAAGTTCTAGAGGGCCGTTGAGCTAATAGCTTCCCCCGCCCTTTGAACAGTTCTTGTTTTTCGTCCTGCAGGATGTCTAGCCACCCTCCTCATCAGATAAAATCTGTGGGGTTACCGGTTTAGTCGCCGATGACCCGACTATGAAACAGGTTGTACTGGATTACATAGTACCAGTAGCGTATTAAGCAGACATAATACATACATACACACAACTGTGATTTATATATATGTAGATTAAATATTTAAACTTCTACTAAGAAGTTCATCCTTTGTAACTGGTTGGTTGGCAGTCTTCCGTCTACGAGAGACGATGGAGTAGTGTCAACTTTTTTTTTCTTCTTTTTGAACTACATAGCCTGGGCGGGTTCATGGATAAGCTGTTGCACATGCAGCAAATACTCCCTCTCCACACTAACGCTGTGATCCAACGGAAAGGTAAGGTACCAATGCAGTTTGGCAACGGTAGTGTCGCAGGAGTTGATGAGTTTCACTGGATTTCAGCATCACACAACCTTTAGGGACTCCAGCTCCTGATTTGTTTTCGGGGTTTACTCCCCTTTGTAACTACTGCTACAAAACTTTACATAGAGCAAATCATTTTTGGAAAGGTATGAATCCAACTATTCTTTCTCCATCTATGGGTAAATAGTAGGGCAGACTGGACTCATTACCCTTAGTTAGGCAACCGGTCTAGAAGAAAAATTCTGAATTCAAACCAGTTTAACTATTCTTAAGAAATTGACTGTGTGGCATATCTTACTCGTGCAGAGGGGCTGGTAAATATGCATATGATAAAATGGTTAGGGGTTTGCCATAGAGTAATACGGTCGGGACAATCATATAGGTGTTAGGGCTTGATGTGACTATCCTATCTAGCTCAAATAATGGTCGATAACTGCAAGTCATCTATCTAGAGGCAACGGATGGTCTCATTTATGTGTGTGGGGGGAGGGGGTCTTACTCCTTTGCAGAGTTGCAGTCAGTGTATTCTACAGCCCTAGTCGACAGGGTGGCCGTACTCCCCTGCAGAGGTGCAGTCGACCTATACAACGGCCCCAGCTGACATGGAGCTTTTGCCCCTCTTCAGAGGTGCATTCGGCGTATTCTACAGCCCCAGGCGATAGGGTGGTTTTTCCCCTCTGCAGAGTCGTAGCTGGCGTATCCTACAACCCTATTAACGGTGTTACCCATCATCAGAGGTGCAGTCGACGTATACAACAGACCTAGCCAACAGGGTGGTCTTAACCCTTAGGAGACGGTCAGCGTATTCTGGCAGGGCTGGAATGACAGTTTTATTTTCGAACAATCTATTGCAAATAATCAGAAGAAAAAATAACTTTCTGAATAAACCCAGACAGATGTTCAATACAAATCTATATTTCATTGCATAAACGTTAACAACAAAAATTGATTATCTGCCAGAGACAAGTATGGAAGAAAATAACGGCATAGATAACCATTGCAAAATGCGTACTAAAAATAATATATATATATATATATATACATACATACATATATATATATGTGTGTATTTGTATATATATATATATATATTGGCATATAAGTATATTTTGGCAGCATTTTTTTCCTTTATACATGTTTGGTTAAGCGCGGCATACATGTCTGACGAGTTTCTTTTCGTTCTTTTCAAACAGCCCTATACATTAAACAAAAGCAGAACCACCTTAAACAAGATTAACTTTGAATACAGCAACATATTCTCAAATGCCTATAATATCCCGCGAATTTTTCTCCACTCATTTCCCCATTATATATACTAGCAAATATATGCACCCTCCGGGTGCAAGTATTTAAGTTTTAATGTAATAAAATATTGTATTAAATTAGAAAGGCTAATGAAACTAAATAAGAATACAGATAAAAAGATTTGAAACAAAGGGAGTATAATAAAAAATGGAACAACTGAAACTTACTCTTTCATCACTCTCGTCTTTCATTGTTATTTTTTCTAATTTAAGTATTTAGTTATAAGAGGAAGTAAGGAATAAAATGACAGTTATTTTATCTTGTTAATGGATTTCATTTAAGATTCATTGAAGAGATTTTTGCTTATATTCATTAAAATAAAACCAAACAGTTAGAAATCAATAATACTAAGCACATATTTATTAAATTCGATTTTTTAATATTAATATGCAAATTGGCCTTCCCGTTCACACTGTAAACCGCTATTTTGTTGTATATATAAATATAATTGCATGTTGTCAGTATGTAAACATAGTTAACAGTATTAATAATGTAAGACAATTTTATTAATAATTGAGGTTTAGATAAAAATACAATCATGGAGAATGTGATGTCAATAACTAAGAGAATTGTGACTTGAGCAGGAATATAGTTTCGGTTACAGACAGAAAAACCCACAATCTCCATTATAATAAGATATATATATATATATATTGGCATATAAGTATATTTTGGCAGCATTTTTTTCCTTTATACATGTTTGGTTAAGCGCGGCATACATGTCTGACGAGTTTCTTTTCGTTCTTTTCAAACAGCCCTATACATTAAACAAAAGCAGAACCACCTTAAACAAGATTAACTTTGAATACAGCAACATATTCTCAAATGCCTATAATATCCCGCGAATTTTTCTCCACTCATTTCCCCATTATATATATATATATATATATATATATATATATATATATATATATTGAAAGAATCCAAAGTGATACAAACACTAAATCTATCATCGAAAATCACGAGTACAGATGGATAAAAAAGATAAAAAGTTTCCATCCGTTTGGTTTTAATAAGAAAATAGACTCATCATTTTAATTAGGGCAATAAAAGAAAGAGCCAACAACTATGAAGGGGGCCGATGTCACCCAAATAAACAAACACTGACCGCCACACATCAAATAAGCCACTTTTGACCCAATTACAAATCTGAAAGTCATGCGCACAGTACCGAGATACATACACACACTCACATTCACACACATATAAGTATGCACACATATACATTTATGTGTATACATATATGGGCATATACACAACTTCCAAGAACCCTCCCTCACATATATAAGAGCATTCAAAAAATAACCCACCTCAAAGAGGGTTTTCACGGAACATATGGACTTGCTACTACTAACACACTCTTCTACCCGGATTTTAATAGCATGTCAAACCCTCAAAAATACTCCAATTTTTATAGTTCTTCCATAATGCTCCCTTTCAAAAAATCTAAAAACAATTTCTTCAAATAAGAAATTTTCTCCTAGTAAATATAACGTAATGGGTTCGTTCCTCCTGTTACATAATTCATGGAGACTCAATGAATCATTACCCTGGAGCGTTAGAATTCACCGACTACACCTCTGCAGAGGGGTAAGACTCTCCCAAATAGGGCCACCTGTTTATAAGACATGCTGAGCTATTAAAACAAGTAATGACCAGCCCGAAGAAATGAGACCGAACAAGAAAGAAGAAACTGGGCCACAGAATCAGCCCTAAGAAGAATATGGCGACCGACGAAATAATAGCATGAGTTAACATGTAAGGCCCCTCACCTCATCTCTCTCTCTCTCTCTCTCTCTCTCTCTCTCTCTCTCTCTCTCTCTCTCTCAGTCCATTATACACCCGAAATATTAAGGGGTATATAACACTCACCTGGTTTGCTTTGGTCTGGTTTGTTTTGTTTTACGGCATATCAACCTCAATGCCGATGACGTTTTGAAATAAATCAATTATTAATGGATAATCAATGTTTTTTATAAACACATTTTTCTATTTAACCCATAGCTGGGACCCTAACAGGAACTACCACTCCAGGTCAGTGGACCACGGAGCAATGGTGATGAAGGGGTGCTCCACATTCCCCAAACCTCCAGAACTGGAACCTCACCATCAGATAGAGTTTAACGTCATTCCCAGGGCATGTAGACCCTCAGCCACTGCCTTCTAGCACCCATACGATAAAAAGGGTTGGGGCTTGCCATAAAAGCAATAGGGTTAGGAAAATCATATAGGTGCTAGGGCTTGACGTGACCAACCGATTGATCGGAGGGGGTCTCTCCAACCGCCCGTCTAGCCCAAGAAACGTCCAAAGTGGAGTATTGCAAGTCATGGATTGCTCACTAACCTGG
>CM042173.1:56490673-56497460 GCA_023376005.1 Doryteuthis pealeii
ATATAAATATAATTGCATGTTGTCAGTATGTAGATATGGTTAACAGTATTAATAATGTAAGACAATTTTATTAATAATTGAGGTTTAGATAAAAAATAAGATCATTGAGAATGCGCTGTCAATAACTAAGGGAATTGTAACTTGAGTAGTAATATAGTTTCGGTTACAGACAGAAAAACAGACAATCTCCATTATAATAAGATATATATATATATATATTTATATAAAGTATTATATGTATATTTGTTTAAAGTATTATACCAAATCTATATAACGTTGTGTACCCTTTCTTACTTCTTACTCTGGTCGTATTTTCTTCTGGCCGGCTTTGGTTCTATCTTCTAACATCTTGGTCTGGTATATCTTCTAAGGTCTGGTCTTCTATTGAGGACTTCGGGTCTGATTTCTGTTGGGATTCACTCCTTATCAGAAGCCCTGTGTCATTGTTAGTTTTTAGGTAATAAACACAAGACTTCGATTTACGTTGATGTTACTTTATTTGTAAATCCCCAAACCAGACAATCTGCGCAGATCCTTACATCTTGCTAGCCCGGCTTCTAACTTCTAACTGACTTAAACTTACTATATCCTTAAACCGGAAGAGGGCCTTCTATGGGGGGTTCCGGTTCTCACGATTTATCCCCGGAAAGCAAGGTCAGAGTGAGGTCAAGCGTTGTCACTCACTCTCAAGGCCATCAGCTGCACTAATCGCCATAATGATTTCTACACTACCTTAAAAATGTATTAGGGATCCAAGAATTATGTAACAGTACCTCATTATTGTTCTTACACCCAGGCCCACCCTGACCCGGAGTGGTAGTAGTTTTTAGGGTCCTATATATGGGTTAAATAGATTTTTTTTAAATGGGTACTAAAATGTGTTTAAGAAGTTGATGAAGAAAAGAAAATTAAATACCCAACAAGACTAAATAAAAATAAATGTCTTCGGCATAAACTAACCCAACAAGAGTTGACATGCCGTAAATTAAACCAATCAGCCAACATGTTAACTTTTCCGTTAGTAATGTTCTTTTTTAAGCGAAGCAATCAATTAACTCTGCGTGGATTGTGGATGCCGCGCAGAGTACCTGCCAAGAGCTATTACCGATAGGGATGGTTGGCGAGATAGTCATGGGAATCCGTGCTGACAGCGTGACATGATGATGATGATATATGTATATATGTATATGTCTGTATGTGTGTGTGTGTGTGTGTGGAGAGAGGTGTGACGTAATGATTATTAGGGGTGCGTTGGCAATTGTGCGTCAGTGACTTTGAGGTTCTAGAACAAGCCAACTGTCTAAGTATAGAATCTCTTATAACCAAGCATAGATGGAGGTAGAACTAGCATTTGGCTAGGATGGACGATGAGTGACTTGCTAAGCAACTGGTTTATGGGGTACTTGCAAAGGGAAAGCGTTTGGCTCAAAAGCCTAAGAAGATGTATAAGGATTGCTTGAAGTCGACCTAGAAAAAGTGTAGCATAGACAAGAAAACCTGGGAGAGTAAAGCTTTGGATCGTGGGCAGTGGAGAAAAACTTTGCAGGAAGGTACAAATAAATTTGAGACCAATTGTATGCAGCATGAACGGTGAAAACGAGAAATTCAAAAAAAATGTAAGGCATTTTCCTATTGGCTGCTTGTTGACCAATTCAATGTTAATGCAGAGAATATAATTTGCCCACTCTACAAGGATTTAAAAAATGATCTGCCTGTAAATGGGTTAATGATATAGTTTACTATATTTATAAACAGTGTGCTCAATATCAGTGATAGAGCACATATAAGTTAGGATAATGTAGACATTGAGTAAATGGTGCTTGGTAACTACCAGTTTCTTGCCTATACGATCATCAGACCAAGTTTCATCACAGGATCCCATCGGTGATATACTGGCAATCACCAAATACTACCGACTGTCTATGCTATCCTAACTTATATATTTATGTATGTAAAAAGGTTTGAAAACTATTTTTAATAGATTTTTTTTTAGCAAGAATTAAAAAAACATTCACAGTAAAATGAAGCAAAATACAAACTATATATTCACAACCGTATCTTACAATTCAGTCTTCTTAGTTGCTATCATTGTAGAATATTGACCAATTATTTCAATTTGTTGGCGCCATTCTGGTAGTTAAGAATATTTACTCTACAGGTCATTATTTAATGAAGATCACAAAAAACTGATTTCAACAATTTCTAAACATATACAGTATTAAACAAAACATGATCAGAAAGAGAATGTTTAAGAAGTAGTAGACGAACAAGGTCATCAAATTGGTCTATTGTGTGAAGAGTGCGGTAGGCCGTGCCTGAGCAGAGCTGACCTGATGAGTCAACAAACAGTGCATCAGCGAAACGAGCCAATAAACTACCCTGTGTTCCCTGAAATAACTTGTTGTGAGTGTGGGAAGACGTGCAAGACCGTAGGAGGTTTAAATCGACATAGGAAAATACATAGAAACGAACTTCCAGTACCCGTTGCTAGAGGTGTTTATATCTGCAACACCTGTGCTATAGAATGTATGTATGAAAAGCCACATTTGCTCAGATCACCGTTGAGCTGGGTTTTTTTTCCGGTATCGTTTATCAAGCAATGACAATACTAAAACACGAGTTTGCTACCATCATCATGTGTGTGTGTGAGTGGAGACGGTGTGACGTAACGATTATGGTCTCAGGAAATGGAATCAACGAAGCAAATTCAAAGTCTGAACGGAGCTGGTTGGTTTTATTTGCGCACGTGCGTGCGCGTACGCGTGTGTGTGTGCGCGCCTGTGTCTGTGTCTGCGTGTGTGTGCCTGTGTCTCTCTGTGTGTGTGTGTGTGTGTGTGTGTGTGTGTGTGTGTGTGGTTTGTGCGTGTAAGATAGTGTTAGAATGTTGTGAGCTAGGTGTAATGATGCATTGCCAACGAAATCATGCCACAGTCATAATCTAATGAATGCTTTGTATACCACACAGCTGCCTTTTCTTATTGTTTTTCTTCTTTTTTTTTTGTATAGAATCACATGTAGATATTATTACATTATATATATATATATATATATATATATATATATATATATATATATATATATATTATATATGTGTGTGTGTGTGTGTGTGTGTGTCAAATTACATTCATATATCCAGGCTGTATATTCTTATGGTTTGTACAAGGGTATCCTGTTCTTGTTGTTATTGTTCTTTTTTGTTCTTCTTCTTCTTCTTCTTATTATTATTATTATTATTATTATTATTATTATTATTATTATTATTATTATTCCTGGTGAGATTTTCACACCAGGGTAAGCTGCTGGTCTTTTCTAGCTGTATATTCTTCTACTTCTTCCCTTTCTTCTTCTTCTTCTTCTTCTTATTATTATTATTAGTAGTAGTAGTAGTAGTAGTAGTAGTAGTAGTAGTAGTAGTTTTTCACATCTGCCGTAGCCAGCGATTCACTGAAGGCTGAGTGACAGCAAGTCAGTGTTAGCTGATGGTATTTCACTAGGAGTCTGAGTAACAACAAATCTACTCCTCATGTCTCCAGGACTCTTCTGAGTATTCTTTTTTTTCTGAAATTGTGTCAAAGTGTGGATGATGAAAAAGTTAGCCAATTCCCAAAATCTGAACTTCCAATTTCAAAAATTGGCGTTGTTATGTTCATTTTTAGCATTCAAAAATTGAGGCGGGTCGCGAAAAATGGCAACTTTTTGTCAGCTATTTTGTCTGTAAAAAGAGTGCTAGCGCTTCCCCACTACTACAAATTGGTTTATAAAAGCATTTTAGCGCAGATAATCCTAAAATTCTATCAAAAATACCTTAAACTCAACCAATTTTAAGTTATTGATGATTTTTGTTTTTTCATAGTAAGATCAATATCCCGATGTGGCATTGCGTCTACAGCAATTTGTTCTATTATTATTTCACATATATTGAACATTATTTGTACCAAAAAGATAATAATAATAATAATAATAATAATAATAATAATAATAATAATAATAATAATAATAATAATAATGATTTTGCCATAGCCACATCAGGATATTGATCTTGCTAAGAAAAATCAGAAATCATCAATAACTTAAAATTAATTGACTTTAAAAAATGTTGATAGCATTTTTGGATTCGATGGGCTAAAATGCTTTTATAAACTAATATTCATTAGTAGGGAAGCAGTGGAACTCATTTATCAGACAAAAATGAATTACAAAAAATCGCCATTTTTCGCCAACCCCACCAAATTTTGCCAGCAAAATCGACATAACTCCGCCAATGTTTGGAATTGGAAGCTCAAATTTTGGCGATTGTCTAATGTTAACATAGTCCACATCTGGAATAAAATTCAGAAATTTGTAGTGGGTGGGTGAAAATTTTACATTTTTCTGGATGATTTGACATGGAATTACCCCAATGGTTTTGTCTGGATGATCTCAATTCTTATTCTGATTTCTAGTTCCTCTAGTCTTTTTCTAAACTTTTGAAGATCATTCCAAGTGAACGAACTAAAATAATCCCGTTGACCCTCATATTCCACAGTTTCAATTATCTAGCAAGGTCGAGTTTATTATTATTATTATTATTATTATTATTATTATTATTATCATTATCATTTTAGTTTTTCACACCTGCCGTAGCTGGTGATTCACTGGAGGCTGAGTGACAGTAAGTCTCCTCAAGTCTCCAGGACTCTTCTGATTATTCTAACCGATCCCAACAATGCTGTAGTTTGGATGGTCTCGATTCTTCCTCTGATTTCCAGTTCACCCAAAATCTTTTCCAGGGCTTTGGGGATTGTTCCAAGGTCACCAATTACAATTGGTACAGCCTTCACCTTCATGTTTCACAGCTTCCTCAGTTCTCTGGCAAGGTCAAAGGATTTGTCTATCTTTTCGCTTTCTTTCATTTTCACTCGGTGATCGGCTGGTACAGCAAAATCCACAAGATGACAGGTTCTCTTTTTCGTTTCAATTAATACTAGGTCTGGTCTCCTGGCCGGGATTTATTATTATTACTAGCAAATATATGCACCCTCCGGGTGCAAGTATTTAAGTTTTGATATAATAAAATATCATATTAAATTAGAAAGGCTAATGAAACTGAATAAGAATTCAGATAAAAATATTTGGAACAGAGGGGGTATGATTGAAAAATAGAACAACTTTGAAACTAACTATTCTATCATTTTCCATTACTCCCCTCTTTCATTGGCAAATTTTCCTAATTCAACTATTTAGTTAAAATAGGAAGTAAAGGATAATATTACAGTTATTTCTTCTTGTAAATAAATTTCTTTTAAGATTTATCCACGAGATTGTTGTTTATATTTCTTAAGATAAAACCAAACAATTAGAAATCAATAATACCAAGCACATATTTATTAAAATAAAATTTTAAATATCAATATGCAAATTAGCGTTCTCGTTCAAACTGTAAACCGCTATTTTGTTGTATATATAAATACAATTGCATGTTATTAGTACGTAGACATGGTCAACAGTATTAATAATGTAAAGCAATTTTTATTAATAACTGAAGATTTATTTAAAAGAATGAAATCATGGAGAATTTGAGGTAAATAATTAAGGGAATTGTGACTTGAGTAGTAATATAGTTTCGGTTACAGACAGAAAAACACACAATCTCCATTATAATAAGATTATTATTTCACCCCACCTTCGCCGATAATTTCCTGGAGCCTCCTCAGGAGGTCTCCAGTCCTCTTCTGTTTGAATGGTCTCGATTCTTCCTCTGATTTCTCCCAGACTCTTTTCCATGCCAAGGGCACCAATTACAATTGATAAGATTTTTACCTTCATGTTTCACAGTTTTTTTTCATTGTATTGTATATCTTTTCACTTTCTCTCACTTTCACTCGTTGATCCGCAGGGATGGCAATATCCAAGAGTTTATTATTATTATTATTATTATTATTATTATTATTATTATTATTATTATTATTTTACTCGATTCGAGTTTTTCACACCTGCCGTAGCCGGTGGTTTACTGGAGGCTGAGTGATAGCAAGTTTCCTCAGGTCTCCAGGACTCTTGTGAGTATTCCAGCCGATCTCAATAATGCTGTAGTCTGGATGGTCTCGATCCTTCCTCTGATTTCCAATTCATCCAGACTCTTTTCCAACCCTCTGGGGATTGTTCCAAGGGCCCCAATTACAATTGGTACGACCTTCACCCTTATGTTCCACAGTTTCCTCAGTTCTCTGACAAGGTCCAAGCATTTGTCGATCTTTTCGCTCTCTTTTAATTTTACTCTGTGATCGGCCAGGACGGCAAAATCCATGAGATGACAAGTCTTCCTCTTCTTGCCAATCAAAACTAGGTCTGGTCTCCTAGCTGGGATTAGGTGATCCGTCTGTACCTCAAAGTTCCAGAGAATTTTGTGTGTCTCATTCTCCAGGACAGATTCAGGATTGTACATATACCATTTAGTTGAATGATGAAAATTGAATTTCTTGCACAGTCCAGTGAATCACCTTTCCCACCCAGTAATATCTAGTCTTGGACTCTCTTTGTTCGAGTTTACTGCATTCGCTTATTATGTGATTGACAGTTTCATCTTTTCCCCCCACACATTATACATTTGCTATTTTGTTTGTGTCTATTATTATTATTATTATTATTATTATTATTATTATTATTATTATTATTATTATTATTATTATTATTATTATTATTATTATTATTATTATTATTATTATTATTATTATTATTCTTATTATTATTATTATTATTATTATTATTATTATTATTATATTATTATTATTATTAGTATCTCTCTCTT
>CM042173.1:56497560-56510060 GCA_023376005.1 Doryteuthis pealeii
GACGCCAAGAAAGGTTCAATGAATAAATTTACAAAGTTATTTTCTCTGGATGTTTGAGATGAGGCTTGAGGATTAGTATTATCTGCGTTATTCGGACTATTGTCCTCATCTTCATTGTTATCTGTACAGCGTTTCGGACAATATGCGCGACAAGAAGGTTCCCGATTATGACAAGAAGATTCCCGAGTCCGACAAGAAGGTCCCGGTACGAAAAGAAGGTTCCTCGAGTACGAAAAGAAGGTTCCCCGAGTACGAAAAGAAGGTTCCCCGAGTCCAAAAAGAAGGTTCCCCGAGTCCAAAAAGAAGGTTTCCCGCGAGTCCAAAAAGAAGGTTCCCGAGTCCCCGCGAGTCGAAAGAAAGGTTCGCCCGAGTCCGAAAGAAGGGTTCCCGAGTCCGAAAGAAGGTCCCCGAGTCCAAAAAGAAGGTTTCCCGAGTCGAAAGAAGGTTCCCGAGTCCGAAAAGAAGGTCCTGAGTCCGGAAAGAGAAATAAGCGTGAAGAAGGCTGGAGGAATATCGGCCGAAACGTTGTACAGATAACAATGAAGATAAGGACAATAGTCCGAATAACGCAGATAATACTAGATTTATAAGGGGTAACTATACTGAGGAGGAACATTTGAAATTTAATCAACAACACAGAAATAGATAAGTTCTTAAGGATATAACAGAAATCATTGATGCTCTAACCATAGAATACTTAAAAGAGACATAAACATACATATGACAATATATGATACATGCACGCTATATCCAAATAGTACAAGGTTGGTCATATTAAAGAAGGTATAATAAAGACATATTAATATAATCATAAATCTGTTTTCCCTCACCTGAAACATTTTTCCCCGGAAGTTACAAATAAGCTCATTTAAAATGTTGTAGCACATTTCTACAAAGAATAGAAAATGCCATTTGAAGGTGAATAAGAGTAAGGAAATGGTCCCATAACTATACTCTTACTTGATAGCAATTTATAAAGACAGAAGAAGAGTAAAGCTTTCAGTTGAAATTTGAATAGAAGGAGGTGTGAATTTGAAAGTATCTAGAACTGAAATGCATCAATGTCTTGACTAACCTGAACTGATCTTTAATGAGAAATAGTAAATTTATGGCTACACAGAGAAAGGGGCACGGTGCCAAGCAGTAGGCATTTAGGCGTGTTACAAAAAGCTAATATCATGGAGAAAAGGTTGACGATAAATTCAATATATGATTGGTTGAAGAGGGAAGCTTGCAGCCAAACGTTCTCTCCTTTTGCCACTTGGTCTTCTGTCAGTTCAACTAAAGAGATTCCAGTGAAAATCAATAGCGACAAACTATTATAATTGCATGCGCGGGTCTAGCACACACAATCATCCATAAATTGAGATGCTGACACTGACCATACTTTATGTCTGACTTGGGCAGCATGGGAAGTGTTGGCAAAGATGATGCTGGGAGAGGGCAAACAAGATAGAGTCAGCTTCATTGGTAAGTAAATGTACAGTTTTTGTCAAAGGAAACGTTTATTGTGAAATAGAGATTGTATTGAAGAAATTCAAAAAAATAAACATTAAGAATCAACTGAAAACCAAAAGAATATCTCTTATTATAATAAAGACTATATCTGTCTGTAAACAAACTATGTCACCACTGATGTCACAATTCCCTTAGTTATTCGTTTTTATATTCTCAGTGATCCATTATTTAATCTTTATTTATCAATAATGTCTTTATTAAAGTCTGAAATGGGTCAGATTTGCCACACAATAGCCCGTGTTAATAATGTGTTTAAAATTCTGAGCAATTATTATTATATATCACTAAGAAATAAAGATTTACATGTATATGGTGTGGAAATTTGCATAATAGTTTTAACAAACTGGGTTTTTCATAAATAATTACTTTGTGTTATTGAATTCTAATTTTATTGTTTTATTCTCAATGTATTAAAAGCATCTACATATAATTTTAATATAGAAATCATTTAGAATAACTATAATGGTAATCTTTTTATATACACTTAGTTTTGTTAGCCTTTCTAATTAATATGTTTTATCACATTAAAACTTAAATTCTTGCACCAAGGGGAAAATATGTTTGCTTGTTTATATAATGATTACTGATGCTGTGTTTGTTTATGTTGTATCACACTTTTTTAAGTCCCCCTATGAAGACAATGTAATACAAAAAAAAAGAGAATTTTTGTGTTGACAATGGTAGTCAAATGTGAATTTAAAAATAATAAAAATATAAAACTTAAAATAAATAGTAAAAATTTGTTGGTTTGTCACAGAACAACATTCTCCAAGCTTAAAGCAATGCATATTATTAAATCTTTTTATATAATCTGATATTTTAGTTTCTATTCTGGTAGGCAATTCAAATATACTGTATTTGACAACTTATAACGATACACATTTTTTTCCGCACAAGAATGTCCCAGAAATCACCCTGCATCTTATAAGGTTGAGGATCAGTTCTAGGTTACTGGTTAGGGAAATTCTAGTGCTGCAGTGGCCTTAAATTAAACCTGCAAACATCTTTGCAAACAAGGTGACTAGGGTTTCTACATTAATGTCAACAATTTTCTCTTGGCTGTTGCTATTTTTATATAAAACCTACTGGTAAGTAATTTTTGGTTCATCCTTACTTTTCCAGTAATGTCCAGCATGTCTTGTTCATCTTACTTGGATGTGTTGCATAATTATTAATGGTCTATGAGAATTTGGGGATTGAAAAGAAATGGTAATTGGATTGTAGAGAAAGAGAAGAAAAGAAGTAGGAAAAAGGTTAAAATTTGGAAGGGTAAACACTCAATGGGGGGCCAGCAATTGACTGAAGAATGACCCCGGAACTAGATTTAAAATAATATAACCAGAAGCAGATATGACTTTCCCCACCCCAGGACCAAAAAACGGAAGAGGAGAAAATTGTTCTTTTCGGCTGGGCCTTTTGTAAGAGGCGACAGGGCTTCCCAGGTTCCCTTGTGAATGTGGTTTCGCATAGTAGTACCGAACATGATTTACGATAGAAATTGTACTTTCTCCTCTCTCTCTTCTTCTCTCTGAAAAGAACGCCACAAGCCTAGAAAGGAATAAACCTCTTTGTAACTATACGACTTGCATCTGTTGTTTCTGAACTAATGAAGACTACTACTACTCCACAAACTACTAACTACAACCTGACCTGGCCCTATGCTACAGATGGTTTGTGTGATAGGAGGTAAGTCATACAGTTGTATTTTGTGGTGTACTGCTTATAGCTTTGTTCAAGAAGAGCACGCAGCATCCTTGTGTAGTTCTCATCTATCTTTCTTCTCCAAGCATTTCATCAAAATCGCAGTGGTGCAGCCATACAATAGTACATATGGACACCGATGTGTTTGAAAATGGCGAATCGGCCGACAATTTGTAGGGAGATTTATGTGGCTTAATTAAAAGTCATACCTTTTGTTATTAATTAATCATAATTAAATGAATTAGGCGTGCAATTGGTCGGTTTCAATGTAAAGGTAAAACCACAATACGCAGATTGATTTTTTCTGCGCTTGTTTACGTTTACATTTAAACCGATATGCACGCCTAATATCATTTATTATGAATAATTAAACAGAATTAGGTATGACTTTAATTAAGCACAGTAATCTCCATAATTATATATATTATATAATAATAGATATTATATATATATATATATCATATAACGTTAGAAAAATATTATGGCATCTAGAGTCTTGTTTACCTGAAGTTTTATGTGGTTCTGCAACAATATCAGATGAATATTGTCTTGTTGAATGAATTTGTTCATGACTAGTGTGGAATCTTCAAGTAAACAGATTTTCCAGTGCTAATTTTACCATTTTTATTACAAGACTTATTGTTACTTTTTATACTTTGATCAAATGCAACATTTCTTATTACTCGTTTTATTACTATTTTTCCACATCACATCATTTTCACTTTCTATATCAATACTTTTTTCCATGTATACCATTCAATATTATTCTTTTACTAGCAAATATATGCACCCGTCGGGTGCAAGTATTTAATGTAATAAAATATTATATCAAATTAGAAAAGCCAATGAACTAAATAAGAATGCAGATAAAAACATTTGAAACAGAGGGGGTATAATAGAAAAATAGAACAACTGAAACTTACTCTTCCATCACTCCTGTTTCATTGCTAAATTTTCCTAATTTAACTATTTAGTTAAAATAGGAAGTAAAGAATGAAATTACAGTTAATTCTTCTTGTTAATGAATTTCATTTAAGATTTATTAAAGAGATTTTTGCTCATATTTCTTAATATAAAACCAAACAATTAAAAATCCATAATACTAAGCACATATTTATTTAAATCAATTTTTGATATCAATATGCAAATTAGTCTTCCCATTCACACTTTAAACCGCTATTTTGTTGTATATATAAATACAATTGCATTTTATTAAAATGCAAATAAGTCTAACAGTATAAAAGACTATTTTATTAGTAATTGAGGTTTAATAAAAATAAAATCATGGAGAATGTGATGTAAATAACTAAGGGAATTGTGACTTGAGTAGTGATATAGTTTCAGTTACAGACAGACAAATACACAATCTCTATTATAATAATTGGCAAATTTATGCACCCTCGGGTGCAAGTATTTAAGTTTTAATATAATAAAATATCATATTAAATTAGAAAGTGAATAAGAATGCAGATAAAAAGATTTGGAACAGAGGGGTATGATTGAAAAATAGAACAACTTTTGAAACTAACTCTTCTATCATTTTCGTTTACTCCGTCTTTCATTGGTAAATTTTACTAATTTAACTATTTAGTTAAAATAGGAAGTAAAGAATAAAATGTCAGTTATTTTTTCTTGTTAATGGATTTCTTTAAGATTTATACCGAGATTTTTGCTTATATTCATTAAGATAAAATCAAACAATTAGAAATCAATATACTAAGCATATATTTTTTTAAAATCAATTTTTTAAGATCAATATGCAAATTAGCCTTCCCGTTCACGCTGTAAACCGCAATTTTGTTGTATATATAAATACAATGGCATGTTATTAGAATGTTGATATGGTCAACAGTGGCTTCGGCCTCTGGACCATTGATATAATTAACGGCGTCGATCCAGGGGGCCATCCCCCCAGGCAACACCTGCTCCCGTGATTTAAAGGGGCAGGGCTGGGTTTATTGCCCAGTGCCTGAGGCGCCCCCCTTGAGGGGGAATGCCGACGGGATCGACGCAATTTTTCAACTGCCACTCCATGAGCTTCGGCTTGTGGGTGGTCCCACGTTAATAGGGACTTTGTGCCTGACCCGTACAAGTGGGGTACGCGGTAAATACTATGTAGATATGGTCAACAGTATTAAAGATGTAAAACAATTTTATTAATAATTGAGGTTTAAATAAAAATAAATCATGGACAATGTGACGTCAATAACTAAGGGAATTGTGACTTGAGTATTAATAGTTTCGGTTACAGACAGACAAACTCACAATCTCCATTATAATAGATAAGATTACTGGAAACCAGTTAAATCTTATAATTGCTACTTTTTATACCAATACTTCGATCCAATACACAGTACAATATCATACTTTTTCATTTCTAGTTTTATTCCATCATATTATTGTTATTTTTAATACCAACTTTCAGGAACTGGGGATATAATACAGTATGAATATTTAATTATTATAATATTTAATATGTTTACTTTAGAGCAATTGCAAAATAGTTCGTATAAAGTATAATAATCATAGTATTATCTGCATTATTCGGACTATTGTCCTCATCTTCATTGTTATCTGTACAACGTTTCAGCCGATATGCCCTCCAGTCGAAACGTTGTACAGATAACAATGAAGATGAGGACAATAGTCCGAATAACGCAGATAATACAAATTATCAGGCCTCATCTAAAACATTCAGAGAAATAGATTAATAATCTTGATTTAACTCTCTCCCTCACTTTCTCTTTCTTTCTTTCTTTGTCTGTCTGTCTGTCTGTCTGTCTGTCTCTCTCTCTCACCCTTTGCCTTTTATTTCTTTCCTTCTTTTCATCTTTTCATTATATTTTGATTGAAACAGATTAGCATTATCACTTCCACATGCTCACCCTCTCTCTTCCCCCTACTTTCTTTCTTTCTTTCTTATATTTTTCTATGTAGCATGTCCTTTTACCCCTCTTACTTTCTTTATGATAAAAATGGAATGGTCCATTATTTATCTGAAGCGACGACACTATTTTGGACGCTGCCATTTTACCATAGGATGTTGCAAGATGATAACGGTTATACTTTTTAGGAACACCGATATTGATATATAGATACTTCGATCCAATTTTCAATATTACTCTGATATTCATACTAATTTTCGTGCAACTTATTAAAGATTAAAATTGAAAGTCTGGTCACTGGTACTAACCAGTAACGCTTTCTATTTGAAAGGCACCATGTGTTCACTTTCTGGAATTAATATAAAAATGTTTAAATTGCACCGAGGCTGGGGATGAAGGACTAAATAAGGATGGAGATGAGGATGAGTCAACAATAGATTTGGATGATAAGGACACCAGCTGTGGCTCTTGGAGGTTTCTCCGGAAAAAATTAATTCAATTTGATTTTGAGGGAAATTATCTACGGTCATATATTATGGAAAAAGAAGGGAAAAATACTCAATAAAACTTTATTAATCGACATGGAGGATCAATATACATATATTTAATAAAGGATCAATATATATATATATATATTATATATATATATATATATATAATGTGTCTGTGTGTGTGTGTGTGTGTGTGTGTGTGTGTGTGTGTGGAGGATCAATATATGTGCACATATATTTGATTAAGCGATGGCATCATGATATAAGTTTTATAAAAATGCTTCCAGCGACTTCACGGCAACAGGTTATATATGAATATAGGTTTGGGTAAATATCTACCCAGGGCGCACTTTTAGGAGGAGAGTCGTACCCCCTTCCCCAGTAGAATTAACAATCGGTGTATTCTAAGGTCCATCGACAGGGCTTATATGAATATGTGTGTGTATATGTTCGCATGTCTCCCTCTGGGATATTCAGTGCTCTTTTATTTTGTTTGCATCACTCTCTTTCTATCACTCTCTCTCTCTCTATATATATATGTGTGTGTGTGTGTGTGTGTGTGTTTGTGTCTGTTGTTGTGTGTGTTTGCATGTGTGCATATGTATTTATTAGCATACACACACACACACACACACACATATATATATATATATATATATTTAAAAAAAAGTTTTTTTTTAAAGTTGGGCGTTATTACGAAGCATTAAAATATATAAATGAATGAACTCGATATTATGGAGTATTGGATTCACTTATTTTTTTATTATTTTTGTCATAAATTTTCAGGTTCGTTAGATACCCTTTATCAAATGAATGTTGTTCCTGTTTAACGGCTTCCTTGTCTCTGTTGTTATCGACAGCGGCAGCGTCTGTGAAATATTTATAATAACGGAGAATTCCGATGTCTGCGTTCAATCCCTATATATTTTTAACGCTTCGTAATAACGCCCAACTTTAAAAAACATTTAAAAATGTATATATACCGAGAGAAGCATACGGAGACCACCTAATATATATATATATATATATATATTATATATATATATATATGTGTGTGTGTGTGTGTGTGTGTGTGTGTGTGTGCATGTGTATATACTTGAGCGACTGTATCGTATACAAAGCTAGTGTAAAAGTTAATGAGTAAAATAATAATAAAAACATCTATTTAGGCTCTACACCAGATACCATCAAAAAGATTTTACAACCATAAAACTAGCTTCACAAATATAAAATATATACCCAGCACCGCAGTTTCGAAGTATATCTGGGGGATTACAAATGAATACGGTATAGATTCTAATATAAAATGAGAAATTGCAAAAAGATCCCACAACTATAGAACGGGTAATAAAATTCTGTCTTTTATGTTTAAAGAGAAATTAGCCACCGCACACTATGCTCATTCCAAAGAATTAATTAAACAAAATATCGGACATTTTGAATTTGAATGGATGTCGACATGAACGTAGATGGCTTCTCGATAATTAAAAACAAAAAACAGATAAAGAGAAAAAAAATCCATAGTATATTTTATTTACATCTGGTGGTTTTAATTAATTCAATAAATTCCACACCGAATAGTTCTGACGATACTCACGGTGAAACCCGGGTAGACGTATTCTGGCTATATCGGTTTTCTAAACCTACTCTACAAACGTATTGAGCACTTTTATATTCATTCATAACCCGGAGTTATTCGGTTAATTATTTTTATGGTCAGTTAATATCGTGACTCACTCGAATTTCTTCCATCTTTGTTAAATCATCCCCTCTTCAAACACACACACACACACACACACACACATATATATATATATATATATATATATATATATATATATATGTATGTATACGTGTGTGTTAGTTTACATATATATATATATATATATATATATATTATTATATATATATATATATATATATAAAAGGAAGTTTCTTTTCTGAGTTATTAGTCGTGTCGACTTATATCTCCGAAAAGAAACGTCACTCAGATTTGAAATCTTGCATACACCATGATACGCTTAACATTTGGCTTTTTATTTTTACTAATTAAGCGATATAATTCAATAATTAAAAAGAAAATTTTAAGATATTGTATACAGACCCCTCCGACCCCACCCACTCCACTCCTGTTGACGTGAGTTGAGTTTTGAACTTTCAAGACAGAAAAAATTAAGTCCGGTCATGGACGGGGTACTTTTGCTAGTATATATATATATATATATATATATATATATATATGTATGTGTGTGTCTGTGTATATATATATATATATATATATATATATATATATGCAAACTCGCATGATTAAAATATGTGTAATTTTTTTATATGTGTTCTTATTTAATTTTGTTATTCTTTCTAATTTAGTATATTTCATTAGATTAAAACTTAGATACTTACGCCGGAGGCGTGTATTCTTTCTAGTTACCCCCACCCCCAAAAACCCTAACAAATACACTTTTCTGTGTGAGGATTTACCACCAGACCTCGGCTCAATTTTCGACCTCCAGCGAGGCCTATGTCAGGAGTTTATCAGATGAAAATATTTTCATGTTCATTAACGAAACCAATCTATAAGAAATTATTATGTAATATTCTGAAGAGAAATATTCAATAAAGAATCTAAAAAATGAGATGTTTTCAGGAATTCGTTTACCGTGACACGACCAAAAAAATGCTGATTCTGCTGAGTTCAATTTTGGTTATTTGCTGAGAACGTCGATCGATACTATAAATAGATTTCCTCTGTTGTCGCTAAATATAGACAAAGTTCTGATGCTTTATAAAGATCTTCCAGTGATATTTCTGAACCAATGCCTGGAAAATATTAAAAGACTCTTTGATGTTTAACCCGCTCTTTATTTCGCAATAAGCGAAATGTCATTGAGAAAGCCAAAGTCAACATTCAGAAGTTCAAAGAATCATCCCCCCGACACTGTCAAAGGGTTTAGAATACACCGACTGTGTCCCCTAGAGAGGGGTCAAACCTTTTACATAAAATGGAGGGGTCAAACCCTTAATATAAAAAATGGTTTGGTTTGGTTTAGTTTTGTTTTACGGCATATCAACCTAAGTGAGTCATTTAATGCCGATAAAGTTTTGAAATAAATCAATTCTTAATGGATAATACAATTTTTTTATAGATACATTTTTCTATCTAACCCATAGATGGGACCCTAACAGGTACTACCACTCTGGGTCAGAGTGGACCAGGGAGCAATGGTGATGAAGAGGTGCTCCACATTCCCCAAACCTCCAAAACTGGAACTTCACCAAGGAATTTGTTAATAATATTTTTAATATATAAATGTTTTTATTTCGGACCATATGACCTTTAGGCACCCCTTTTGCGATCTCTATTCATAGGGACATTTTTTCATTTACACCATCAAAATCCGGTTGTTAGTTAGGGAAAAGAAAAAAATAATATTTTCTATTATCATGTCCAGAAGAGGGTTTTACATAAACGGAAACGTTTAAACGTCGACATAAACATCATAATAAATTCAGAGTTTTTGGAATACTTTGTGTTTTCCAATTTCTATATATTGTCGGATTCATTTCCATATTTTCAAAGAAGTTCAAATAGTCATTTTCCACTCGGTCAGCGGGGCTTAGAATAAGCTGATTGTATCCCCTGCAAAGATGTAAAACTCTTCCCTTAAAAAACTTAAATTTGATAAAGGGTATCTAACGAACCTGAAAATTTATGACAAAAAATAAAATAAAAAAATAGAAATAAGTGAATCCAATATTCCATAATATCGAGTTCATTCATTTATATATTTTTAATGCTTCGTAATAACGCCCAACTTAAAAAAAAAACATTTATATATATATATATATATATATATATATATATATATATATATATATATATCACTTATTATCACTATATATATATATATTATATATATATATATATATATATCACACTCTATTATCACTATATATATATATATATATATATACATATAGCACACTATGTTATCACTATATATATATTATATATATATATATATATATATATATATATAGCATACTATATTATCACTATATATATGGTTAGTGGTTTGGTTGGTTGATTTTTACGGCATGACAATCGTTGGGTTATTTTAGGCCGAAGCGTCTTTGGAGTTTTAAGCAAAAAATTGAGAAGTTCACCCCCCCTCATATCAGCGGAGATTAGAATACGCGGACTGTATCTCCTGCAGAGGGGTAAAACCCTTACCTAAAAAAACTGGTGTTGGTTGGTTGGTTGATTTTACGGCATGACACTCATTGGGTTATTTTAGGCCGCATCACTCTCTTTACTCTCAAAGAGAAACTAACATATATAACGAGGAGATAATCAATATATCCATAGAGAGGGGGAAAGATATAGGCAGACTGTTAAGTAAGAGACGGGTCAGTTTTTGACTTAATTGTAAATTACAACTAATTAGAACCAATTAAAATGGATTTTTCCAAATATAACTGCAATCGGCTAGAATACTCCGAAGAGTTCTAGAGACCTTAGGAGACTTGTTGTCAATCAGACTCCAGTGAAAGACCATCAGCTAACGCTGGTGTGATAATAATAATAATAATAATAATAATAATAATAATAATATCCCAAAAAGTGGTGCCCTTGGTTGGTTGGTTGGTTGGTTGGATTTTACGGCAACTATTATATATATATATATAAAGATAAATCTAATGAGTCAGACGAACCTACTATTAGTTTCGCTTAATGCTCTTTAGGGCTAAGATCTTAGCTCTGAAGAGCATTAAGCGAAACTAATAGTAGGTTCGTCTGACTCATTAGATTTATCTTTATTATTTGCTCTTCTTAGGTATTGAGCACCTTTTACTTATTAGCTATTCTCCTAGCGGTTATATGAATATATATATATATCTTAATACATATATATACATTTAAATTGTTTTTCTATTGGCCAAATACTGTACCAATAGATTATTTTTGTTTGGTACGACTATCTTGGTCTTTTCTTTTTTTAAAAAAAATTGTTTCTCCCTGGTTGATGTTTGGTACAATATTTATTACATTAAAACTTAATACTTGCACCCGGGCGGTGCATATATTTGCTAGTTATATAATATACAAGTGTGTTTGGTAAATCCTGAGGATTATATATATATATATATATATATATATATATATAATTTAATATACCAAGTGTGTTGGTAAATCCTCAGGAAATAGTTTGATTGTAAAAATATACTACCAAACATCAACCAGGGAGAAACAATTTTTTTTAAAAAAGAAAAGACCAAGATAGTCGTACCAACAAAAAATAATCTATTGGTACAGTATTTGGCCAATAGAAAAAACAATTTAAATGTATATATATGTATATAAGATATATATATATATTCATATAACCGCTAGGAGAATAGCTAATAAGTAAAAGGTGCTCAATACCTAAGAAGAGCAAATAATAAAGATAAATCTAATGAGTCAGACGAACCTACTATTAGTTTCGCTTAATGCTCTTCAGAGCTAAGATCTTAGCCCTAAAGAGCATTAAGCGAAACTAATAGTAGGTTCGTCTGACTCATTAGATTTATCTTATATATATATATTATAATAGTTGCCGTAAAATCCAACCAACCAACCAACCAACCAAGGGCACCACTTTTTGGGATATTATTATTTTATTATTATTATTATTATTATTATTATTATCACACCAGCGTTAGCTGATGGTCTTTCACTGGAGTCTGATTGACAACAAGTCTCCTAAGGTCTCTAGAACTCTTCGGAGTATTCTAGCCGATTGCAGTTATATTTGGAAAAATCCATTTTAATTGGTTCTAATTAGTTGTAATTTACAATTAAGTCAAAAACTGACCCGTCTCTTACTTAACAGTCTGCCTATATCTTTCCCCCTCTCTATGG
>CM042173.1:56515060-56547560 GCA_023376005.1 Doryteuthis pealeii
ATCTATTTCTCTGAATGTTTTAGATGAGGCCTGATAATTTGTATTATCTGCGTTATTCGGACTATTGTCCTCATCTTCATTGTTATCTGTACAACGTTTCGACTGGAGGGCATATCGGCTGAAACGTTGTACAGATAACAATGAAGATGAGGACAATAGTCCGAATAATGCAGATAATACTATGATTATTATACTTTATACCGAACTATTTTGCAATTGCTCTAAAGTAAACATATTAAATATTATAATAATTAAATATTCATACTGTATTATATCCCCAGTTCCTGAAAGTTGGTATTAAAAATAACAATAATATGATGGAATAAAACTAGAAATGAAAAAGTATGATATTGTACTGTGTATTGGATCGAAGTATTGGTATAAAAAGTAGCAATTATAAGATTTAACTGGTTTCCAGTAATCTTATCTTATTATAATGGAGATTGTGAGTTTGTCTGTCTGTAACCGAAACTATATTAATACTCAAGTCACAATTCCCTTAGTTATTGACGTCACATTGTCCATGATTTTATTTTTATTTAAACCTCAATTATTAATAAAATTGTTTTACATCTTTAATACTGTTGACCATATCTACATAGTATTTACCGCGTACCCCACTTGTACGGGTCAGGCACAAAGTCCCTATTAACGTGGGACCACCCACAAGCCGAAGCTCATGGAGTGGCAGTTGAAAAATTGCGTCGATCCCGTCGGCATTCCCCCTCAAGGGGGGCGCCTCAGGCACTGGGCAATAAACCCAGCCCTGCCCCTTTAAATCACGGGAGCAGGTGTTGCCTGGGGGGATGGCCCCCTGGGATCGACGCCGTTAATTATATCAATGGTCCAGAGGCCGAAGCCACTGTTGACCATATCAACATTCTAATAACATGCCATTGTATTTATATATACAACAAAATTGCGGTTTACAGCGTGAACGGGAAGGCTAATTTGCATATTGATCTTAAAAAATTGATTTTAAAAAATATATGCTTAGTATTATTGATTTCTAATTGTTTGATTTTATCTTAATGAATATAAGCAAAAATCTCGGGTATAAATCTTAAAAGAAATCCATTAACAAGAAAAAATAACTGACATTTTATTCTTTACTTCCTATTTTAACTAAATAGTTAAATTAGTAAAATTTACCAATGAAAGACGGGAGTAAACGAAAATGATAGAAGAGTTAGTTTCAAAGTTGTTCTATTTTTCAATCATACCCCCTCTGTTCCAAATCTTTTTATCTGCATTCTTATTCACTTTCTAATTTAATATGATATTTTATTATATTAAAACTTAAATACTTGCACCGGAGGGTGCATAAATTTGCCAATTATTATAATAGAGATTGTGTATTTGTCTGTCTGTAACTGAAACTATATCACTACTCAAGTCACAATTCCCTTAGTTATTTACATCACATTCTCCATGATTTTATTTTTATTTAAACCTCAATTACTAATAAAATAGTCTTTTATACTGTTAGACTTATTTGCATTTTAATAAAATGCAATTGTATTTATATATACAACAAAATAGCGGTTTAAAGTGTGAATGGGAAGACTAATTTGCATATTGATATCAAAAATTTGATTTTAATAAATATGTGCTTAGTATTATGGATTTTTTAATTGTTTGGTTTTATATTAAGAAATATGAGCAAAAATCTCTTTAATAAATCTTAAATGAAATTCATTAACAAGAAGAATTAACTGTAATTTCATTCTTTACTTCCTATTTTAACTAAATAGTTAAATTAGGAAAATTTAGCAATGAAAAACAGGAGTGATGGAAGAGTAAGTTTCAGTTGTTCTATTTTTCTATTATACCCCCTCTGTTTCAAATGTTTTTATCTGCATTCTTATTTAGTTTCATTGGCTTTTCTAATTTGATATAATATTTTATTACATTAAATACTTGCACCCGACGGGTGCATATATTTGCTAGTAAAAAGAATAATATTGAATGGTATACATGGAAAAAAAGTATTGATATAGAAAGTGAAAATGATGTGATGTGGAAAAAATAGTAATAAAACGAGTAATAAGAAATGTTGCATTTGATCAAAGTATAAAAAGTAACAATAAGTCTTGTAATAAAAAATGGTAAAATTGAATAGTGGGTTGGATCACAGTTTTGGGTTTCAAAATAACAATAAGATGGAAGAAAACTGATCATGAAAAAGAATAATATTGAATAGTTTATTGAATCGAAATATTGGTATTAAAAGTAATAATAATGAAATGGAATAAAACTGGTCATGGAGAAAATAAGGTTATTTTCTATAACTCCAACCTAAAAAAGGGGGAACCACTAAATGAATCTTATCTGTTAATTAATCTACCCATTATGTTCCCATTAAACTAACCCTAAACCCTAACCCTAACCCTAATCCTAACCCTAACCCCTAACCCCTAACCCTAACCCTAACCCGTCTTCTTTTTTTCTAGTAGATCAATAAATAAAATAAATAATTTATCAGCCAATCAGAGTGGTTCCCTTTATTAGGTTAGAATTATAGGAAATAATCAATAATAATATTGAACAGTTTATTGGATCGAAGTATTGGTAGTAATAATAATGAAATGGAATAAAACTAGTAATGAAAAGGAATAATATCAAAGTATAAAAATTAGCCATAAATCTCGCAATAAAAACGAATAATATGGAATCGGGAGTTGGACCCCATATCCGTATAAAACGTAACAATGAGATGGAATAAAATAACTAATGAAGAAATAATATGGAATAGTGTGTTGGATCGCAGTGTTAGTATTAAAAGGTGATATACTGAATATGTAAATACCTTGGTACCCCCTCACTATAATCTGATTGGACAGTGTCATGTATAAATAGTCGACACTGTGCTGGGACCTATACCTATACCTAAGCCTACAAGCTAAACTTACTCGCTAGACTACACCACGACTGTTCGGCAGACGTTTTGCTATTCGATGTACCAATTACTACTGCGATAATATACCAAATACAAACCTCAGAATATATCCCTTAACCCGGATATATCAAAAGGGGTCAACTCAATCCCTAGCAGGTATATCATTGACGCAACCTTACAGGTCGCCTTGTTGGAGTACCCCGCTGGTGAGGTGCAGTCGCTATATCTTACTGCCCCACCTACAGAGCTGCCAGTCTATGCCTTACCTCTGTAATCTAATACACTATTCATTATTACTCCATTTGCAGCGACGGTTTTAGCTCAGTCGGTAGAGCGTTCGGCTAGGAAATAAAAGGTTCCTGGTTCGATGCCGGCCCTCCCCAACTCAGCGTATGAGTAGCACAGGGATATGTGTGGTAAAATGAGGAGCTGATGGTAGATGTGGCGCTCTACACCTCAGACGCTAAAAAACAATCTCGTTGGACTAGCGCTAGTGAATATGGGATAAATTCCCTCGCTGTCTGGCTGATACCGACATTAGGCCACCCCGACGGCATTACTTACTTTTATAACTAGTTTTATTCCATTTTATTATTGTTACTTTTAATACCAATACTTTGAGGGTGGTCTTACCCTGTTACATAATTATTGGATCCCTCATATTTCTGGCAATAGTGTAGAAATCATAATAGCGATTAGTGCAGCTGATGGCCTTGAGGGTGAATGACGTCGCTTGACCTCACTCTCACCTTGCCTTCCGGGGATAAATCGTGAGAACCGGAAGGCATAGAAAACCCTGTCTTCCGGTTTAAGGATAGAAGTAACTCAGTTAGAAGTTAGAAGCCGAGCTCGTAGGATGTGAGGATCTGCGCCGACGTCTGGTTTGGGGATTAACAATAAAATAAGATCAAAAGTAAATCGAAGTCTTGTGTTTATTATCTAAAAACTAACAATGATACAGGGCTTCTGATAACGAGAAATCCCCAATAGAAGACAAGACCGGAATCCCCAAGTCAACACCAGACGCTAGACCAGACCAAGATGATAGAAGAAGCAAAGCCGGCCAGAAGAATAGATGTCCAAGATATAGAAGCAAGTAAGAAGTAAAGAAGTAAGAAAGGGTATACAACATTATATCGATTTGGTACCGTGAAAACCTCAGTACGCAACAACCCCACCGCAGAGGTGTAGTCTGTGTATTGTACAGCCTCACCCGACAGGGCGGTTTGGACGAGGAATCATGAAACTTTACAATACTTCAGTCTTAGCGTTGTTTACATCAGTTTGTTTTCGTTTCTTTGAACAATTTTTTTCAATAGAGAATGTAACGAACAACAAAAATTTCTTTTCGACGTCAGCTTTCTTCATCGAGAGGGAGAGAGACAGAGACAGAGATAGGGGTGAGAGTGAGAGTCTGCTACAAAATCGTCTTTAGCTTCTATCTCATCATCATTATCATGTTGCGCAAGTAGCATGGATATCCATGACAATCTCTCGCTAACCTTCCCTATCATTCATTGCCCCCCGGGGGGTCTTCTATGCAGCAACCAGCATCCTCGCATAGTTGGTCAATTTAGGTTATTGGTGGGCGGCTCACAGCATGTCCATGTGTTGGCGTCCACATGATAACATCGCTTATGAGCTCATCCTTGCTTCTCCAGCAGTGCCTAGCATGCCTAGTCCGTATCCCTCGGATTGTTTGTGAGATGGGGGGCAGGTGGTCATGCTTTCTTGTGGGATGCTGTTTCCACGATTTGTCCAAGACTGCATGCAGCATTCTTCTGTAGCTCCCATCTATCTTATTCTCAAGGCGTTTCTTTAGGGTCCAAGTGGCGCAGCCATACAGCAGTACTGATATAACTACAGCCTGGAAAAATTGTCGCTTTAACTTGAGTGAGATCGGATTTTCATATGACTGTCCGTATGCAATCTCATTTCTATAAACATGAGAGAGAGAGAGAGAGAGAGAGAGAGAGAGAGAGAGAAGAGAGAGAAAGAAATAAATTACTTTTTTGGACTGATAGAATTAAGGCGAAGACCAACAAATGCTTCTTGGAGATCTCTTACAGTCAGTGGCTCCTAAGGGGAAATGTTGGAAATCATGGACTGCTCAACCACCAGGATTCCGTCCTTAAGCATCGCCGGTAGCACACCACGACCAACAGGTAGCCCCATTGGGAGGGGTTATACCCCTCTGGAGAGGTGCAGTCGGTATATTCTACAGCCGCACCCGACAGGGCGGTTTAGCCGGGGAAACTTCACAATACTTCAGTCTTAGCATTTGTTTTCATTTCTTTGATAATTTTTTCTCAATGTAACGAACAATAAAGATTTCTTTTCGACTTCAACTTTCTTCATCGATCGTTTATTTAATCATGACAGAGAGGGAGAGAGACTCAGAGAGAGAGACAGGGGCGAGAGTGAGAGGTCTGCTACAAAATCGTCCTTAGCTTCTATCTAGCCCTAAGATCACAAAACTTTTTTCACAGTGGGCTGGTTAATTAAGAAAATAACGAGCGCGGGCCACATTATTATTGTGTTCAATACTTGCTAGCCAGAACAAAAGCTCTGAGAAAAAATTATATTTCATGTTATATTCATGGATGAGTGGCGTAAGATGCACACAAACTAATTTAACCAACGTATTTATTTTCAAAACATTATCAAAGAACGCAACATTCAAATACCGTAGGTGAACCTGAAAAATGCCTTCGCGGTCCGGATTCGACCCGCCGCCCTTAGATTGGTGACCCCTGATCTAGCCATATACAATCTCACTTCTTTAAACATGAGAAAGAGAGAGAGGGGGGGTGAGAGAGGGGGAGAAAAACGTCCTTGGCTTATATATATATATATATATTATATATATATACCACGAGCAGGGTGTGACAATTTCTTAAGCGGAGTTCAACAGCTTTGAATTCAGAGTTTACCTTCTCCTAGACCGGTTGCCTAACCAGGGTTAAAGAGCCCTGTCAGCCCTACTATTTATCCATAGCTGGAGGGAGAGTAGGATTCATACCTTTCCTAAGGGTATTAGCGCAAAGTGAAATGCAATTACCACATCCAGGATTTGAACACGGGGCGACGAGTCCATTTCCCATGACTTTAACCATTACACCACGCGCTTCCTTGGCTTCCATATAGCTTTAATCTCATTGAACCTAAACCCATCTCTGTTATTGTCGGCCATATGTCGTCACACGTTATCCTTCTCATATCCCCGTGCCCTTTGATCTATCTTTCTCCCTAAACCCTGGGTATTTAAGAATATTTCGTCTCATAATGATCTTGAAACTTCTAAGCTTACAATCATATTAGACTGACTGGCAAGAATATGCGCCATCCGGGGATAAGTATTTACGTTTTAATGTATTGAAATATATTAAATTAATAAGACAAACAAAATTGAATAAGAACGTATATAAAAATATTACACTTATGTTGATTAGTTTCTATATAAAATAATTCACATGATTGATTTTAATATGCTGGAGAATTAAAAAAATAATATCAGACGCCTATTAATTATTTATTAAACCCATTTTTAAACCAGTATGCCAATTAACCACACCATATATTATGTACACCTCTCTTTCTTAGTGATATATGAAATTGCAGGATTTTAAACGCACTAATAACATGGGCTATTTTGAGGCAAACCTAACTCACATCTTCAAAAAGATATCGTTAGTGAATAGAATTTATTCTATGTATTAATGATTTGGACGATAAATTAAATATTGACAAGCTTATGCAATTCCTGTGGGTATTGTGATGTAAGCGGTGATTTTTGCTTACAGATAGACACCGAATCTCCATTTATTAGGAGATATAAATTCAGAACAACAAATGCACACCCAAAGAACTTTCAGGAGGAATTCTATAAAAAAACGTTTTTTAATTATCCTGGTCATATACGCATTTATACAAATGGCTTCAAACGTGAAAAACAACAGGTAATTCAGCAATATGTCAGACTATAATAATCAAAAAACCTCGTCCAATTGTTGTACCATATATTTATTTATTTATTTTATTTTTTATTTTTTTTGTTTGGTTTGGTTTGTTTTACGGCATATCAACCTCAGTGGGTCATTTAATGCCGATATAGTTTTGAAATAAATCAATTCTTAATGGATAATACAATTTTTTATAAATACATTTTTCTATTTAACCCATAGATGGGACCCTAACAGGTACAACCACTCCGGGTCAGAGTGGACCAGGGAGCAATGGTGATGAAGGGGTGCTCCACATTCCACAAACCTCCAAAACTGGAACCTCACCATCAGATAGAGTTTAACGTCATTCCCAGGACATGTAGACCCGCAGCCACCGCCTTCTAGCACCCATATGATAAAAATGGGTTGGGGCTTGCAATAAGGGCAATAGGGTTGGGAAAATCATATAGTTGCTAGGGCTTGACGTGACCATCCGATTAATCGGAGGGGGCCTCTCCAACCGCCCGTCTAGCCCAAGATAGGGCCAAAGTGGAGTATTGCATGTCATGAACTGTTCATCCACCTGGGCTCTATCCTTAAGCATCACGGGTCGCCACCCAAGGCCAACAGGGGAGTCTTACCCCTCTGCAGAGGTGCAGTCGGTGCATTCTAACGCCCCAGCCGACAGGGCGGACCATATATTTAGCACACAGCATTATTTCAATAAATACAAACCATACAGAGGTTTAAAAGTTTAGAATACAGTATTGATCACATCTTATATTTTATACAAACACAATGAGAATTTTAGTAATGGGTAATTCCATGTCTAATCATCCAGAAGAAAGAAAAATTGTCTCTCGTGTCAGCCATTGAATAAGGTCTATGTGGAGCCAAAATAACAATCAGAATGTAACACTTAAAACATAAACGTGCAATATTTAACTGATATTGTAGCATTTGGTTCTGAGAACAAATCAAACTATCTTTATATTACAAACCAAAAATGTGTAATATTTATCTAATATCATTGTTTTATTCTCCAACGTATTAAAATCAATCCTATGAGTGATTTTATATAGCAACCTATTAAAATATAATCAAAATAAGTATAATTCTTTTATATGCGTTCTTATTAAATTCCGTTAGTCTTTCTAATTTTATATATTTCATTACGTCAAAATTCAAATACTTACGCATATTTTTGTTAGTACATAGAAAATTATTACATATCTTTTGCTCTGGTCTATTCTCTCCGAGAATATATATATATATATATATATATACATATATATAATCCAAAAGTCCAGAGAAGAAATCTTTTAAAACAACTTGTCACAGTTTGAGAGCTCAATGTGTGCTCTTATTGTTAGAGTCACAGAGCAAATTTATATTTAAATAAATAACAAAAACTTAGAGATCCTGCATTATAGACTATTTCAGGGAGCTTAGACAAAAATGTCTAATTCTCCCGACTCATTAGCATCTGATGAGACGGGAGAATTAGACATTTTTGTCTAAGCTCCCTGAAATAGTCTATAATGCAGGATCTCTAAGTCTTTTGTTATTTATTTAAATATATATATATATATATATATATATATATATATATATATATATATTCTGATTCCTTATCTGTACTAATTACGCTAAAAACAAAACACTTAACAAAACATTAATAGTCAATTTACTATGTAAACCTGCCCAACAGGGTGGGGGTCCAGTGGCTTCGGCCCTGGATCTTTACGAGTTAATAGCGTCGATCCCAGGGGGCTATCCCCCCAGGCAACACCTGCCCCTTGATTTAAAGGGACAGGGCTGGGTTTATTGCCCAGTGCCTGAGGCGCCCCCTTGAGGGGGAATGCCGACGGGATCGACGCAATTTTTCACCTGGCACCCCATGAGTCTCGGCTTGTGGGTGGTCCCGCATAAATAGGGCCTTTGTGCCTGACCCGTACAAGTGGGGTACGTGGAAAATATCATGTAAACTCAATTCAATTTCAGAGTAAAAAAAAGTTACGATGTGTTGGATCACAAGTCATGTCGGAATAACGGGAAAAGACAAAGCAGATTCAACTGCAAAACGTCATATACAGACCTAATAAAGATATTTATTTATTTACCAACCCTCCGCACGAGAAGGATGTGACACAAGGTCAATTTCTTAAACCGGGTTCACCAGGTTTGAATTCAGAGTTGTCCTTCTCCAAGACAGATTGCCTAACCAGTGTTAAAAAGCCCAGTCTGCCCTACTATTTATCCATAGCTGGAGGGAGAGTAGGATTCATACCTTTCCCAAGGGTATTAGTGCAATTACCACATCCAGGATTTGAACTCGGGGCGACGATTCCATTTCCCATACTTTAACCATTACACGCTTGCATTTATTCATTCTTCAGAGAAATAAAATATATCTATTTATTCTTAAGAGAAATACAAATTTATTGAACATTATAAATCGGATATAAAATACGTCCACGAAATGACCTACAAAAACATACATGAAAAAAAATTGATTACTGTGATCTCGCAATTTGTAAAAATAATTACCACAAACATTACCCTTACCCATACAAAACATGTGTGCATATATATATATATATATATATATATATATAATATATATATATATATATATATATATAATATATATACGTTCATGTATATGTGTATATATACATAAATATGAAGCACGTGGTGTAATGGTTAAAGTCATGGGAAATGGACTCGTCGCCCGGAGTTCAAATCCTGGATGTGGTAATTGCATTTGATTTAGCGCTAATACCATTGGGAAAGGTATGAATCCTACTCTCCCTCCAGCTATGGATGAATAGTAGGGCAGACTGGGCTCTTTAACCTTGGTTTGGCAACTGGTCTAGGAGAAGGAAAACTCTGAATTCAAAGCTGTTGAACTCCACTTAAGAAATTGACCTTGTGTCACATCTTGCTCGTGCGGAGGGGTTGGTAAAATATATATATATATATATATATATATATATATATATATATAGTATGATTGTTATATGATTGTTATGGATATTTGTGCTATGGGTCTTCAGTATTAAATAAGCTAACAAGGTTTGGCATGGCGTAAAATCAACCAACCATTCCCACATGTCTTGAGTATGACACTAAACTGCCCCTACGGACTCCTGCTCTGAAGCTCTGAAGGAGTATGAAGTGTCCTTTCATTGTGGCTTCCAATATTTGTTGAAAATTGAAAAGCAGCACCTTCTGTAGTTCTCATTTAGATTTTTTTCCGAGTGTTTAGTTTGATTCCTGATGTTGCTGACATACAATAGTTCTGACACAGCTAAAGCTCGGAAAGTTTCACGTTTTACTCTCACTCTAACAGTTTTGGGAATTAATAACCCACAGGGTTGCTGTACCATTAAACAAACCAAACTGAACCAAACCAAACGAAGTTAATGAGAATTATACAAATTTGAAGATATTAAGAACTTGAAACATAGAAACGGTTTATCAAAATGATTTGTTTCGGCAATAAATGACCCGAAAAGGGTTGACATGCCGTAAAAAAACAAAGCAAACCAACCATGGATTTATATGTATCTCTGGAGGATTCATCATACGCAAACCAAGCATCTCGTTGTTATTTAGTGGTTTGCAAGGTAGTCTCGCAGATCCATTACTATTGAAAATCGAGTTCGATCTCTGCTAGATGCAATATAATTGGAACCACCAGTCAAATCGTACCTGTGGTGAACAGGTTGGGTATCGAGCATTGTTAGAGCGCATCAAGTTGACTGACGGTGACGTAATCAGATAAGAGATGTAGTGCTGCAGTGCCATACGATCTAGAGCGACTGAGGGATAGGATGTACGTAGATGATCGTAGTGAGAGTATGACTGTTATAGGTTAAGTCTGCAGCTAACATCAGCTGCGTCACGGATAGATTAAGTTGATTACGAGTACTAGTGATGTGGCTGGGGAATGAGTAGTCGAAGGTTGATAGAGCTGTGCATGCGAGCTTTCTTTGACTATAGAGTCGTTGCACTAGATGATCAGGGTCTGTATGAGACGAGGCTCGGATTGTTCGAGAGTATGCAGAGATCTACCTTGAGCGTGATATGCGTGTATATGATATAAGAGATATGAGTTCGTACTACAGTGAGCGTGGACGTTAGGATATGCTATGTGAGAGCGCTACGTTCTGTACGCAAATGATATATAGAGAAGCGGTCTGTTAACATGAGGTTACTGCGACGTGCAGCAGCTGAGGGAGGCAGGTAGGTGATAATTGCAGGGCAGCAGCGTGAGCTTCGGAAGGGGAAGGTAGCATCTGGATATGATCAGACGGAGAGAACAGATAGGGTAGGATGGGGTAGTGAATAGATGGGTATCGGGACATAGCTGAGCTAGTTGAGTGTATAGGGTTAGGTAGGTGGCTCTGTCGAGTCTTGACTTATGATCCATCACGTCAATGAGTCGCACTAGTATGTATAAATAAGGATTGTCTCCGTCCGGACACTCTTGCTGAGTGTATGTTAGTGTGGTAGGCACTAACGCGGAGGGATCAGGCGTATAGTCTATCACATGAGACATAGGCTTGTCACACGATATTTGAATGACACGCACGCAGGCATGTACGCATCATCCAGTATCGGTCTTACACTGGTCTACTGTATAGATGCGCAGAGGAACACTGGCAGCAGCGCAATAGAGAGCAGGCATCCACGAGTGTAACTATGGATGACGCGGTATTCTAAAGCTGTGCGATGTGTGCTGGATCTGTAGTATTTCGGTCATTGACTGATTGAGTATTGCTGTATTATCTGCTAGATATTAATATTGGTGTGGAGGATAGTCTATGTAGAGAGTCAGTAGTGGCAGGAAATTGAGCTAAATATGATGATCAAAGTATCGTATATCGTAGTGAGTGTGCGTATCGCACAGATGTATATATAGAGTACTGCGCAGTCGCTGATATCACGGCTATCTGAGATCTATCCAGGACGCAAGTTTATTGTCTAAATGATCACGGATGCGAGCGTATATATGATCGTGTGGAAGTAGGTGACGTTGGAATACGAACATGTGCTAAGATAGTGTTGATGAGTATAGTCGCATAGGTTCGTATTTGCTGTATGAGATGAGTTGAGTAGGCAGTGACGGTATGGTATCAGGTGCGCGAGCAGCAGAGGAGCTAGAGCGCGTAGTGATGTTAAGCGCATGGATGGTCTTATTAGCCAGTCACAGAGGGTGCACGACGATACAGTAGACAGCCTGTAATTACAGATAGTTGCGGGGATCGTGACGTCGGGGCGGATCTTGAACGATTCGTACCTCATAGTGGCGAAAGCGGTACGTTGTCCGAGAGCAGTGTATCATGTATCTCGGAGGTTTACGGCGTACGAGTTATGGAGATATGCGATCATGATGTATATTCAGATCGAGAGGACATGGAGCAGGAGCTGAGATCAGATATACGATAATGCAGATGAGATCATATAGATCAAAACCATAGACCCATAACTCTTTTCCACTTATATATATATATATATAATATATATAATATATATATATATATATTAATTAAGGTCATTAAAGCGCGAATTTATAAATTTTCTGAGTTATTGTGTGGTATATCATTTAAGTTTTCGCGTATGTTTCTAAATTATTTAGTTAAAAATTAATGGTAGAATGAATGAATGGATGAAATAAAAATGAATGAAATGAGGGGGATAAATGAAAAATCCTTTCCAAGGGACCCCTCTCAAAAGTATTAAAACACTTTTTGAGAGTGGGGTCCCAGATAGAAAGTTTCTTTTCATCTATTATTAGACTCCTTTGAAGCATCAAGTTAATATAATTATCCTATAAGTTATTAGAGAAGATAAAATGCGTCTCTTACCTTTGTAATATCTGTTGAGAATGGGTTTGAATTTGTTTTATATATATATCTAATCTTGTCTGGTTAACTTCCGTGAATATTGCTACATATATATATATATATAATATATATATATATATATATTTATATATATATGTATATATATGTATATATATATATATTATATATATGTGTGTGTGTGTGTGTGTGTGTTGTGTTGAAAGGATAAATAAATAAAGGAAAGAAAATGTTGAATGGATAAAATTAGTTTAATGAATTACCAAACACGTGTTTCGGCCAGGAGTTTGTTCCTGTACACATTGTATTCTATTTATTATTATTTTAAATATGAAATAAAATAATAATAATAATAATAATAATAATAGAAAATTATAAAATATTTATACATACAAAGCAAATGGCCTTCTTCAGGGTAAAATGTTTGTTTATTTCTCCTATCAACATATTGCCGGATTCGTTTCCATTTCTCAACATATATATATATATATATATATATATATATATATATATATATATATACCCGTAGGTCTAATCCGAGTATTATACGATGGTCAAAATTGCTTCTACTGATAATGTAAACCTTGTATTAACCCTTTGACCAAGAGCGTCTGGGATTTGTAACACTAACTCGAAGTAGATATAACCGTTTGGCCAGAAGTAGATAAAACAGTGCCGCTCTGAATTCCGGTATAGGAATATTCATTTCTAAATTTTCAGCTATTTCTCAGACTGAAGCTCTGATACCGAGAAGTTCAATAAAATGTTTTGGCTCTAAAGGATCTAAGGTTTAAAGCGCGGATTTTACACTAAACACACACACACGCACACACACACACACACACACACACACACACACATACAACATTTGTTTGGTTAGATTTTACATTCTTACTAGAAGTGGCTACCCAGCGTCGCCTTGGTAGAGGGGGATTTTTTAAAGGTTAGTCTGCCAGATCCATTATTACTAAACCGTGAGTTGGATCCCTGTAGGATGTCTCATTAAAACCCCCGCTTTAAAAAAAACAACCTTCCGTTCATCCATCCACTCTGAAAAGAAAAATTGATGTCTACAATTTTCAACATTAAATGCAAAAAATAAAAGCCATGCTGTTATCATTTAGTTTTTTATCTTCATCTGTTGATAGTGAATGTGTATATATATTTACTTAGTGGTTAATTGTTTAATACTTTCAATTTCCTCCGGACATACATGGCCATAAGGGAACAAAGAAAGGAACTTTTGTACATCATGATATTATAGTGGTAAACGCCTGTACAACACGAATACCACTCTCTAAATTTTCATGATTGTTGTCCAGTGACAAGCCTAAGCAAGATAACTGGCAATCCTGTCAATCGCAGGTGTTAAATCAGAGTTTTCCTTCTCCTAGATGGATAACCTAACAAGGAATAAGGAGTCCAACACCCCCCCAAAAAAAATGTTCTTGAGGGCCGTTGAGCTAATAGCTTCCTCCGCCCTTTGAACAGGTCTTGTTTTTCGTCCTGCGGAATGTCTAGCCACCCTCCTTATCAGATAAAATCTGTGGGGTTACCGGTTTAGTCGCCGATGACCCGACTATGAAACAGGTTGTACTGGATTACATAGTACCAGTAGCGCATTAAGCGGACATACATACATACATAATATACATATATACATACACACAACTGTGATTTATATATGTGTAGATTAAATATTCAAACTTCTACTAAGAAGTTCATCCTTTGTAACTGGTTGGTTGGCAGTCTTCCGTCTACGAGAGGCGATGGAGTAGTGTCAACGTTTTTTTCTTCTTTTTGAACTACATAGCCTGGGCGGGTTCATGGATAAGCTGTTGCACATGCAGCAAATACTCCCTCTCCACACTAACGCTGTGATCCAACGGAAAGGTAAGGTACCAATACAGTTTGGCAACAGTAGTGTCACAGGAGTTGATGGGCAGTACTGGATTTCAGCATCACACCACCCCAGGGACTCCGGCTCCTGATTTGTTTTCGAAGTTTACACTCCTTTGTAACTACTGCTACATATAGAGCAAATAATTTTGGGAAAGGTATGAATCCAACTATTCTTTCTCCATCTATGGGTAAATAGTAGGGCAGACTGGGCTCATTAGCCTTATTTAGGCAACCGGTCTAGAAGAAAAATTCTGAATTCAAACCAGTTTAACTATTCTTAAGAAATTGACTGTGTGGCATATCTTACTCGTGCAGAGTGGCTGATAAATACGCATATGATAAAATGGTTAGGGGTTTGCCATAGAGTAATACGGTCGGGACAATCATATAGGTGTTAGGGCTTGATGTGACTATCCTATCTAGCTCAAATAATGGTCGATAACTGCAAGTCATCTACCTACAGGCAACGGATGGTCTCATTTATGTGGGGGGGGGGGTCTTACTCCTTTGCAGAGTTGCAGTCAGTGTATTCTACAGCCCTAGTCGACAGGGTGGCCGTACTCCCTTGCAGAGGTGCAGTCGACGTATACTACAGCCCTAGCTGACATGGACCTTTTGCCCCTCTTCAGAGGTGTATTCGGCGTATTCTACAGCCCCAGGCCATAGGGTGGTTTTATCCCTCTGCAGAGGCGTAGCTGACGTATCCTACAACCCTATCTGACTGGGCGGTGTTACCCATCATCAGAGGTGCAGTCGACGTATACAACAGACCTAGCCGACAGGGTGGTCTTAACCCTTAGGAGACGTGTCAGTCAGCGTATTCTACAGCCCCACTGACAGGGCTGCACAATATTTGAAATGACAGTTTTATTTTCGAACAATCTATTGCATATAATCAGAACAAAAAATAACTTTTTGAATAAACCCAGACAGATGTTCAATACAAATCTATATTTCATTGCATAAACGTTAACAACAAAAATTGATTATCTGCCAGAGACAAGTATAGAAGAAAATAACGGCATAGATAACCATTGCAAAATGCGTACTAAAAATAATATATATACTTATTTATTATATATACTAGCAAATATATGCACCCTCCGGGTGCAAGTATTTAAGTTTTAATGTAATAAAATATTGTATTAAATTAGAAAGGCTAATGAAACTAAATAAGAATACAGATAAAAAGATTTGAAACAGAGGGAGTATAATAAAAGATTTGAAACAGAGGGAGTATAATAAAAAAATGGAACAACTGAAACTTACTCTTTCATCACTCTCGTCTTTCATTGTTATTTTTTCTAATTTAAGTATTTAGTTATAAGAGGAAGTAAGGAATAAAATGACAGTTATTTTATCTTGTTAATGGATTTCATTTAAGATTCATTGAAGAGATTTTTGCTTATATTCATTAAAATAAAACCAAACAGTTAGAAATCAATAATACTAAGCACATATTTATTAAATTCGATTTTTTAATATTAATATGCAAATTAGCCTTCCCGTTCACACTGTAAACCGCTATTTTGTTGTATATATAAATATAATTGCATGTTGTCAGTATGTAAACATAGTTAACAGTATTAATAATGTGAGACAATTTTATTAATAATTGAGGTTTAGATAAAAATAAAATCATGGAGAATGTGATGTCAATAACTAAGAGAATTGTGACTTGAGCAGGAATATAGTTTCGGTTACAGACAGAAAAACCCACAATCTCCATTATAATAAGATATATATATATATATATATATATATTGGCATATAAGTATATTTTGGCAGCATTTTTTTTCCTTTATACATGTTTGGTTAAGCGCGGCATACATGTCTGACGAGTTTCTTTTCGTTCTTTTCAAACAGCCCTATACATTAAACAAAAGCAGAACCACCTTAAACAAGATTAACTTTGAATACAGCAACATATTCTCAAATGCCTATAATATCCCGCGAATTTTTCTCCACTCATTTCCCCATTATATATACTAGCAAATATATGCACCCTCCGGGTGCAAGTATTCAAGTTTTAATGTAATAAAATATTATATTAAATTAGAAAGGCTAATAAAACTAAATAAGAATACAGATAAAAAGATTTGAAACAGAGGGAATATAATAAAAGATTTGAAACAGAGGGAGTATAATAAAAAATGGAACAACTGAAACTTACTCTTTCATCACTCTCGTCTTTCATTGTTATTTTTTCTAATTTAAGTATTTAGTTATAAGAGGAAGTAAGGAATAAAATGACAGTTATTTTATCTTGTTAATGGATTTCATTTAAGATTCATTGAAGAGATTTTTGCTTATATTCATTAAAATAAAACCAAACAGTTAGAAATCAATAATACTAAGCACATATTTATTAAATTCGATTTTTTAATATTAATATGCAAATTGGCCTTCCCGTTCACACTGTAAACCGCTATTTTGTTGTATATATAAATATAATTGCATGTTGTCAGTATGTAAACATAGTTAACAGTATTAATAATGTAAGACAATTTTATTAATAATTGAGGTTTAGATAAAAATACAATCATGGAGAATGTGATGTCAATAACTAAGAGAATTGTGACTTGAGTAGGAATATAGTTTCGGTTACAGACAGAAAAACCCACAATCTCCATTATAATAATATATATATATATATATATATATATATATTGGCATATAAGTATATTTTGGCAGCATTTTTTTCCTTTATACATGTTTGGTTAAGCGCGGCATACATGTCTGACGAGTTTCTTTTCGTTCTTTTTAAACAGCCCTATACATTAAACAAAAGCAGAACCACCTTAAACAAGATTAACTTTGAATACAGCAACATATTCTCAAATGCCTATAATATCCCGCGAATTTTTCTCCACTCATTCCCCCATTATATATATATATATATATATATATATATATATATATATATATATATTGAAAGAATCCAAAGTGATACAAACACTAAATCTATCATCGAAAATCACGAGTACAGATGGATAAAAAAGATAAAAAGTTTCCATCCGTTTGGTTTTAATAAGAAAATAGACTCATCATTTTAATTAGGGCAATAAAAGTCGAGCCAACAACTATGAAGGGGGCCGATGGCACCTAAATAAACAAACACTAACCCCCACACATCAAACAAGCCACTTTTGACCCAATTACAAATCTAAAAGTCATGCGCACAGTACCGAGATACATACACACACACTCACATTCACACACATATATGTATGCACGCACATACATTTATGTGTATACATATATGGGCATATACACAACTTCCAAGAACCCTCCCTCACATATATAAGAGCATTCAAAAAATAACCCACCTCAAAGAGGGTTTTCACGGAACAGATGGACTTGCTACTACTAACACACTCTTTTACCCGGATTTTAATAGCATGTCAAACCCTCAAAAATACTCCAATTTTTATAGTTCTTCCATAATGCTCTCTTTCAAAAGATCTAAAAACAATTTCTTCAAATAAGAAATTTTCTCCTAGTAAATATAACGTAATGAGTTCGTTCCTCATGTTACATAATTCATGGAGACTCAATGAATCATTACCCTGGAGTGTTAGAATTCACCGACTACACCTCTGCAGAGGGGTAAGACTCTCCCAAATAGGGCCACCTGTTTATAAGACATGCTGAGCTATTAAAACAAGTAATGACCAGCCCCAAGAAATGAGACCGAACAAGAAAGAAGAAACTGGGCCACAGAATCAGCCCTAAGAAGAATATGGCGACCGACGAAATAATAGCATGAGTTAACATGTAAGGCCCTCACCTCATCTCTCTCTCTCTCTCTCTCTCTCTCTCTCTCTCTCTCTCTCTCTCTCTCTCTCTCTCTCTCTCTCAGTCCATTATAACACCCGAAATATTAAGGGGTATATAACACTCACCTGGTTTGCTTTGGTCTGGTTTGTTTTGTTTTACGGCATATCAACCTCAATGCCGATGAAGTTTTGAAATAAATCAATTCTTAATTGATAATCAATGTTTTTTTATAAACACATTTTTCTATTTAACCCATAGCTGGGACCCTAACAGGAACTACCACTCCGGGTCAGTGGACCAGGGAGCAATGGTGATGAAGGGGTGCTCCACATTCCCCAAACCTCCAGAACTGGAACCTCACCATCAGATAGAGTTTAACGTCATTCCCAGGGTATGTAGACCACTGCCTTCTAGCACCCATACGATAAAAAGGGCTGGGGCTTGCCATAAGAGCAATAGGGTTAGGAAAATCATATAGGTGCTAGGGCTTGACGTGACCAACCGATTGATCGGAGGGGGCCTCTCCGACCGCCCGTCTAGCCCAAGAAACGTCCAAAGTGGAGTATTGCAAGTCATGGACTGCTCACTAACCTGGGGTCTATCCTCAAGCATCATGCGTCGCCTCCCACGACCAACAGGTGGCCCCATTGGGGGAGTCTTACCCCTCTGCAGAGGTGCAGTCGCTGCATTCTACCGTCCAAGCCGATAGGGCGGAATCGCCTGGTACCCCAAATTAAAAAGTACATAGATATAACGTAATTAATAATGTAGTCTCTTAGAGGAATTTATTTTGAGTAATGAGTGCCCTATATTAGAGAAAATATCAATACAGCGTGAGGTGAAGCTCGTAGTGTGTAATTGCTACATACCCCTTGTGTCTGCTGGATATATATATATATATATATATATATATATATATATATATATATATATATATATATGGAGAGTTCGTTCTATTCATCTTATGAGGGAATCCGTGGTTATGCCCTCATATTTAATCTTACTTACTTTCTTGGGTATCTGGCTGTTATTTCTTATCCCCTTCTGTTTCTTGTGTAGCTGGCGTATTTCTTTAGACTTTTGTTCTGTTACGAGTCTGGTTCTTCAAGATGCTCGTCTGATTACGTCAAGACTGCCATTACATCTCTAAGACAATGGGGCCCTCGGTGAAAATCGAACTCACAATTGTTTGCAGGCCTGGCTTGCTAACCGCTGCACCATACGAGGCATCCAACTTTCTTTCTTTCTTACTTTTTTTACTCTTTTTGTTTCGATCTTATTTTCTTTTTTCTTTCGTCTTTCTTTCTTTTTCTTTCTTTCTTTTTTTCTTCTTTTTTTCTTTCTTCTTTCTTTCTTTTTTTTTTTCCTTTCTGTTTTCTTTCTTCTTTTTTTCTTTCTTCTTTCTTCTTTCATTTGTCTTCTTTCTTTTTTCTTTTTCCTTTCCTTTTTCTTTCTTCTTTTTTTCTTTCTTTTTTCTTTCTTTTTCTTTTTCTTTTTTTTTTCTTTTTCCTTTCTTTTTTCTTTCTTTTCTTTTTCTTTTTTCTTTTCCTTTTATTCTTTCTTCTTTTTTCTTTCTTTTTTCTTTCTTTTTTCTTTTTCTTTTTTTTCCTTCCTTTATTCTTTCTTCTTTTTTCTTTCTTTTTTCTTTCTTTTTTTTCTTTCTTTCTTTTTTCTTTTTCTTTTTCCTTTCTTTTTTCTTTCTTCTTTTTCTATTTCTTCTTTCTTCCTTCTTTCTTTCTTTCTTCTTCTTTCTTTCTTTTTGTTTACTTTTTCTGTTTTCTTTCTTTCTTTTCTCTCTCTCTCTTTTCTCTTTCATTCTATTATTGTCTTTCATTCCTTATTTCTTATTTCTTTCTTCTTCTTGTCATTCTTTCTTTTTAACTTTTTTCTTTTTTTTTCTTCTTTTTCTTCCTTCTACTTTCTTCTTTCCTTTATTTTTAGTGTTTTTTTTATTTTGTTTCTCTTTCTTTCTTGTCTTTCTTTCTTTCTTTTTTATCTTTATTTTCTCATTTATTTCTTTATTCATTTATTTCTTTCTATTTTCTCTTTCTTTCTTTCTTTCTTTTTTCTCCCCTTTTTCTTTCTTTCTTTCTTTCTTTCTTTCTTTCACCTTTCTTTCTTTTTTTCTCTTTGCTTTCATTTTTCTTTCTTTCTTTTTCCTTTTCGTTCATTACTTCTTTTTTCTCTAATTCTTTTTCTTTTCCATTTCAGGAGATGATTATCTGTCAGGCATTACTATTAATAATATACCGACTGGCATTTTCTTTCCTTTTCTTTTATTTTTTTAATTTATCACCCACCCGATCCATACCCTTTAATCTTATATGTAACGTTGTGATATCTGATATGCCAATGTTTACCCAGACGTCATAGATTACCGGTTACTTGTGCGAGGGTGTGTCCAAAAATCTTCACCGGTGAAATTAACGCTGCTGCACATTTGCATGCATTTCTCTTTTCGTCTTGATGCTTTTCACGAATAAATTACAGCGCTAACTTGAGTTACGAGTTCCCCAACTTAAATGTTTTCCGAGTTACGAGTTAGGTAACTAAATAATTCTGGTTTCTTTTAAAAATATAAATATCAGTAAGTATCTATAATAAAAGCATTAATAAAAAGGAGGGGGGCACTTGTTTATTTTTTTCTTTTAGATTTCCTTACAAGAGACACAAAGAAGTTACTAACTACTAACACAATATTATAAACAACTTGAAAATATCTTTAATAGCATTTTTTATAAAAAATGATTGATTTAAAATGCCAAAAGCTGTTTCGTATGATGAAAACTATATGTCAAAATAAATGTGTGAGGAGAATATAAAATAAAAATATGCAAAAATACATATGACATCCTGAAAAGCTGTAATAAGAAAAGAAAATGATATATTAGCTGAAATGGAAAAAGAGAGACATCAAAAAACAACTGAAGCTAAAAGCGAATAGCGTCTGTACCCAGCAACGTTGCCTGTAAAAAAGGCAGAAGTTTCTTTTTGGTGCCAGGGAGCCCTTACCTCTTTGCGCATGCTCAGATTGTTGCATCCTGGGAGATTATTACTTTTTATGTTTTTCCTTTTTTATTTAATTTTATTTAGTTTTATTTAGTTTTATTTTATTTCCAACCCTCACAAATATCCTAGGCAGACCGTCTCACTAATAAAACAATTTTTTTCTTTGAACTGAAGCAAAGACATACACAAACACACACACACACACACACACACACACACACATACACACATATAATATTATATATATATATATATATATATATATATAATCAATGGTAATATTATGGGTTTACACTCATAACTTGAAGTTTCATGGTAATCCAATCATCAGATGAGTTCAATGGTTGAGATCTTAAAAACCAGTTGTGAAATGGTTGAGATTTTAAAAACCAGTAATTTTTTAGCGTTTATATGAAGCGTTTTCACGCGATGGGAAATATGAAGCTAAAAATTGTTATATATATATATATATATATATATATATATATATATATATATATATATTATATATATTATATTTGGTAAAGAGAAAGCATACAAATCGGTCATTTTATCTATTTCTACCCACAGGTATCAGTATACACTGATACCTGTGGGTAGAAATAGATCTATAACAGCAAAATGACCAATTTGTATGCTTGTTCTTTATGTTCTTTCTGAGTATAATCAGACCGCTGGCTTTATTGTAAATGGTAAACAGAAAATTCATGAGGCTTTACAATTTTTCTGGGAAATCCTGAAAGGTTTTGATTACAGTTCTTCTCATCATCTTAGACTTAGAAATAATTATTTCGCCTGGTGGTCTCCTTCGATATATAATGATCTTGGTTGATGTTTAGTCTACGTATGCTTCTTTATAATTGAATTTAGTTGTTTGGTTTGGTTTGTTTTGTTTTACGGCATATCAACCTTAGTGGGTCATTTAATGCCGATAAAGTTTTGAAATAAATCAATTCTTAATAGATAATACAATTTTTTATAAATACATTTTTCTATTTAACCCATAGATGGGACCCTAACAGGTACTACCACTTCGGGTCAGAGTGGACCAGGGAGCAATGGTGATGAATGGGGTGCTCCACATTCCCTAAAAAAACCTCCAAAACTGGAACCTCACCATCAGATAGAGTTTAACGTCATTCCCAGGACATGTAGACCCGCAGCCACCGCCTTCTAGCACCCATATGATAAAAAGGGGTTGGGGCTTGCCATAAGGGCAATAGGGTTGGGAAAATCATATAAGTGCTAGGGCTTGACGTGACCAGCCGATTGATCGGAGGGGGGCTTCTCCGACCGCCCGTCTAGCCCAAGATAGGGCCAAAGTGGAGTATTGCATGTCATGAACTGCTCATCCACCTGGGCTCTATCCTTAAGCATCACGTGTCGCCACCCACGGCCAACAGGTGGCTCCATTGGGGGAGTCTTACCCCTCTGCAGAGGTGCAGTCGGTGCATTCTAACGCCCCAGCCGACAGGGCGGGAATTTAGTTGTGTATGAATATATATTTCTTGTGAACGTTTTCGGTGATATTGGAAGCATAGGATATATATAAAAAGTGAGCAAAAAAAAAATAGAACAAAGAACAGAGTTTTAATATAAATCCGTTGTTTTGCACTTGCTTCGCTTTATTTTTCTAATATTTTCGGGTGAGCGATTTTCTTGTCAAGGGATTTTGACAATTGAAAATAATTTAATAGGAAAATGAAATAAAATAATTGTGAAAAAAAATTCGAGTGACCTTAACTTAAAATAAAAAAGTTAATTCTTTTCAATATCACCAAAAAACGTTCACAAGAACAATAAATTGATACACAACTATATATATATATATATATATATATATATATATATATATATATATAAGGAAAAATCCGGGTCTCTGTTTGATTGTATTGAAAATGGAGATGGCGCTAGATTCTACAATTTTTCTTTCTTTTTTGTTGTGAATTCTGATTAACAACTTGGATTCTTTAAAATTGAAAGAATGGTTAGTTTCTGAGATGTTTTTTGTGAGTGCATTGTTCATTTGACCATTTCTGATATCTCTCTTGTGTTCTCGGATTCGTTGGTCAATGTGTCTAGATGTCTCTCCTATGTATTGTTTGTCGCAATCCAAACATTGAATGGTGTACACACCTGCACTGGACCTTGTGTGAGTTTTGTTTTTTTGGTTCTTAATAATATTTTTTATGGTTTTGGAGCAATTTGTTACCGTTTTTATTCCTAAACTATTAAGGTTTTTTTCAATAATAGCTGTGGCTGAGTTGTTGGGGAGAATGATGTATCTGTTTATGTAGTTGTTGTTGGGGGTATTGTTTGTTGGATTGGAGGGGAGGTGTTTGCGGTTATGGATTTTGATGGCTACCGCAAACACCTCCCCTCCAACACATATATATATATATACATATATATATATATATATATATATATATATATATATATATATATATATATATATCCGCCCTGTCGGTGGACTGTAAAACACACAAACTTGTAACATCACCCAATAGGGCAATCTGTTGACCGTGAATGGTGACCCATTATGGTTAAAGACAGAGCCCTGGTGGCTGAGCAGTCCATGACCTGTAACATTCCTTTTTGTCCTTCCCTAGGTTAGATGGGCGGTTGGAGAGGCCCGTAACGACCAATCAACGAGTTATGTCAATCCCTAGCTTCTATATGATTGCCCAGAAAATATATCCTTCATGAAAACCCTCAACTACTTTTATATGATATGTACCAGGAGGCGGTGACTGAGGGTCCTAGTGTCCTGGTTATTACAGTAAACTGCATCAAGTGGTGAAGTTCCAATTCAGGAACTCTCGGAATGTGGAGTACTGTTACTTTTAACTAAATACTTAAATAGAGGGAGTATAATCGAAAAATGGAACAACTGAAACTTGTTCTTCCATCACTCTCGTCTTTAATTGTTATTTTTTTTCTAATTTAAGTATTTAGTTAAAAGAGGAAGTAAAGAATAAAATGACAGTTATTTTTTCTTGTTAATGGATTTTATTTAAGATTCATTGAAGAGATTTTTGCTTATATTCATTAAAATAAAACCAAACAGTTAGAAATCAATAATACTAAGCACATATTTATTAAAATCACATTTTTAATATCAATATGCAAATTAGCCTTTCCGTTCAAACTGTAAACCGCTATTTTGTTGTATATATAAATATAATTGCATGTTGTCAGTATGTAGACATAGTTAACAGTATTAATAATGTAAAACAATTTTATTAATAATTGAGGTTTAAATAAAAATAAACTCATGGAGAATGTGATGTCAATAACTAAGAGAATTGTGACTTGAGTAGTAATATAGTTTCGGTTACAGACAGAAAAACAGACAATCTCCATTATAATAATATATATATATATATATATATATATATATATATATATATATATATAAAGTATTATACCAAATCTATATAACGTTGTGTACCCTTTCTTACTTCTTACTCTGGTCGTATTTTCTTCTGGCCGGCTTTGGTTCTATCATCTATCTTGATCGGTATATCTTCTAAGGTCTGGTCTTCTATTGAGGACTTCGGGTCTGGTTTCTGTTGGGATTCACTCCTTATCAGAAGCCCTGTGTCATTGTTAGTTTTTTGGTAATAAACACAAGACTTCGATTTACGTTGATGTTACTTTATTTGTAAATCCCCAACCAGACATTCTGCGCAGATCCTTACATCTTGCTAGCTCGGCTTCTAACTTCTAACTGACTTAAACTTACTATATCCTTAAACCGGAAGAGGGCCTTCTATGGGGGTTCCGGTTCTCACGATTTATCCCCGGAAAGCAAGGTCAGAGTGAGGTCAAGCGTTGTCACTCACTCTCAGGGCCATCAGCTGCACTAATCGCCATAATGATTTCTACACTACCTTAAAAATGTATTAGGGATCCAATAATTATGTAACAGTACCTCATTATTGTTCTTACACCCAGGCTCACCCTGAACCGGAGTGGTAGTAGTTGTTAGGGTCCTATATATGGGTTAAATAGATTTTTAAAAATGGGTATTAAAATATGTTTAAGAAATTGATGAAGAAAAGAAAATTAAATACCCAACAAGACTAAATAAAAATAAATGTCTTCGGCATAAACTAACCCAACAAGCCAACATGTTAACTTTTCCGTTAGTAATGTTCTTTTTTTAAGCGAAGCAATCAATTAACTCTGCGTGGATTGTGGATGCCGCGCGGAGTACCTGCCAAGAGCTATTACCGATAGGGATGGTTGGCGAGATAGTCATGGGAATCTGTGCTGACAGCGCGATATGATGATGATGATGTATGTATATATGTATATGTATGTATGTGTGTGTGTGTGTGTGTGAAGAGAGGTGTGACGTAATGATTATTAGGGGTGCGTTGGCAATTGTGCGTCAGTGACTTTGAGGTTCTAGAACAAGCCAATTGTCTAAGTATAGAATCTCTTATAACCAAGCATAGATGGAGGTAGAACTAGCATTTGGCTAGGATGGACGATGAGTGACTTGCTAAGCAACTGGTTTATGGGGTACTTGCAAAGTGAAAGCGTTTGGCTCAAAAGCCTAAGAAGATGTACAAGGATTGCTTGAAGTCGACCTAGAAAAAGTGTAGCATAGACAAGAAAACCTGGGAGAGTAAAGCTTTGGATCGTGGGCAGTGGAAAAAAAACTTTGCAGGAAGGTACAAATAAATGTGAGACCAATTGTATGCAGCATGAACAGTGAAAACGAGAAATTCAAAAAAAATGTAAGGCATTTTCCTATTGGCTGCTTGTTGACAAATTCAATGTTAATGTATAATTTGCCCACTCTACAAGGATTAAAAAAATGATCTGACTGTAAAAGGGTTAATAATATAGTTTACTATATTTATAAACAGTGTGCTCAATATCAGTGATAGAGCACATATAAGTTAGGATAATGTAGACATTGAGTAAATGGTGCTTGGTGACTACCAGTCTCTTGCCTATGCGATCATCAGACCAAGTTTCATCACAGGATCACATCGGTGATATACTGGCAATCACCAAATACTACCGACTGTCTATGCTATCCTAACTTAGATATTTATGTATGTAAAAAGGTTTGAAAACTATTTTTAATAGATTTTTTTGGCAAGAATTTTAAAAACATTCACAGTAAAATGAAGCAAAATACAAACTATATATTCACAACCGTATCTTACAATACTGTCTTCTTAGTTGCTATCACAGTCTTCTTAGTTGCTATCATTGTAGAATATTGACCAATTATTTCAATTTGTTGGCGCCATTCAGGTAGTTAAGAATATTTACTCTACAGGTCATTATTTAATGAAGATCACAAAAAAACTGATTTCAACAATTTCTAAACATATACAGTATTAAACAAAACATGATCAGAAAGAAAATGTTTAAGAAGCAGTAGACGAACAAGGGCATCAAATTGGTCTATTGTGTGAAGAGTGCGGAAGGCCGTGTCTGAGCAGAGCTGACCTGATGAGTCAACAAACAGTGCATCGGCGAAACGAGCCAATAAACTACCCTGTGTTCCCTGAAATAACCTGTTGTGAGTGTGGGAAGACGTGCAAGACCGTAGGAGGTTTAAATCGACATAGGAAAATACATAGAAACGAACTTCCAGTACCCGTTGCTAGAGGTGTTTATATCTGCAACACCTGTGCTATAGAATGTATGTATAAAAAGCCACATTTGCTCAGCTCACCGTTGAGCTGGGTTTTTTTTTTCCGGTATCGTTTATCAAGCAATGACAATACTAAAACACGAGTTTGCTACCATCATCATGTGTGTGTGTGAGTGGAGACGGTGTGACGTAACGATTATGGTCTCAGGAAATGGAATCAACGAAGCAAATTCAAAGTCTGAACGGAGCTGGTTGGTTTTATTTGCGCACGTGCGTGCGCGTACGCGTGTGTGTGTGCGCGCCTGTGTCTGTGTCTGCGTGTGTGTGCCTGTGTCTCTGTGTGTGTGTGTGTGTGTGTGTGTGTGTGTGTGTGTTTGTGTGTGCGTGTAAGATAGTGTTAGAATGTTGTGAGCTAGGTGTAATGATGCATTGCCAACGAAATCATGCCACAGTCATAATCTAATGAATGCTTTGTATACCACACAGCTGCCTTTTTTTATTGTTTTTCTTCTTTTTTTGTATAGAATCACATGTAGATATCATTACATTATATATATATATATATATGTGTGTGTGTGTGTGTGTGTGTGTGTGTGCCAAATTACATTCATATATCCAGGCTGTATATTCTTATGGTTTGTACAAGGGTATCCTGTTCTTGTTGTTCTTGTTCTTTTTTGTTCTCCTTCTTCTCATTATTATTATTATTATTATTATTATTATTATTATTATTATTATTATTATTCCTGGTGAGATTTTCACACCAGGGTAAGCTGATGGTCTTTCTCTAGCTGTATATTCTTCTACTTCTTCCCTTTCTTCTTCTTCTTCTTCTTCTTCTTCTTCTTATTATTATTATTATTATTATTATTATTAGTAGTAGTAGTAGTAGTAGTAGTAGTAGTAGTAGTTTTTCACATCTGCCGTAGCCAGTGATTCACTGAAGGTTGAGTGACAGCAAATCAGTGTTAGCTGATGGTATTTCACTAGGAGTCTGAGTAACAACAAATCTACTCCTCATGTCTCCAGGACTCTTCTGAGTATTCTATTTTTTTTTCTGAAATTGTGTCAAAGTGTGGATTATGATAAAGTTAGCCAATTCCCAAAATCTGAACTTCCAATTTCAAAAATTGGCGGTGTTATGTCCATTTTTAGCACTCTAAATTTGAGGCGAGTCGCGAAAAATGGCGACTTTTTGTCAGCTATTTTGTCTGTAAAAAGAGTTCTAGCGCTTTCCCACTACTACAAATTGGTTTATAAAAGCATTTTTAGCCCAGATAATCCTAAAATGCTATCAAAAATGCCTTAAACTCAACCAATTTTAAGTTATTGATGATTTTTGTTTTTTCATAGTAAGATCAATATCCCGATGTGGCATTGCATCTACAACAATTTGTTCTATTATTATTTCACATATATTGAACATTATTTGTACCAAAATAATAATAATAATAATAATAATAATAATAATAATAATAATAATAATAATAATAATGATTTTGGCATAGCCACATCAGGATATTGATCTTGGTAAGAAAAATCAGAAATCATCAATAATTTAAAATTAATTGACTTTAAAAAATGTTGATAGCATTTTTGGATTCGAGGGGCTAAAATGCTTTTATGAACTAATTTTCATTAGTAGGGAAGCAGTGGAACTCATTTTACAGACAAAAATAGATTACAAAAAATCGCCATTTTTCGCCAACCCCACCAAATTTTGCCAGCAAAATCGACATAACTCCGCCAATATTTGGAATTGGAAGCTCAAATTTTGGCGATTGTCTAATGTTAACATCGTCCACATCTGGAATAAAATTCAGAAATTTGTAGTGGGTAGGTGACAATTTTACATTTTTCTGGATGATTTGACATGGAATTACCCCAATGGTTTTGTCTGGATGATCTCAATTCTTATTCTGATTTCTAGTTCCTCTGGTCTTTTTCTAAACTTTTGAAGATCATTCCAAGTGAACGAACTAAAATATGTATCCCGTTGACCCTCATATTCCACAGTTTCAATTATCTAGCAAGGTCGAGTTTATTATTATTATTATTATTATTATTATTATTATTATTATTATTATTATCATTTTAGTTTTTCACACCTGCCGTAGCTGGTGATTCACTGGAGGCTGAGTGACAGTAAGTCTCCTCAGGTCTCCAGGACTCTTCTGAATATTCTAACCGATCCCAACAATGCTGTAGTTTGGATGGTCTCGATTCTTCCTCTGATTTCCAGTTCACCTAAATTATTTTCCAGGGCTTTGGGGATTGTTCCAAGGTCACCAATTACAATTGGTACAGCCTTCACCTTCATGTTTCACAGCTTCCTCAGTTCTCTGGCAAGGTCAAAGGATTTGTCTATCTTTTCGCTTTCTTTCATTTTCACTCGGTGGTCGGCTGGTACAGCAAAATCCACAAGATGACAGGTTCTCTTTTTCGTGTCAATTAATACTAGGTCTAGTCTCCTGGCCGGGATTTATTATTATTACTAGCAAATATATGCGCCCTCCGGGTGCAAGTATTTAAGTTTTGATATAATAAAATGTCATATTAAATCAGAAAGGCTAATGAAACTGAATAAGAATTCAGATAAAAATATTTGGAACAGAGGGGGTATGATTGAAAAATAGAACAACTTTGAAACTAACTATTCCATCATTTTCCCTTACTCCCCTCTTTCATTGGTAAATTTTCCTAATTTAAATATTTAGTTAAAATAGGAAGTAAAGGATAATATTACAGTTATTTCTTCTTGTAAATAAATTTCTTTTAAGATTTATCCACGAGATTGTTGTTTATATTTCTTAAGATAAAACCAAACAATTAGAAATCAATAATACCAAGCACATATTTATTAAAATAAAATTTTAAATATCAATATGCAAATTAGCGTTCTCGTTCAAACTGTAAACCGCTATTTTGTTGTATATATAAATACAATTGCATGTTATTAGTACGTATACATGGTCAACAGTATTAATAATGTAAAGCAATTTTTATTAATAACTGAAGGTTTATTTAAAAGAATGAAATCATGGAGAATTTGACGTAAATAATTAAGGGAATTGTGACTTGAGTAGTAATATAGTTTCGGTTACAGACTGAAAAACACACAATCTCCATTATAATAAGATTATTATTTCACTCCACCTTCGCCGATAATTTCCTGGAGCCTCCTCAGGAGGTCTCCAGTCCTCTTCTGTTTGAATGGTCTCGATTCTTCCTCTGATTTCCCCCAGACTCTTTTCCATGCCAAGGGCACCAATTACAATACAAGATTTTTACCTTCATGTTTCACAGTTTTTTTCATTGTATTGTATATCTTTTCACTTTCTCTCACTTTCACTCGTTGATCCGCAGGGATGGCAATATCCAAGAGTTTATTATTATTATTATTATTATTATTATTATTATTATTATTATTATTTCACTCGATTCGAGTTTTTCACACCTGCCGTAGCCGGTGGTTTACTGGAGGCTGAGTGATAGCAAGTCTCTTCAGGTCTCCAGGACTCTTCTAAGTATTCCAGCCGATCTCAATAATGCTTTAGTCTGGATGGTCTCGATCCTTCCTCTGATTTCCAATTCATCCAGACTCTTTTCCAACCCCCTGGGGATTGTTCCAAGGGCCCCGATTACAATTGGTACGACCTTCACCCTCATGTTCCACGGTTTTCTCAGTTCTCTGACAAGGTCCAAGTATTTGTCGATCTTTTCGCTCTCTTTTATTTTTACTCTGTGATCGGCCGGGACGGCAAAATCCACGAGATCACAAGTCTTCCTCTTCTTGTCTATCAAAACTAGATCTGGTCTCCTAGCTGGGATTAGGTGATCCGTTTGTACCTCAAAGTCCCAGAGAATTTTGTGTGTCTCATTCTCCAGGACAGATTCAGGATTGTACATATACCATTTAGTTGAATGGTGAAAATTGAATTTCTTGCACAGTTCCCAGTGAATCGCCTTTCCCACCCAGTAATATCTAGTCTTGAATTCTATTTGTTCGAGTTTACTGCATTCGCTTATTATGTGATTGACAGTTTCGTCTCTTTCCCCACACATTATACATTTGCTATTGCTGTTGTGTCTTTATTATTATTATTATTATTATTATTATTATTATTGTTGTTGTTGTTGTTTTGTTGTTGTTGTTGTTGTATGATTATAAGTAATACATAATTATAACAATAATTATATTATATAATTATAACTAACAGAAATACTAATTTTAACTATCATTATTATTACAGTGATGTATAAATCAATTTGTATGGAAACTGAAGAATCACATCAAATATATATATATGTATATATACAAATCGATTCATATGTCTGTGTTATTTCAAAACAAACATGGATTTTTGGCGGGAACAGACGAAAACTAATATAATCCTCCGGCATATTGTATTTCTTTATAGGCAAACCAACTTGCGAAAATTAAATGGATTCGGCAATACCATTTCAATAGTCAACGAAAAAAATTCTTTCATTATTTTCTTGTATTCTTTTTTAGTTTGATTCTTTTTCCTCATGACCTGAGGACATAATTTGATCTCTCAAATAAAAATTAAATATTCTCATAATACACTTATTTCAAAAACTAATATATATATATATATATATATATATATATATCTTATTATAATGGAGATTGTGTGTTTTTCCGTCTGTAACCGAAACTATATTACTAATCAAGTCACAATTCCCTTAATAATTTTCGTCATATTTTCCATGATTTAATTTTCATTCAAACCTTATTTATTAATAAAATTGTTTTACATTATTAATACTATTAGCCATATCTACATATCAACAACATGCAATTGTATTTATATATACAACAAAATAGCGGTTTACAGTGTGAACGGGAAGGCTAATTTGCATATTGATATTAAAAATGTGATTTTAATAAATATGTGCTTAGTATTATTGATTTCTAATTGTTTGGATTTATTTTAATGAATATAAGCAACAATCTCTTCAATGAATCTTAAATGAAATCCATTAACAAGAAAAAATAACTGTCATTTTATTCTTTACTTCCTCTTTTAAGTAAATACTTAAATTAGAAAAAATAACAATGAAAGATGGGAGTGATGGAAGAGTAAGTTTCAGTTGTTCTATTTTTCTATTATACCCCACTCTGTTTCAAATCTTTTTATCTACATTCTTATTTAGTTTCATTAGCCTTTCTAATTTAATATAATATTTTATTACATTAAAACTTAGATACTTGCACCCGGAGGGTGCATATATTTGCTAGTATATATAATATAATGAATAGTGAATGAAAAAATGAGAAAAGTATTTGCATGGAAAGGTGCTCAATGCTAATAAAGCAGAGCAGGTTTATAATTAATGGTGATATTATGATTTCACACTCATAACTTAAAGTTTCTTGGTAGTCCAATCATCAGATGAGAAGTGGTTGAGATGTCAAAAACCAATGCAAGTTTGTTTGATT
>CM042173.1:56557560-56562560 GCA_023376005.1 Doryteuthis pealeii
TGCCGATAAAGTTTTGAAATAAATCAATTCTTAATGGATAATACATTTTTTTTATAAATACATTGTTCTATTTAACCCATAGATGGGACTCTAACTGGTACTACCACTCCGGGTCAGAGTGGACCAGGGAGCAATGGTGATGAAGGGGTGCTCCACATTCCCCAAATCTCCAAAACTGGAACCTCAATATCAGATAGAGTTTAACGTCATTCCCAGGACATGTAGACCCGCAGCCACCGCCTTCTAGCACCCATATGATAAAAAGGGGTTGGGGCTTGCCATAAGGGCAATAGGGTTGGTAAAATCATATAGGTGCTAGGGCTTGACGTGACCAGCCGATTGATCAGAGGGGGCCTCTCCGACCGCCCGTCTAGCCCAAGATAGGGCCGAAATGGAGTATTGCATGTCATGAACTGCTCATCCACCTGGGCTCTATCCTTAAGCATCACGGCTCGCCACCCACAGCCAACAGGGGGCCCTATTGGGGGAGTCTTACCCCTCTGCAGAGGTGCATTCTAACGCCCCAGCCGACAGGGCGGGAAAGAAGTAGAATCAACCTGAGAAGATAACGACCAACGAGTTAGAAGCAGTAGAAGCAGATATTAAATAACAGACTCTCATCCCATCTCTACTCCATCTGTTTCTCTTCCATTATATACCCGAGATATGAGTATCCAATATTATGACGACAATATGTTTGCTACGAAAACGCATTTATGTAGATCAAAATGTACAAATAGACATATATATATTTACCAACCAACGAACAGGATGTGACACAAGGTCAACTTCTTAAGCGGAGTTCAACAGGTTTGAATTCTGAGTTTTCCTTCTCCTAGACCGGTTGCCTAACCAAGGTTAAAGAGCCCAGTCTGCCCTACTATTTATCCATAGCTGGAGGGAGAGTCGGATTCATACCTTTCTCAAGGGTATTAGCGCTAAGTGAAATGCAATTACCACATCGAGGATTCGAACTCGGGGCGACGAGTCCATATCCCATGACTTTAACCATTACACCATGCGCCTCCCAAATAGACATATATATACAACAAATAAATGTTACAGATTCAAACGTGGAGATTAGTATTTGTAGAGTCAAAACAGCTCAGTTTAGGTCAAACAAAGACTATTGGTAAGTATAGAAGTTTAGTAAAGTTAGAGATTGTTAGTGTTGTAGAAGTATTGCCTGCGTGGAATTCGTTGCAAATAACTATTCTTCTTGGTAACAAAGTTCTGTGTACCTTGTGCGAATGTTAATAGGTCATTCTTATCAATTTTAGTCGAAGGCTCTATGCTCCGAACGGGTGGAAGAAACAGACATTCATCAACCTTCTTGGTTATACGATGCACGCTGGTTATCGTTTGACAACTCGCCACGTGGAACGTTGACTTACGTGTGTCCAAAATTATTAGTTATGAGTTGTCACAGCTTTGTGTTATGAGCTAAAATTTGAAGTAAGGACAAACTTTAGATACACTTATGTTAATAAGTTCAGGAAAAACATTTCATTTTCCAAATTTTTTACGCCAAATAGAAATATTATTTATAAAAAAAATAACATTAAAACATTAAAGCACATAATTAATTATAAAAATGCATTGGAAATGATTTTACTATAAAATGCATTGGAAATGATTTCTACTATAAAAATGTCTTGGAAATGATTTTTTACTATAAAAATGCATTGGAAAATGATTTTTACTATGAAAATGCATTGGAAATGATTTTTACTATAAAAATGCATTGGAAATGATTTCTACTATAAAAATGCATTGGAAATGATTTTTACTATAAAAATGCATTGGAAATGATTTCTACTATAAAAATGCATTGGAAATGATTTTTACTATAAAAATGCATTGGAAATGATTTTTACTATAAATATGCATTGGAAATTATTTCTACTATAAAAATGCATTGGAAATGATTTCTACTATAAAAATGCATTGGAAATGATTTTTATTATAAAAATGCATTGGAAATGATTTCTACTATAAAAATACATTGCAAATGATTTTTACTATAAAAATGCATTGGAAATGATTTTTACTATGAAAATGCATTGGAAATGATTTTTACTATGAAAATGCATTGGAAATGATTTCTACTATAAAAATGCATTGGACACTGATTTTTACTATAAAAATGCATTTGGAACAGTCCCAATGGGGTATGTGGAAGGATAGGGATTATTCTAAAAAGAGATACGATGTGGGTGGGTGGGTGTTTGAGAAAACGAACCTTAAATGAAGGCAGAACAACTGTAAATTATTTTTATCAAATTACAGTTACTTGAAATTATAATTATTTGCAAATGATTATTATTATAAGTTACTTGAAACTATGTAACTATTTGTAAACAAATGACTATTATTAAATAGGCGTCCAATCGGTTGTGGATGTAGAATACGGGTTAGAGCCTTCTTTCCCAATGGGACCACCTGTTGACCATGGGTTGTAACCCTTAAGACACTGGGACGGCTGAGCAGTCATTGATCCGGCGACTGTGGTCAATGACTCGCAACACACTACTTTGGCTATTATGTTTTTGTTGAATACAGTCCTATTTTTCTTATTAAAGAAAAAATTAACAAAAAAAATAGTGTGTTTTGGTGGTGTGAAAGGGATTAATGACATTTCAACTTATATATACTGATATACGAGTAAAATTGAGTTACGAGCGGAACGAATTAACCTCTTAAGTCACGGTACAACTAAATATATGACGAACTCTCCCGTCGATTGACGTATGAGTGTTCATACAATGAACATCCACACAGTGATTTGTTTATAGTGGTGAAGGCTTGTGTTGGACCATTCCGCACTTTTTGGCACAGTCGATAGGAAAGAATTGGTGCATCAAGGGTTGCCACAAACCCAATCAACGACCGACCTCGGGAATTTTGAATTCAGAGTTATCCCTCTCCTAGACTGGTTACCTACCCGAGGCTGAAGGGCCCAGACTGCCCTACTATTTAACCCATAGCTGGAGGGAGAATATATGGATTCATACCTTTCCCAAGGTTATTAGCGCTATGTAAAATGCTAACAGCTTCGTCTAGGAATTGAACTCGAATTGACGAGCCCATTTTCCACGACTATATATATATATATATATATATATATATATATATATATATATATCTGTGTGTGTGTGTGTGTGTGAAGAGAGATGGAAGTGAATCCGACGGTATGTAGTATAGTGAGAAATTTGAAAAAACACAGATTTAAATAAAATGAGTTGTAAGTTTATTAGCCGACGCTGCAGTGTTTCGATCTGTTAAGTTGATCTTCTTCAGGACTTTTGTTGATATAAGGAAGAGTAAAAAAAAAAAAATAACAGAATAATGAGAAAAACTGCGATAGTCCTTGTTTATCAATCTGTTCAAAATTTGAAGTTTGAAGAAGGAACCCTGGAAAGGTGAACAGTTTGGAATATGACATCAAATATTCTTCTTTTATGGTGTGAGTGTGTGTGTGTGTGTGTGTGTGTGTGTGTGTGTGTGTGTGAGCGTATGTATCGAAAATGTATGCAGAATCGGCTAAGAAACTTACCACTCATTTTATTTAAACCTGTGTTTTTTTTCAAATTTCTCACTATATATATATATATATATATATATATATATATATATATATATATATATACATATATATATATATATATATATATATTGTAATACAGTTGTACCTGTATTGCAATAAGTTTGCTCTACTAACGTATTGAGCCTTTTTTATTTGTTATATCGCTGTCTTACTTTTCTGAACTTTGCATCAACTAACCATTGTGATCATCTTCACCGGTAAGTCAACTTTTCCAAAATAAAGTATATATATATATATATAATATATTATATATAATATATATATATATATATAGCAATTGGTAATAAGTATATTATAATATATTAATAATTTGAAGGCCAATACAATGCGTATGAAAAATAAAAACAAAAAGATGTTATTTTTGTCATTGATTTCGAAGCATAAATTTCTTCATCAGAGTTTCGTATCAGATACGAAACTGATACGAAACTCTGATGATGAAGTTTATGCTTCGAAATCGATAAGACAAAAATAACATCTTTTTGTTTTTATTTTTCATACGCATTGTATTGGCCTTCAAATTATTAATATGTCATAAATATATATATATATATATATATATATATATATATATATATATATATATATATATGCTTCCCATCCACCAGGAGGTTGAGCACTTTGGAGGGGATTTCACTGACGATCGCCAACTAAAGAGTAAACGCAACGCTCTCCTATAAAAGGGATGGACCACTCTATGGTGGCCTTTACATACAGACAGATGTATCGATTTAACAGTTAAAACCCCCTTCCCATTTAATGTGCAAAGGTTAAATAGCGGACTTGGATGTTAAAAAAAAGCTTTCAAAGCTCGATTTCTAGAATTTCCCCAAACGCCACCACCATACCAACTATCAGATAATGTGTACGAGCATGAACCCTTGCTAGAAACAACTATTGAAAGGTTAATTTCTTAGTTTTAAGGCGTTCTACAACAGTTTTTAAGGTTTTTTACATGCGTCAAAACATAGCCTAAACCGGTTGATTTTGACGTCTTTTTCAAGTGTTTTTAAGCCTTGTTTTTGAAGTATATGAATTTAAGCAACATTTTCAAAGTTAACCAAAATTTTTTAAAATTCTCTCTCTCTCTCTCTCTCTCTCTCTCTCTCTCTCTCTCTCTCTCTCTCTCTCTCTATCTCTCCTCTCTCTCTCTATCTATCTATCTATCTATCTATCTCTATCTATCTATCACTCTTATTTTCATTTGTTTTATCTTTCTTTTTCTTCCGCCCTACATTCGTTTTTTTCTCCCATCTCCCTCCTCTCTTCTATCTCTCTCTCTCTCTCTCTCTCTCTCTCTCTCTCTCTCTCTCTCTATCTATCTATCTATCTTTATCTATCTATCTCTATCTATCTATCACTCTTATTGTTTTTATATCTTTTTTCATTCGTT
>CM042173.1:56570060-56600060 GCA_023376005.1 Doryteuthis pealeii
TATATATATAAGAGAGAGAGAGGGGGGCACCTCAAGTTAAACTCAGCCATACGTTTTTACTTTTTTTTTTATTTTACTTTACAGTTGAAAATATTCTGTATAGAACACATTTTACTGATTCAAAACAGTTTTTGTGGTAAATTTTAATTATAATTTTGTTTGTGTGTAATTATATATATATATTTATAAACAAAGTTAAATTTGATTAACAGTGCTGTCATCAGCCGCACGAACAATCTCCATGCGTCCCCAGTGCTTTGGAGACCTTATTTTTGGGATTACTTTTCCCTAATAACTTCCTCACGTATAATGAAAAGGAACATTTACATGAATGAATTACTTACTATGAGCAATGGAAAACGTACAATTTTGTTTTTGGCGGGAAGATACTGCCGTCTTAATATGCACCACCAAACCAGCAGTCGAGAGAAATCTCTGCTTACCACCTCCTTTCCCTTCTGTTAGGGTAAAAATTATCAATAGTGATTTTTTTTTTTTGTTAATCTAACTACCGAAGGAGTATAAAATCATTTTACATCATTTTCAAAACTTTTTAGAACAACATTTTTGTTCAAAATGTACATTTTGTACAGGATTTTAGAGCAAAATGACTTTTTACAACAAAACAACCTTTTTAGAATATTATTTTAGTTCAAAATGTACATTTTGTACAGGATTTTAGAGCAAAATGACATTTACAAGAAAACAACTTTTTTAGAACATTATTTTAGTTCAAAATTTAGATTTTGTACAGGATTTTAGAACAAAATGACTTTTTACAAATCAACAACTTTTTTAGACATTCATTTTAGTTCAAAAATTTTAGTGAAGTAAGTAGAAAGGGATTATTTTGATTTTACATAAAACATGGTTTTCTATCACCAATAGCTATTAATAGAATTTCAACAATCAGATCCCTTTGTATTTAAATTTTATCAAACTTTCCCTTTCTTAAAAATCTTACAACATGATTTTAATGAATTTTTAAAAAGTTCTCTCGTCGTATTTCTTTTTCAGATTAATTCGCTTTGCTCTCTTCTTTTCCGATCACAATTATCTACCCGGAGCTCAATGGGTGACCCAACGGCTCACATTTTTCTAGTAATTTATAAACAGTGTTTAATTTAATAAAAAAGTGTTGCCATTACCCGCACGAACAGGTTCCATGGGCAATACTGTAATACTTAATAATATCCATTTTAATTGTATAATGTTTCATTAGAAATAATAAAATATCTTTGGTTTAGAAGAAAATTAGCTATTTAGAAAAAAAATTGTTAGATTCTGTTTTTATTTTTTTTTCTTCTTGTTATTTTCATTTAACACACATACAATATTGGTCCTGAATATGTCCACCCCATCCAATTTTTAATAAAAAGTTTATTTCTTTTAAACCAAAAATACCAGGATTTTATTATTTCTAGTGGAATATCATACAATTAAAATCTATTATCAGATAGTAGGTATTACCAAACTCTAAAGCATTGAAACACTGACAAAAAACTAGTTTGAAAATGTATCTACTATATAGATGTTCCATAAGAAGTGCAATATCTATTTTTGGACTGTTATATAGTGCTTTGGAGACCAAACTATTGTGATTACTCTCTTACCTTACCTTTTCCCAATAGTTTCCTTACAGTTACTTATATCTTATTATAATGGAGATTGTGGGTTTGTCTGTCTGTAACCGAAACTATATTACTATACAAGTCACAATTCCTTTCGTTATTTACATCATATTTCACCATGATTTTACTTTTATTTAAACCTCAATTATTAATAAAATTGTTTTACATTACTTACACTGTTGACCATATCTACATACTAATAACATGCAATTGTATTTATATATACAACAAAATAGAGGTTTACAGTGTGAATGGGAAGGCTAATTTGCATATTGATCTTTAAAAATTGATTTTGATAAATATATGCTTAGTATTATTGATTTCTAATTGTTTTTTTATCTTATTGAATATGAACAAAAATCTCTTCAATAAATCTTAAAATAAATCCCTTAACAAGACGAAATAACTGTAATATTATTCTTTACTTCCTATTTTAACTAAACAGTTTAATTAGGAAAATTTACCAATGAAAGACGGGAGTAACGGAAAATGATGGAAGAGTTAGTTTCAAAGTTGTTCTATTTTTCAATCATACCCCCTCTGTTCAAAATCTTTTTATCTACATTCTTATTCAGTTTCATTAGCCTTTCTAATTTAATATCATATTTTATTATAAAATTTAACTAAAATACTTACACCCGGAGGGTGCATATATTTGCTAGTAATGTTAACGTAGGTTTACATAGACGTATTACTTACTATGATCAATGGAACACGTGTGCAGTTTAGATTATGGCGGGAAGATACTGCAGTCATAATATGCAAATGTGGATTTAGAATTTCAGGCGAGCGTCCATTTTATTTACTGATGTATTCTCGAATATTCCGCAACCTCTTGAGATTTCAATGACTTGTTCCATCGACGATAGAATGAAATAGGCCCACTTAAGGGGAATGTTGCAAGAAAATTCTCCGGGCTTGATTGAAAACAGTGGGAGACAAACGAAACAACCACAGATGAAGATCAGAAATTGTTTGAACTCCATTGACATGATTCCCAAATCGAAACTCTTGAGCGCCTGATGCAAGAAATACATTACGATCAAATCAAGTTTTCGAATCCATCATATTCGCTAATGCCTTGTCGAGATAACTATGGTTGTCGTAGAAACGGTCAGTTTGAAGACACGTGGGACTTGATTGGTGGAACACGGGAGGTCATTACAAAGATTGCAAGCTAAAGGAGATTTTTTGGGTGGTTGGTAAGGTTTTACTGCATGTCAACCCTTGTTGGGTTATTTTATACCGAATACATTTGTATTCCTTCTTGTTTGGTTATTCAATTTTTAAAATATACTTTTTGATCTATTTAATCCATACATATGAACCTAACACTTGCTACAACTCCGAAACAGAATTTCGTCAGTGTCCACTAAATTCAATACACCTACAGGAAGCAACTATTACATGACTCTGTAAATGAAAAAAAAAACTGGATATTGACTCGAGACACTGACTAACCATTTGTTTTTACAAAGTTTTTTCTTTGTATTCCTGTTTAATATGTCAAACTTAACAACACTCACATGTTTCCCAATAGCCACACACAATAATTCAAATTTAGCCCCACACACACACGCAAAACATATATATATATATACATATATATATTCTATTATATATATATATATATATAGAGAGAGAGAGAGAGAGAGAGAGAGAGAGAGAGAGAAGAGAGAGTTTTATAATTTGCTTGAAGCATTGTGTTTATATGGTTTGGTGGTTGGTTTTTAGAGGCCTTCACAACGCAATGTGTTTTTTAACCTTTCATACTCTTAATATTTCAGGATAAAATCATATATATATATATATATATATATATAATATATAATATATAAAAATGAGAGAGAGGGAACGCGTAGTCTAATGATTGTTGTAGGAAATGGACAATGCAACCAGAGTCCAAATCCAGGATGATTGGTAATACCCTTGGTAAACGGACAAATGCAACTATTCTCCCTCCATCTATGAGTAAATAGTAGGGCTGACTGGGTCCTTTAGCCTTGGTTAGGCACCCAGTCAAGGAGAAAGAAAACTCTGAATTCAAACATGCTAAACTCCGCTTAAGAAACTGACCTTTTAGGACATTCTACTTGCGCGGAAGGGTTGGTAAATGTCTATATGTATTCTGACAACAAAATGACCAATCGAAACCTAATCTGAGTTTCTTAAAACATTTCTTTTATTTCATTCTATCGGATTTCATTCCAATCTTCACTTGTATGTACGTAATCATAACCCAACAAGAACACAATATTGTAATATTGTTATCACATTTTTTACACAGGCCCCCTCGATTAGCCGCCGTTATTCAAACAAAGAGAGGAATTACACGTGAGCTGTATATAATGATTTATAATTTCGAACTTCTGTCTATGAGTTCACTCTGCAAAATGGACCTCTCCATTAGTTAGAATAAGTTATTTTGACGAAAGTAGTATTTTTTCTGTGACCGATGGACTCAGTACGCCTGTAGGTACTACCATTCCGGCTCAGAGTGTCTCTTGGAGTAATGGCAATGAATGAATACTCCATACCTCCCAAGATCTCTAGAACTGGAGCCTCATTATTATATTACTCTAAGAGGTTAATTGTAAGAAATGAATAAATAAATAAAGAAAGAAAGAAAGAAAGAAAGAAAGAAAGGTGTTAGCTGTAAAAAAGCGAGAGAAAGAAAGGATAAAAAAGAAAAAGTGGTTAATTATAAGAAAGAAAGAAAGAAAGAAAGAAAGAAAGAATCTTTGCACAAAACATATTCACTATTAATATAATAAGGCATAATGCTCCCCATTCGAGAAGAGACGATTTATTTATTTATTGTTTGTTATGCTTTCTTGGTCATCACATATTTTTCTAACTTATCACATCGAAAGAAAGAAAGAAAGAAAGAAAGAGAGACAATCTTTGCACTGAACATAAAATGAACAGAAAAATGAATGCAAGCTAGAGACAGTGACCAACCATTTGTGAGTTTACAAAGTGTATTCTCTGTAGCCGCCGTTATTCAAACGAAGGGAGGAACTACACATTAACTGTATATAATGATGCTGGAACTTTCGTACTTCTGTCTATGAGTCCACTCTACAGAATGGACTTCTTCCATTAGTTTGTGTAAATCATTTAGACGAAAATAGAATTTCTTCCCGTCAACGATGGACTCCACATGATACCGAAAAATGACTTAAGAATGGCAAGACGTACCATACATTATGTGATTGTCCTGATAAAGTTAGACTTCCGACATGAATTCAATTTAGTCATGTCTGCACCGATGCAAAGCGTGAAATAAGGTAGGAAAATGCATTGCAAACTGTGAACATAACAACTGTTTCGTCTTTCCAATACGGCAACGTTGGATATTTCTCACAAGAAGTATCGATTTATTCATATCTGAGTTCGACATAAGGCCCGAAATATATTCATTTTAGCCAATCCCTCCACACGAGTATCATACTACACGATCAAATTTTAAGCGAGTTTAACTGGTTTGAAAATAGTTCAAAATCATATAAATAATCTATAGTATGGGACAGCTACTGAGGATCGAATTCATAACTCAGTAGATTGGAGAATCTGGGGAGTTTGAATAGCCATTCATTGCCATTACTCCCAGATCCACTGTCCCTGAGTGGTGGTACTTCTTAGGGTCTGATCTATGGTTTGGTTTGGTTTGTTTTTTCTACGGCGTATCAACCCTTTTCGGGTTATTTAATGCCGACACAACACATTTTAATAAAAGTTTCTATGTTTCAAGTTATTAATACCTTCAAATGTGTATAAAAACATTTTATTAACGTCATCTAATTTGGTTTGGTCTGGATTGGTTTGTTTAATGGTATAATAACCTTGTAGGTTATTTAATGCCAAAAATTCTTTGAATGTAAGATAAAAGTTGGTACTCAAGTTTCCTTTACATGTTTATTTTTGTAGATGTGTTTCATGTATGTATTTTATATCTGATACATAATTTTGAAGAACAATCTTTAGTTTGTTAGGCAACCAGTCTAGGAGAAAGAGAACTTAAACCTATAAAAATCCGCTTACGAAATTGACCAATCTATCTATCTATCTATCTATCTATCTCTATATCTATATCTCTATCTATCTCTATCTCTATCTCTATCTATATCTATCTTATCTATCCTCTCTCTCTCCCACTCACACACACACACACACACTCTCTCTCTCTATCTCTTCTCTCTCTCTCTCTCTATATATATATATATATATATATATTATGTGTGTGTGTGTGTGTGTGTGTTTGTGTGTGTGTGTGTGTGTGTGTATGTGTATGTATGTATATGTGAATATAAATGTGTATATATATATATATATATATATATATTTGGGAATAAAAAGGCCTTAAATACCATGGGTATCGTGGTTATGGACCATTTCCACTCGCGAGTATGCTTACGAGCTTCTTCAGACAACTGATATATTTTATTTAGATAATAAATAAAATATATCAGTGGTCTGAAGAAGCTCGTGAGCATACTCGCGAGTGGAAATGGTCCATAACCACGATACCCATGGTATTTAAGGCCTTTTTATTCACAAACAATTTTGCTCTGTTTACAATAATTAAACATTGAGCTCTCATACGGAACCTGAACTCTACAACAAACTACTGGTAGAGAATTAGGACCCACCTAGAATCACCTTGTACCAAGAAACTTGGTACCGCACCAAAGTATATATATATATATATATATATATATATATATATATATACCGTATTTGACGGCATATAAGACACAGCCCCATTTCAGCAGGTCAGATTCATGAAAAAAGGCTTTTAGTGTATTAAGCATATACTCCCACAAACTAAACCAAACCAAACCTGATTAAACATTATTTATCTCACGATTTGCCTAAATCGGCGGGTTACACCTTTGTTTAATACAGTTCAATTTGTCACAGACCACCAGCTGGTATTTTATCTTATGTTTAAGCTTGACTTTAAAAAATAATGACATTTTCTCTTCTGAAACGCTGTGTTAGGCACTTAGCTCATCAGCGTAAGTCGACTAAGGGGGAAGTCCCCGTGGCGTACTGTCTGCCGTGGTGGACTGCGACATTGTAGTAGTTTAATTTCCGACCTTCAACCAATGATTAGGTCATTTGCAGTGATGTGTAGTAATATGATGATTAGGTCATTTGCAGTGATGTGTAGTAATATGAATCAATTTTCGAAGTGTATGATGAAGTTTGTTTGGCCTTGAAACGTATTGCCTCATTCATGATTGCATCAGATTTTTATCACGTCCAAACACTATTGTCTCGGCTGTCAATTAGTTGTCCTAAGGCCATTGTTTCGCGATGGGCGTTACTCCAAGGAAGCGTACGCAATACGAACACACTGGCATGCCTTACAGGGGGGATCGTGGATTTAATAGTGGAATCTTTTTTTCACTTACTTTACACAAGGGTGTATGTATAAGGAAAACCAAAAATATCTGCAGTTAGCATCGTTCTATCTTAAATATTTAAGGCTATCACATGGACTGAAAATAAAAATTGAAAAAATTTGAAATGAATGGAATCTTATTTCTAAAATTCAGGGTGTATTGTTTTTTTTAAATTGATATTATTTGAGATGTACAAGGTGTTTCAGGTCTGATATAGTTTCTATGATTGTTGCCGCATAAACCGTCCAGGGTTATTTATTGCCAAATCCATCCTTGTAGAAAAAAAGTTGCAGTTGTATTTAACATCAATTTGTGCCTCCAAAAAAGCCGGTACAGTCTAACCAATCATTCTTTTCTTTTGTTTTTTTTTTTTTTTTTTTTCCATTCTTTTTCTTCTTTTACTTTATTCCTTTCTTTTTCTTTTGTTTTTTTTTCAACATTTCCTTTTTGTTTTATTTCTTTTCTCTTTCTTCTCTTTTTTTCTTTCCTTTTCTTTCTTAGCTCTTTCTTTTCTCTTTCTTTTCTTTCTTCTTTATCTCTTTCTTTTTTCTTTCTTAGCTCCTTCCTCACCTTTTCTTTCTTTTCTTTTTATCTACCACTGTTCCTCTTTTATCTACCACTGTTTATCTACCACTGTTTTATCTACCACTGTTCTTTTTTTATCTTTTTTATTTCTTCTTTATCTCTTTCTCTGTTTCTTTTTCTTTCTTAACTCCTTCCTCACCTTTTCTTTCTTTTCTTTTTATCTACCACTGCTTCCTTTTCTTTTTTTCTTTTTCACTTCCCTTTTCTTTTTCTTTCTATTATTTTTCTTCCTTTCGTTCTCTTTCTGTGATTAAAATTTGTCTCCCTTTTCTTTTTTCTTCATTCATTTTTCTTTGTAAAATATAATTAGAATAAATGTAATCATTTTATTTGCGAGATTATTTAATCTTTCCTGTCTTTCTAATTTAACATATTTCATTACAATAAAACTTAACCTTTTATTTCCGGGGGAGCCTCTTCTTGCTATTTAATATAATGACCAATTCTTGTTTAAATGTGGTTGACTTTTAAAAGCATGTGTAGAAACCACAGAAAATTATATCTGTGATTCTCATGTTTCAGAAAGATTCTGGTAGAGATGTTTTCAATTTAAGACATGCAAACGCATATGACACGCTCGTTGGTAAAGACAGCAAAATAAACGAAACGAGCGATACACCCGCCGGATAAAAATCAATCAAGCCTTTAATGTTCCTATAGAAGGGGAAAAGCCGACACTCATAAGATACATATTTTTTGCGGGGGGGGGGGAGAGTGTTACTTACCTGGCAGGTAAGTTCGTTAACGAAGATTTTTCTCCAAGAACTAACTCACCCAAAAACTTTTTCCCTCCTTTTTGTGAATAATGGCGAGTGGCGTGTTTATGACGAGATATTTTGATTAAGACGTGCGTGGTTCATAATACCGAACCTCACTTACCCAACACTCGTTACACCACACAGTTTATTTGTTCTAATGATTCATTCTACAGAAAGTTCAAAACATACCGTGTCTCCCCGAAAATAAGAAGCCGTGTCGGTTGGGGATTTAGAATGCATTCATTGCACCTCTGCAAAAGGGTAAGACCCCCTGAATGGGGCCAATTGTTGGCTGAGGGTGGTGACCCCTGATGCTTAAAATGGAATCCTGGTGGCTGAGCAGTTCATGATTTACAGCACTCTCCTTTGCCCCTTTCTTAGGCTAGACTGGCGGTCGGAGAGGCTCCTTCGATCAATAGGACGGTCACGTCAAGCCCTAGCACCTATATGATTGTCCGAACCCTCTTGCCCTTTCGTATGTCTCTCAGCTAATATTAATTAAGGGGTGGGATTATATTAAAATCTTCCCGAACAATCACGCTACATCTTAATTTGCAGGTTGGTCTTTTTCAGGATTTAAATTAAAGGAAATGTTGCGCCAGATGTTATGTTATTTTCGCTGGAAATGGACACGGCAATACGAGTTCGAATCTTGTACGAAGCTGTTTGCATTTCACACTAATACCTTTGGGAAAAGATTCATCCAACTCTTCTTCGTCCAGCTATCGGTAAGTAGTAGACTGGGATCTTAAGTTTGTTAGGCAACTTAAACCTATTAAAATCCGCTTACAAAATTGTTAAAAACAGTCTAGTTGTGCATTACAGAAGCAGAAACATAGCTGTATAAAAGCAATTTGGCAGTACAGGCAATCAATAAGCATACACAAGACATCTCAATAGCAGGAAATAATAATAATAATAATAATAATAATAATAATAATAATAATAATAATAATACAGGAGGTCTCAAACTTTCCCAACGATGTAGGGCAATTTTTTTTTAGACAAAATTTTGGAAAAGAGTGCGTCCTATATGCCATCAATTACGGTATCTCTCTCTCTCTCTATATATATATATATATATATATATATATATATATATGTATGTATCTATGTATGTATATATAAACTATACACTAATAATTACATTGGACATACAACAACAACACTGTCCCGCCGTCTCACATACCATCTCTCCGACACAAGCTCCATAAAACAACACTTTATTAAAAAACACCCAGAAAAATCCACCTCCCCTGATATTAGAAACATTTTAAACGAAAATACTAAAATTATCTACAAAAATAATAAGAAAAGCCTGCAGATCCTAGAAGGCATATGCATAAAAAATAAATTAAAAAATAACATTAATAAAATAGCATTTAAAGTCGGAGACAACGTATTAAATAGCTTCAATAATTAACATTTAACTAACACCCCTCTCTTAAAAATAATAGACTCTCCAAATTTTATAAAAACATAGATAACAGAACTAAAAATAAAACTAAAAAATTAACTAAAAACCAAATTACGTAACCCCATGATGACGACTGGCGAAACAGTCGAAAGCGCTCGGGAAATTAGTATGGGAAATATCGTAAATCAACTCGATCCAGACTCAAAAAAGATCGTCAGAAGACTGGAAAAAATATTAATACAAAAAATGAAGAGGGAATACTCCGTATTGTTGTATGCCTTAAGAATAACTTGTTGCTAAAATACACAAAATTTAATATATATATATATATATATGAGGAAAAATGAGTAAAGAAAAGAAATGTAGATGGATAAAAATGAATTTTATCGATATCACTTTTAATCGATATCACTTACACATGTGTTTCGGTCTGTTTATCAAAATGTATACGGATTTACGTCATTATTATTATTATTAGAATATTATTTTAATAATAATAATAACGTAAATCCGTATATATTTTGATAAACAGACCGAAACACATGTGTAAGTGATATCGATTAAAAGTGATATCGATAAAATTCATTTTTATCCATCTACATTTCTTTTCTTTACTCATTTTCTCCTCATATTGTAGGATTCATTTTCCATTCTCACACACACACACACACACACACACACACACACACACATATATATATATATATATTATATTATATATTATATATATATATATATAAGTTTTGTTGAACTGTACAGACAATTCCTGTCGGACAAGTTTTTGGTTGATCCGTTCCAATTTTCGGGCCATCTTTCTGGTGTCGGGGTGTAACTGGTATACCATTCCTACAACTTCCCACAACCAATTGTTATTACCTCCCACTTCTAATTCCTTGCTACTACTCGTTTTCGTTAAAAATGAGACACGAAACCATACCATCGTTTCCTACCTGAGGATGGCAAACTGTATTGCCGAAAGCGCTCGTTTTGAAACCTTTGGTGGACTGTTATACCAGTTACACCCCGACAACAGAAGGATGGCCCGAAAATTGGAACGGATCAACCAAAAATTTGTCCGACAGGAATTGTCTGTACAGTTCAACAAAACTTGTATAAAAGAAAAATGCTGCCAAAATACACTTATATATATATATATATATATATATATATATATATATATATATAACATTGCATATCTATCTATCTATCTATCCAAATGAAATATTTATCAATCTCTCCAAATCAATCTATCTGTCTATCTCTATAAAGTAATCTAAGACTGTGCATTATAAGATACAATCATTTATATTACCCATGTCTCACTATTGATTTGTCATTTTTCCATATGGTCGATAAAATTTCGCAATGTTTCTATAGAAGACACAAGCCGAAACTTGTACAACTTATATACTTCGATATTTCATACTTTAATCTACTTAGACCACCATTCAAATAACGTTGTTTATTTATCTATCTCAACAATGTTGTCTATCTATCTATCTGTCCATTACACGCTCTCTTTACCTTCTCTCTCTCTCTCTCTCTCTCTCTACCTCTACCCCCCTCTCTCTCTCTCTCTCTCTCTCTCTCTCTCTCTCTCTCTCTCTCTTCTCGTCATATATATATATATATAGCAATAACGCTGTATATATATGTAGTATATTAAGAAAATTGAAAAAACACAGGTTTAAATAAGTTGATTGGTAAGTTTATTGGTCGACGCTGCAGTGTTTCGATCTATTAATTAGATCATCTTCAGGGCATTTGTTGGTATATGGAAGGTGATAAAAAATCTTTATCACAGAATAACGAGAAAAGCAAGTGATAGTCCTTGTTTATCAGTCTGTTCAAAATTTGAAATCTGAAGAAAGGACGCTGAAAAAAAGGGGACGGTTGGAAATATGACGTCAAATAATCTCTTTTACGGTGTGAGTTTGAGAGTGTGTGAGTGTGTGTATCGAAAAAGGGCATTGTGTCTTTTTAGGTGTTTTGTGTGTGTGGTTGCGCGTGTGTGTATAAATCTTTTGCGATAAACGACATCGAAACAAACCTTAAGGTTGTGTGTGTGCGTGTGTGTGCGTGTGTGTGCGTGCGCGCGCATATGTGTGTGTGTGTGTATGTGTGTGTGCGAGCGTGATTTTCATTAAGAAAAAATGTTTGTTTCAAGTGGCGAGAAAATATTCTTTTAACTTTTGAGTTGCTGTGAGCGTTTATTATGTAAGGCGGTAGTGGGAAAAAAGATATCTACGCGTGTCAAATGAAATTTTTTTTTAGTAAGCGAAGAGAAAAAAGGGGTGTGGTGGGGGGAATTTATAGTAAGAGTAGTGTAGTTAAAGTTTTTAATTAGTGTAGTTTTATAAATGTAACCGATTATATGATGATTTTTATTAATATTACAATTATGTACTAGTATTTGAAAATCACGCTCGCAACACACACACACACACACACACACACACACACACACGAACACACACACACACACCACAACTTGTGAGGTTTGTTTCGATGTCGTTTATCGCAAAAGATTTATACACACACGCGCAACCACACACACAAAACACCTAAAAATGCACAATACACACACTCACACACTCTCATACGCACACCGTCAAAGAGAATATCTGACGTCATATTTCAAACCGTCCACTTTTTTCAGCGCCTTTTCTTCAAATTTTGAACAGACTGATAAACAAGGACTATTACTTGCTTTTCTCGTTATTCTGTGATAAAAATTTTTATCACCTTCCATATACCAACAAATGCCCTGAAGATGATCTAATTAATAGATCGAAACACTGCAGCGTCGGCCAATAAACTTACCACTCAACTTATTTAAACCTGTGTTTTTTCAATTTTCTATATATACTACATACCGCGTCGGATTCACTTCCTTTTCTTCACACACACACACACACACACATATATATACACACACACACAACACACACACACCACATATATATATATTATATATATATTATCAATAAAGTTATCTATCTTAACTAAGTTATCTATTTATCCACCCATCCACCTCTCTCTCCCCATTTCTCTCTCTCGCTCTCTCTCTCTCTCTCTCTCCTCTCTCTCTCTATATATATATATATATTATAATATTATATATTATAATATATATATATATATATATAACGCTGTATATCTATCTCAATAAAGTAATGTATCTATCCCTCTTAATAAAGTTATCTATCTATCTCACTCCCTCTCTCTCTTCATCTCTATCTCGTTCTCTCTCTCCCTCTCTCTTCATACACACACACATACATACACACCCACGCAGACACACATACACACACACACACACACACACACACACACACATATATATATATATATATATATATATATATATATATATATATATGTATATATATCAATAACTGTCTTGTATCGATTTGTCATTTTTGCATATGTCCAATAAAACTTTGCAATGTTGCTATAGAAGGCCCAAAATGACACTTGTAAGACTTATTATATACTTCGATAGTTCATACTTTAATCTACTTAGGACACCAATCAAACCACATGAAGCCCCAAAACAGAAATAAAGTGGTCCCATCAGCAAGACTCTAAAAATTAATTCATTTTATGTTACATCCAGACAATGAGAAAATCGATGGAAGGTGTACAGTACAGTAAGCAACAGGGGACCGAGGTGTAATTTAAAGGGGTAAACGAATACAAATATGTCCCTCATCGTGCGGCCGGCTGGGGCTGAAGAATACAGCGACTGTACCTCTGGTTAGGCAACCCGTCCACGAGGAAGAAAACTCTGAATTAAACCTTGTTAAACGCCACTCAAGACATTAACCATGTGTCACATTTTATTCGTGCAGAGGGTTGGTAACACACACACACCACACACACATATAATTATTATATATAATATATATACAAAATAAAGTTTATTTATCTATTTATTTACAAGAAGGTAACTATCTATCCAAATAAACTTATTTATATATCTATCGTTCTACCTAACTATCAAAATAAAGTCTTTATATATATTATATCATCATCATCATGTTGCGTGCAGGCAGCGACGGATATCCATGACAATCTCTCGCCCAACTTCCCTATCATCATCGCCACAGAGTTTTTTTCTTTTTCTTCCGCTTTCTTTTGCAGCCAGCACTCTTTACATAGCGTTGTCGATATTAGGTCCGTGCTGGGCGCCCACACTGGCATGTCCATGTGTGGCTTCCACAAGGAGAACATCACTTATGGTTCATCCTTGCTTCCAGCAGTGCCCTGCATGCCTAGTCCGTCCACTCGGATAGTCTGTGAGATAGGGGGCATGGACCATACAGTGCTCCCCTTGGGATGCTGTTCCACGACTTATTCAGAACTGCTCGGAGAGCATTCTGTGCAGCGTCCATCTAGGCCTTATCTCGAGGCGCCTTAGCGGTCCAGGTAGTGCAGCCAATACAGCAGTGACTGATATGAGCTACAGGCTGGAAAGAGATGTTCGCTTAGCTTGTCAGTGAGGTAGACTTCCATATGACAGACAATTTTTTTGTGCCATCCATGCGTTTCCTATTCGGTTGTTAATTATCGTATCTTGTGATGAGATATTACTACCCAGGTACGTGAATTGTTTTTCTACTGAATATATATATATATATAATATATATATATATACATAATATTATAATATATATGAGATCACGCAAAACAGTTTGTTGAGATGGCGATAACCGACAATTTTTGGAGAAATATGTGCTTAATTAAAGTCATACCTGAATGTTGAAAATTAATTAGTGAAATTAATGAATTAAGATGTGCGGGCGAATATATCTGCTCAAAATTGTTGTTGTAACCATACAGAGAGATTGACCTTTTCCTCGATGGTTTACGCCTACATGTTTGAAACAGATATATTCCGCCAATTCTATTAATATCAACTAATTAATTTTCAAATTAGTATGACTTCAATAAGCCACAATTCTCCCGCAAAAAAAAAAAAAAAAGAGAAAAAGAAAAAAAAAAAAAAAAAAGATAAAATATGTATGTTTTTTTTTTTTATGTTATGTATGTAGTATTATATCAAAAATAAATAGCCATCTATCTAATTAGAGCGGTAGCCGCAGACATGATTTTAACCTGAGAGTTCTCTTTAAAAAGTCCCTCCTAAAGAATCATTCAAAACCACTAATTTGAAATGATTACCTATTGATACACACCACACACACACCACACACACACCCACACATAATATATATATGCCAGTGCAAGCGCTAACAACCTTGTGGTGGACCAACACTTGCTTCAATAGCTAGTGATCGAGTCTAGCTGTTGTATAGGCACGACAATCGACGACCACAAACTATAATGTGAGTCAATGAGATGTTCGTGGCCTGATCTAGGCATGCCCAAGTATTTTAAACTAATTCCGTTGCTGGAAAATCGTGTTGGTAATCACAAGACTGAATTCACAAACCAAAGAGAACAGCCAGTAACAGGACCATTAGAGTTTACCTTTCCACGCCAATTACCAATTACTCTCCCCCAAGTCAGTGTGTCACATCCGAACACGAGCATTGAGTCACCCAGAACATAGAGTTTATCACGAAATGTTGTATTCTCAGTAGAACGACGAAGCTTACTGTAAAAGTATTCCTTAACTCCTCATTGGACCATTTAGGCCCAAACAACCAGCAAGGGTCGCATTATTTATTCCTTCCTAGGTAATGAAGAGGACATCAGCCCGTCATCAAATACCAACTGGCAGCGATTCAATTTTAAAACAATGTCATTTCTGATGGCGAATCCAACACCGGACTCTCTCTTAAAGCAAGTTTCAGGTGAGAGCAACCCAAAAGAAGGTAACCACCAGTCCACATTTCTTTCAGTTCCCTTTGCCTGGAAGCCTGGTTTCTGATAGAGCTGCAATACTAATGTTGTTTTGTTTAAGAACCCGTGCAATAATCGCAGATCAGCGTTCAGGGGTTTTTTCTTGTCTTGAAGTGTCCTTACGTTCCAAAGATTCTATGAACATGTTTGTTTCATTAAATTTAGATTTTCTGAAATTTCGGTGCACCCAATTTGGATGCCGCAGGCCATATGCACCTAAGCAGGGTCATGTAGGACATGAAATTTGGCTCGCCTCGTGAGGAAAGCAGGGAAATATATAATAATATATATATGTATGTTGTAAACACGTTATGTTTGGAAATGGCTTTTTTGCCGACAATTTTTGGGAGAATATGTGCTTAATTGGAGTCGTACCTAATTTTGAAAATTAATTAACTTAATAATGAGAATTAGCGGGAAAGCCTATTTAAATGTATGGCTAAACAAATTCGAGGAAAAATCCAATCTCTGTATGTACATATATATATATATAATATATATATAATAATATATATCATATCTAAATAACGTATATATATTATATAAACATGTACGTATATAGCAAATAGCGTACTAACTCTCAATATATATAGTATAATGATATTATATATATATATATAATATATATATATATGTGGTGTGTGTGACCTGTGTGTGTGTGTGTGATTCTAAACCGTCAATTATTAAGTCTAAAATTGATAACATCCTACGAATTTTAAATTATTTCTAAAAAACAACGGCTCTCTTCGTAATTCTACTCGCCATATCACCAGTTTATCGCAACATCGAAAAAGATTTCAAACCCAAAATGAATTTCCAAATTCGCTCCATCTAACCTCTATAATTAGACAGAATCTCCAGTAAAAAATTTGTTCGTTTTTTTGTTACAATACAAGATATATATCTGAACACATAAATATAATATTAAACTGACAAAAATAATAGATAGAATAATAGAGGATGGATAAATATGAATAAAGTGTACAGAAAATAATAAGATAATAAGAGAATGAATATAGATAGATGAGATAAAGATTGAAATGACAATATAGATCATAATAGATATCTAAATATAAAAAATAATTGACAAAATAAAGAGCATAATGAAGAAATTAAGATAATAGATCGAAGATAAATTGACCAGATATGAATGATTAACAATATATAGATAGCTGATAATATATAAAATAAATGACAAAATATTAAATAGAATATAACATGAATAAATTCGGCAAAAAAAATAGATAGATAGATAAGAACAAACTGAAATAATAGATTAGAAGATAATAGATTATATGATAGAAGATAATTAACAAGAACTCGGATATATTATAATTATAATATATATATATATATATATATATAGATAGATATATAGATAGATAGATAGAAATTAACCAAACTGGCTATAGATAATAATGAATAATAGATAGAAATTAGACAAAACTGGGATAGATAGAAGATAGATAGATAGATAGATATTAACAAACTGAAATAATAAATTAATAGACCTGATAGATAATAGATAGATAGAAATAGATAGATATAACAAACTGGCGAAGATAGATAGATATTAAACAAACTGCGATATATAATATATATATATATATATATATATATATATAAATATATATAGAGAGAGAGAGATGAGAGAGAGAGAGAGAGAGAGATTAAACAACCTGAGATATATATAGATATTAACAGGACGGGATTAGATAGATAATATTAACAGACTGGGATAAATATATAGGATAGATAATTAACAAACTGGATAGATAGATAAATAGATAGATGAAAGAAAGAAAGAAGAGATAATATTATCAAACTGGATGGAATAGGATAGATAAATAGATAATAGATAATAAACAAAATGGATAATAGATGACATAGATAGATAGATAGAGAGATATTAACAGACTGGGATAGAATAATATTATAGACATTTAGATAATAAATGGATAGATAGATAGATAAATAAACAAAACTGAGTATAGATAGATAATAGATAGTATAGATAGAAAAAGAAACAAACTGGGATGGTATGGATTATTAAGATAGATAGATAGATAGATAGGCATGGTATGTTTAACACCATTTAATGACACAAATTATCACGCCACATAATTTTGGAATTTCACTTTATATAAATGTTTCTCAATTGTACATAATGTATTGTATTGTTATTGCTTCTTGTGTAAACATGGTTAATAAATAAAATCAAGGAAAGATAATGGAAAATGTCTATTCGCTTTCGAGCACATTAAAACCAAAATACAAATTTACCGTTTCAGCATCTAAACGATTTCCGTTGTAATTTACAACCGCTGCGAAAAACTTGTTAGGTTTGTGGATATACGGCATATCAATTCTTGCTGGGGTTATTTTAGCGAATTCGTTTTTTTTCTATTCCATACCCGATGGGTATTAAAAAATTTCTTTTTCAAACTCAATTTTTTAAAACATATTTTTAACATTCATTTCTTTTTATTTAACCTATAGATGTCATCCTAAAAAGTACTAACACTCTGAATCGAGTGGACCTGAGAGTAATAGCGATAGAAGGGGACTCCACACTCCCCAGAGCTCTAAAAATGGAATATTTCACAAATGGATGCAGTTTCAAGTCCATGCCCAGTAAAAGAATTAGAAGCTTGCCATAAGGGCAATAGAATACGGATAATCATATAGGGCTTGCATATATAATATATATATTTTAACCAACCCCTCTGCAATGACACAAGGTCAATGTCTTAAGCGGAGTTCAGCAGGTTTGAATTCAGAGTGTTCCTTCTCCTAGACCGGTTGCCTAACCTAGGTTAAAGAACCCAGACTGCCCTACTATTTACCCATAGCTGGAGGAGAGTAGGATTCATATCTTACCCAAGCGGTATTAGCGCTAAGTGAAATGTAATTACTACGTCCGGGATTTGAACTCGTAGCGACGAGTCCATCCCATGTCTTTAGCCATTACACCACGCGCTTCCTGCAGGGGTTTGCATATAGGTCATGGTTGCTTACAATACTGCTGTTGCCTTAAGTGAACACCCTTATATCAGGAATTTGTTGCCATTGTAAGATGGAAAAAAGTAATATAGTTAATTATTAATCAGTTGGTTGGCTTGGAGGCCTCCCAGCGTGGTACACACATGAACAAACAATACTCCAAAACTAAGGGTGTTAAATACAACAATGACTTAATATATATGAGCACGTGAGGAAACATTCATACAAGAGATACATATACAAGTAACACATTTAGGACAAGATACTGTAACGTTGTCCCTTTTTTTCCGGGCACTAAAACGAGAACTGTAACGTTTGTCGTATATCTGGTCACAAGTACCCACACCGATATACATAACGGGGCGGTGGTGTGGCGATATATTCACGGTACTAAAAATGTCTTCTTGTGATAAAAATTACAACGCGAGAAATATGTAGTCACAACTGCTAGCCTTTATTTCCAGGTAGGCTCGTCTCGTGGGTTCGTATCAGAGAGGAGGAAAGGCAGAGAGAAAAGAGAGAGATACTAAAACTACCGTCATCCCACACAGGGACCAAATCGAAAAGAGGTCGGTAGATTTCTTCGTTGTTCCACGTCACCACGTGACTTCCAGTTCCGGTCAACACCCGACTTCCGGTTGACACTCAATTCTCCATTCGGGAGGTCACACTCCGGTCAAACCATTGTTCATCCTGTTTTGCTCATCACTATTTTTAAACCTTTATCATCTCACTTATTTCCTTCTTCCTCCTTTTCTAACATAGTAGTAGTTCTAGCTCACAATAGTCAGGATGATATCCCCATCTTGCTACAATACAAAATGGAAGTATAAAGGAGATACATAAATGTACATATAGAAGATATGAAGAGTCCATAAGGTTAAAGTCACTTACTACGTTGTGTTGGGGGATTAAACCAACACACAAGAAGGGTTAGACATAAATATCTAGCCTATGGTTATTGGTGTAGTACCGGAGACAAAAGAGTATTCAAAGTTGGCGCCTCCCCGCTTAAACAGTCAGGGACGCCTAGCGGTGAAAACCTTAAACACACGGGAGATAACTCTTCCAGCCAAAACAAGGGCGGATAATCCCTACACCATGAACATTTGAAAATCTGATAACAGAAGAATGGAGTTTGAAATCAGTTTAGATTTGAGTGAGAAGACAACGGTTCTGAATAGATATTCACGTTTTATGACCATTGCAACCGCAAGAAATTATAGTAACAATTTATAAATCAATAAATAAATAAATAATTTATCAGTCTAGAGTGGTTCCCCTTTGTTCATGTTGGAGTTATAGGAAACAACCCAAAAAGGATTATGGACTTACAAGAAAGACTTTTAGGAATTTGGTTTCTCTTTAACCAAAAGGAATAAATGGTTATAGTTGTATTACTTCTTTTATTTAATAAATGTTTTTATATGCAAATACACACACACCTATTTCACATTTCACCTGAAACCACCATAAGTTAGACCCCAAAATGGACTCTCTCGTCGATTTCAACACATGAGGGTTAATCCAATGAACAACCTACATGGTGGTTTGTTTATAGTGGTGAAGGCTTATGTTTGACCATCCACACTTTTTGGCACAGTCGATAAGAAAGAATTGGTGCACAAGAAATGCCACAAACCCAATCACAACTGACCTTAGACTTTTCAAATTCAGAGTTTCCTTCTCCTAGACTGGTTACCTATCGAAAGTTTAAAGGACCCAGTCTGTCCTACTATTAACCCATAACTGGAGGAGAATATATGGATTCATACCTTTCCCAGGGGTATAATTTACGGGAAACAAATAGGGGAGAGATAGGGAAAGACAGACAGTATGTGCTTTTGCTTAAATGGTCACTCATCTAAGTATTCAATAGGCTTATCGCTGCTTAAATTCGATGATCTGGCAGGAACCGAGGTTTCCGGCGTGACCTGACCGTAAGTCTCTTTTGTAGTGTAATGGTTATCGTCGTATGAAAGATACACGGGGATCCTGGCCTTGGTAAGGTATGCATCCAACTATTCTCTCTCATCTATGGGTAAATCGTAGGCAGACTGGGTTATTTAAACCTTGGTATGGCAAAAGAAAGAAAACTTGAATTCGAAAATGAAAACTTCTTGTGAGGACGTTGATATATATATATATATATATATATATATATATATATATTCTGCCATACTGAGGAGAGGTGATATGTCGAAACACGGTGTCTGTGGATGAAATATCATGCCACACAAACACTGGTGTTTGAGGTCTGGAATGGGATTTTGCTCGAGTCACCGATTACACTTAAATGCAAGCTCGCCTATTACGGATGGAGCCCTCACTGACGGCCTTTATATATATACCTATGTATGTATTCATCAGTTAGCGGGATCTATTTGGAGTGGTGTGTATGCAAGGTCATTAAATTTCGATATGTGACGTGTGTTTAATTGAGAGTCTGTAGATTCTATACTAATCTGAATCATTTTTCTTCCCTTTCTTTTTATGATAAAAACGGATTGACCCATCATTTAGGTGAGTGACGACACTAATACGAAATAAGTATTCGGCAGATAAGCAACATCAGATAATCAGGATTTACATTTCATATTGGACAATTTGGTCGATCTCATTTTTAACATAAAACCTTGTTATTCTCGATCGGAGTTGCTGGTATTCTGGATCTGTTGTTGCCTGGTAATTCTTCTGTTTCTTGGGTCTAGAAACTACTTGAGATCTTCTTGGGTGTACTTGCATCCATTGCCAGTTCTTAATAATGAACACAAGACTGTAGTTTTTCTCAGAGCTCATTTATTTTATCCCAAGCAAAACAGCTTTGGAGACAAGACTGCATCTTCCATCTGTCCTCTTCAAACACTTAGCCCAGATGCTAACCGTGAGTCCAAGCGATTCTCTCCTCTCACTATCACCTTTTCACTCTTCACTCTGTTGGCACTTTTTCGTCCAATCATAAGCCTTCACACGTCATCCCAAATTCTAGTTAATTTCCTCTATTATATAACGTATGACTGATATGTTGGATTTTTTCTTATTTCCACATCTTATTATTTTACAAGTTTACTGCCCAGCAAAATATAATTATTCACGGTTTTCATTAGCTCTCTGGTAAATCCAGTTATTTGTTAAACTTATCGTTTCATTATTATTATTTTTTGGGTGGAGGGTGTTTTTTTTTCATTCACCCTATGGTCCTCTGGAACGACAAGTTCCACGTGTTTGTTGTCCTGTTAATCAAAATCGCAGATGTTTCAAACACATTTCAAGTGATGGAATGATTATTTTTCCTAAAGTATTTTTCGTTAAATAGAAAAAATCCCCTAATAAAAGTTAATGCATTTTTTTTAATTTTAAAAATATTTTCATATTTTTATATGAAAGTTATCTTTTTAACGATAGCAAACCGTAATTTACTGAACGTGGTAATGGAATTAGGAAAAAATTGATACGGGAAATAGAGTTCCCTACATAATTGTAAGGATGGAACCCTGATAGCTGAAGAGTCAATGACATGCAACACTCCACTTTGGTCTTTACTTAGGCTAGACGGGCAGTTGGAGAGGCCCCTTCAATCAATCAGCTAGTCACGCCAAACCCTAGCTCTTATACTATTGTCCCGACCCTTTTGTCTTCATGGCAAGCCCCCAATATTTTTTTCATATATGTGCTAGAAGGCTGTAGCCGAGGGTCTTCATGTCCTGGTATGACGTTTAAACTGCATCCAGTGGTGAAGTTCTAATTTTGGAGCTACGGTAGTGTTGAGTACTCCTTTATCGCTATTACTTCCAGGTCCACTCTAATCCGGAGTGGTAGTCTCTGCTAGGCGTCCCATCTATGAGTTAAAATGGCTATTAAACATGTTTTTTAAAAAATAAAAAATTGGTTACTCAACAAGAGGTTGGTTTGTTTTGTTTTACGGCACATCAACCTCAGTGGGTCATTTAATGCCGATAAAGTTTTGAAATAAATCAATTCTTAAATAGATAATACAATTGTTTATCAACTCATGTTTTTCTATTTAACCCATAGATGGGACCCTAAAGGTACTACCACTCCGGGTCAGAGTGGACCAGGGAGCAATGGTGGTGAAGGGGTGCTCCACATTCCCCAAACCTCCCAAAACTGGAACCTCACCATCAGATAGAGTTTAACGTCATTCCCAGGACATGTAGACCCGCAGCCACCGCCTTCTAGCACCCATATGATAAAAAAGGGGTTGGGGCTTGCCATAAGGGCAATAGGGTTGGGAAATCATATAGGTGCTAGGGCTTGACGTGACCAGCCGATTGATCGGAGGGGGCCTCTCCGACCGCCCGTCTAGCCCAAGATAGGGCCAAAGTGGAGTATTGCATGTCATGAACTGCTCATCCACCTGGGTCTCTATCCTTAAGCATCACGGGTCGCCACCCACGGCCAACAGGTGGCCCCATTGGGGGAGTCTTACCCCTCTGTACTCAACAAGAATGAATAAAACAAAACGTTTCGGCATAATACAACCCCGACTAGGGTTGACATGCCGTAAAATCTAATCGACCTGACAATCCACCAGGAATAAAGAGAGAACACAAAGAAATATTTTTTAAATAGCGGCGCCATTATTCCTGATTCAAAGAGAGAATTCTCCACTTTTGAAGCAATTGCATGTTCAATTCACAGAGAGAGACGGACAAAAGAAAGAGACAGAGACAGAGACAGAGAGAGGAGAGAGAGGAGGGGGAGAGACGAGTAATTAAATAAATAACTTGTAGCGGGCAGAGATAGGGAGGCTGAGTAGCCACATATGGATTATTGCCTGATCTATCTATTTATCTATATCTTTAACGCACCGTTCTTAAAGTAAAATTAAGTTTGTACGCCAAATCCGATGGGAACAGACGAGCTATTCAAAACCTTGTCATAATATCCAGGACGCCTGTCTTTTTTCCCTTATCTTTCCTTTCATAATAAAAATGGGTTAATGGTGTTATCATCCCATTGTATAAGTTTCATTGTATTCGCCTTTTAAGTCCAGCCTACAAAAAGTGCAATGGAACTATCCCTACGAAATTGCAACCTCATATATATATATATATATATATATATATATTATATATATACTTAAACTATATCACTTATCTGAACTCACTTGTCTATAAAGAAAAAATGACCTAGATTTTTAAATCAATATTTTCAAAAGAAGTTATATACTGACGAGCCGGACCTGTGGATATAGCACAGTATGATAATTCAATTATTACAACGTTTGATATGTTTGCTTAAGTGCTATGGCTAAATGCTATGTAAAAAGTAAAATCTTATTTAATCTCTCTCTCTCTCTCTCTCTCTCTCTCTCTCTCTCTCTCTCTCTCTCTGTGTGTGTGTTTTTTCTTTCCTTCTTTTCATAAGCAAATAATAACCCTAGATGGTTTGGCATGCCGTAAAAATTAACCAACCAATCGATCAATCGTATAAAAAGAAATAAGATCTAATTTGTGTATGTTTACTTAAGAGCTATTTCAAAATTGTTCAATATGTAAAAAGTATAACAATCTTAATTTAACTCTCTCTCTCTCTCTCTCTCTCTCTCTCTCCTCTCTCTCTCTCTTCTCTCACGCGCAAGCGCACAAGTTCACAATTTTTCTTTCTTTTCTTCTTTTAATCTTTTATGTTCGATTGAAACAGATTAGCGTTACCGCTTCCTTGCATTCACCCCTCTCTCTCTATCTTCCCCCTAATCTCTTTCTTTCTGTCTGTCTTTCTTTCATATTATATTTTCCATTGCAGCATGTCAGTTTTCTTCCCTTTTTTTCTCTATGATAAAAACGGATTGACCCATCATTTAGGTGAGGTGACGACACTTATACAAAATAAGTATTTGGCATATAAGCAACGCCAGATAATCAGGATTTACATATTTGCATTTAATATTTAACAATTTTGACGGTCTCATTTTCAACTAGAGGGTGTTGCAAGATGATAATGGTGGTATATTTAAAGAACACGAGTATTAATATATAGATATTCCTACTTCGAATCATTTATTCATGTAGATATTTCCATAAGTTCGCTTTAGCTAAGAATTAAACACGTGTCCTTACAATAAAAAGACGCTAAGAAGTAAAAACGTAACATTTTTCAAAAAAGTACCCCTTGCTTTGAAACATTATCAGGGTTCTTTTTAATTTTCCAAATTTGTTTTTTTTTACAAATAGTAATAAATGATCAAACAATAAATTTCGAAAAAGCATTAAATTCAAATTTCGCCATGGGATATGCAAACATGAATTGCACATGCATTTTGTATTATTTATGTGAATAGTTCTATTAAACGACTGATTTTTAATTATTGAATTATTTCATTTAATCAGTAAAAATCAGAAACTATATTCTGTACTTTTCCTTATTATAAATATATTAAGGTGTATGTGCCATTTTAATACTCAATTGTGTCTCTTTTCTGAGTATGACATCACTACCCATAATAAACATTCATCCAATACAACATCCCGTGTTTGTCTACTTTTCTCCACCTATATACAAGGTGTGTCAAAAAAGCATAGAAATGTCTTGTACTTTTTGACACACCTTGTATTCTGAAAAAAATAATGTTCCATTCATTAATTTTTTTTTCAGAATACAAGGTGTGTCAAAAAAGTACCAAATTCTAAACTGTATTTACCAAAATAGAAATGAACACTGAATGGAACTTCTTTTTTTTTTTCAGAATACAATGTGTGTCAAAATGTACAAAAAAGTTCTCGATACTTTTTTGACACACCTTGTATGTATATATATAGATGCTGCAAAAAACAATAAAAGATGTTCTAATATCAGTTCTTGTGAAATTAACCCTTAGAATCCAAGTGGATAGTATTTGTACCCTTACCTAAAATTAGATCAGTTTTCGGTACCAAAGTATCATTACCATTGCACAAAATATACATTTAACCTCAAATGTCGTTAATTATTGATAAACATCATCTTAGCAAATCCTTCCCACCCTGTCGACTGGGGCTCATAACCAGTACTATGGACACGCCAGTACGGGCCGTCCAACAATGACCTATATGAACTAGCAGGAAGCGCGTGGTCTAATGGTTAAAAGTCTTGGGAAATGGACTCGTCGCCCCGAGTTCAAATCCTGGACGTGGTAATTGCATTTCACTTAGCGCTAATACCCTTGGGAAAGGTATGAATCCTACTCTCCCTACAGCTATGGGTAAATAGTAGGGCAGACTGGGCTCTTTAACCATGATTAGGCAACCGGTCTAGGAGAAGGAAAACTCTGAATTCAAACCTGTTGAACTCTGCTTAAGAAATTGACCATTTGTCGCATCCAGCTCGTGCAGAGGGGTTGGTAAATATATATATATATATGAACTAGCTTAGTGCGGGTGCTGGATGCTATAGGCAGACGTACTCCTGAGGGCAATGAATTATAGGGACAGATGACGAGAGATTGTCATGGATATATGTGCTACTTGCACGATAGGATGATGATGATGATGATGATGATGATGACATCGCTTCAATTAGATGAGCCATTGTTGCCGATGTATATGAACCGGTCTACTAATTCCAGAGGCTTAACATTTAATGGGCATATGATGCCATCTCCCCATTACATGGCAAGTCTTTGACATGAGAAGATCGTCCATTGAAAAGTTTTGGAGGTTCCAAGTTTCTCATTAAAATAACTCGAGGGTCTCTTTTCAATTCCTGTTTATGTTGTGTCCATCCTGGGAGTTTAACTGAACGGGGAAGCTCTTCTGAGAAGTTATCTTTGCAAACAATTAAAGGTTCAAATAATTATTTCTTTTCTTTTTTAACGTCAAATCAAACCGTCTAGGGTTATTTTATGCGCATCAGTTTGGAAATCGCATTTATTGCGCGTTCTTATTTACATTATACTGTAGTCGGTTTTACGAGTCTTTTTATTTTGTTGGTTGGTTGGTTGGTTGGTTGGTTGGTTGGTTGTATTTTATGGCATTTCTAGGCGGGTGCTCTGCCGACTGAGCTAAACCAGTCCCTAGTACTACCATCCGAAACATCCGAAAATGGGTTTTAAAACCTGAGTATTGAAAAAAATTGAATAAAACAGAAACGTCTTCGGTATAGAATCACCCAACATGTCGTACACTTCAACCAACCAACCAACCAACCAACCAACCAATTTCTGGCGCCTGATAACCCCCATGACTTGCATTTTAAATGCAATTTGATGATAAATCAATTAACAATGCATTTCCAGGAAGAGAAAAAATCACTAAAATCTAATTTTTAAAAAAACTTCCCAGAAAAAGTAATTGTCTTTTCTCTTTGTGTTAAAAAGTTTTGTTTTTTCCCCATATTTAACAATGAAAAATGAGCTGATAATTTATTTTAGTCTCTTTGGTGATATTGTATTTCTCTATAGTCAGCTCGATTTAGCTCAGTCGTTAGAGCACTCCCCTTCGACAATCGTAAGGTTTCGGACTCAGCTCAGCTCATGAGTAGCACAAATTTAGTAATCTGATTCTATATCTATATATAGATTAATAAACCTTCTTAAATATATATTAAATTTTTACTTGAAGGCACTTACAACGCATGTATCGCATAAAATTCGATACTTTTTCTTATAGAAAATGAAATTGACAAGTGTAATCCCGGCAAAGGATCGCTCGGTGTGTAGAATGTCGTACAGACTGTTTCGACTTTATTAAGTCTCATCAGCTGATGAGACTTAATAAAGTCGAAACAGTATCATTTGACAAGCTTAATTTCGCTAAGGAATGTTAGCTGTGTACTGTGGTCGAGGCGATATAGTGGTTCACTATGCTCGCTGAGGTCCCGGTTTCGATTTCTGTCGGAGGGAAATCGTTAGTATATATCGCTGATGAGACTTAATAAAGTCGAAACAGTCTGTACGATATTCTACACACCGAGCGATCCTTTGCCGGGTTTACACTTGTCAATTTAATTTTCTATAAGAAAAAGTATCGAATTTTATGCGATACATGCGTTGTAAGTGCCTTCAAGTAAAAATTTAATATATACTTTATCAGCAACGTTCTAAAATACAAACATCCAAAAAAATCTTATTCTTAAATATATTTGTTTTATTATTTTTACAAGCAAATATATTATTTAAGTTTTAATGTAATAAAACATTATATCAAATTAGAAAGGCTAATGAAACTAAATAAGAATGCAGATAAAAAGATTTGAAACAAAGGGAAGCATAATCGAAAAATAGAACAACTGAAACTTACTCTTCCATCAATTCCGTCTTTCATTGCTAAATGTTCCTAATTTAACTAATTAGTTAAAATAGGAAGTAAAGAATATTTCTTGTTAATGGGTTTCTTTTAATATTTATCCCGGAGATTTTTGCTCATATTCATTAAGATAGAACCAAACAATTAGAAATCAATAATATTTATCACATATTTATCAAAATCAAATTAATAATGTAAAGCAATTTTATTAATAATTGAGTTTTAAATAAGAATAAAATTATGGAGAAAGACCTTAAAGAATTTCTCCCCAAAAATCTTTGTCTTGGAGATGAAGGCTATTTACCAATATTCCTATATTACATAGATTGTTTTGCTTATGAAAAAGGTTAAAAATTTTACAAAGTTATAAAAAGACTATTGTTAAATTCTCAGTTTTAAAATGGTCGGAGCGAAAGTTATACACGCATAAAGAAAATGAGGATACATTGCTGAATATAGCGTTATGTCTGCTTTAAAGTGGCAACCATTTTAAAACGGCTAAGTTAAAAGTTAAGGAACACGAGTATTAATATATAAATAATAAAATGACTATACTACAATAGCAGGTTGGTTGGTTGGTTGGTTGGTTGGTTGTATTTGACGCCTTGCCAACTCTTGTGTTATTTCATGCCGAAGACAAAAAACAAAATCGAATTTTTATTTAGTTAAAACTATCCATTTTAAAGTTGCATACGAGAAAGAACAATCAGTTTTCTGGGCAGTGTGCAAAATTAGATTTTAGTGACCGAAATTATCATGGTGTCTTTTTATCTGCAAATCCATTGTTAATTGTTTTACTGCCAATCTGACTTTAAATTTCAGGTCATGCGGGATTATCAGGCGTCAGAAATTGTTTGTTTATTAGTTGGTAGGATTTTACGGCATGTCAAACCTTGTTGGGGTATTTTATGCCGAAGCCATTTTTGGTTAATCATTCTTGTTAGGTATCCGAAATTTAGTTTGAAAATTCAATTTTTGAACACATTTTCAGACTCATTTTTTCTATTTAGCCGATAGATGGAACCCTAACAAGTTATGGTGGGTGGGTTGGAGGTTACAAGTTTATGAGGTGTATGTATTTCGGCAATTTACTCATCACACTATAAGGACACAAATGTAAAGGCAGAAAAGACAAAGAACTCATACATTTAACAAACAAAATGTATATTGATACAAAATTTACAATAGTAGAGAATACTGGACAAAGTCCTGCAAAAGTGCTTTTTTAAATGTTCAAATATTAATATAAGTTGAATTGTTGAGAGTCTCAAAGAGAGAAGGAACGGATTAGGTGTTCACAGTCAAATCAGCAGTCAGGGTATATATATATATATATATATATATATATATATATATATATATATAGAGAGAGAGAGAGAGAGAGGAGAGAGAGAGAGAGAGAGAGAGGTTATAATACCTTATGCATATATGGGCATATTTCTTTAACATAAAGTGCGTGAAGTAATCAGGCAAATTGGTTTGTCATCTGCTGATCTCCGAAAACCCTCACTATTTATAAGATTTTGGTAGGCTCCAAAAAGGGTTCTCCTTAATATTTTATTTTTAGGCGCAAACGCCTCTGATTGGTTGAAAATTATTATTTTTAATATTTCAATTTTTCTCTCTCATGCTGCGCAATCCACCTGCGCAAAGCGCTATTTTTGTCATTTTATTTTTGTCCTTCGGAGCGATAACTTCCGGTTCACTACAAAGTAATACTCCACATTCCCCAGAGCTCCAGAATTGGAACTTCACCATCCTATAGAGTTCAACGTCATACCTAGAACATTAGGACATATATGATAAAAAGGGCTGAAGATTTGCAATAGGGTTGGGACAATCATATAGATGCTAGAGCTTGATGTACTGCCCGTCTAGCCTTAAGCATCACGAGGCACCATTCACGGCCAACAGGTGACCCCATTGGGGGATCTTACTTCTCTGCAGAGGTGCAGCCGTTGTATTTTAAAGCCACAGCCGACAGGGTTGATATACAAAAAATTGTTCGCTTGTTGTTTGTTTGTTTGGTGAAATGGACAAAGAGGGAGATCTGACCCAAGATACACCCGAGACGACCCA
>CM042173.1:56605060-56612560 GCA_023376005.1 Doryteuthis pealeii
CACAACTGAACCAGATTATTTGAAGTGAGCACATACGTGCACTCACTCCAAACAAACTTTCTTTATTTGGAAATGAGATACAGCGCATGTGCACACAACTCGGCATGTAGCCGGAAATTTGGTTTTGGGGGAGAGGTGATAAAACTGGTCATATCACTACACGGATCTATCTAGCTAGGCTCACTCACCGACCGATGCATTCAAAAATAAAATTCAACTGAACCAGTGTCAAGCCAACTGGTACTTATGGGAATTCAGAATAGTCCACGCATGCATTTGGGTGATTCCATTCCTGGTCCTGATTGGCTGCTTGATTTCTATGATATTCTACATAAATATCCTGCCGTTTTGCAGTAGTCTTTGCAACAAACCAGATTCATATTGGGTTACGATTGCTTGCTGTCTTGTCTTACCAATTCGATGGTAATTGGAACTAGTATGATTATTCTACATCTCCCCTTCTTCCCCCCTCTCTCATTGCGCGAGCGTATTGGCCTTTCAGGAGAAATTAGTTCCTTTCAGCCAGACTGATTACAGGGGAGCAATCTTGACAATGCCCGGGGTATTTTCGTCGGTCTTGGTTTAGGGGGCGGAGTGACATTGGGTGAGGCCAGGTCCCTCGTGTTGAACTGTGGGGTGTTAGAGTTGGAGACAATGGGATCAAGCATAGCACTAGGCATTGGTGTGGGTTTCGGTTTTGTGATCAGCTTTTTCAGGAAGCGTCGGTTTCTGACTGTGATCCTACCCGATTCGTCCACTCGGACCCGGTATTGCCGATGTGGGAGAACTTCTATGACAGTGCCTGTAATGGTTTACCGGCGGTTTGATAGGTTCTGTATGGCTACTTGGTTTATATGATGTTCTGAGGCTTCATAAATATCCTGCTGTTTTGCAGTAGTCTTAGCAGCAAACCAGATTCGTATTGGGTTACGATTGCTTGCTGCCTTGTCTTACCAATTCGACGGTAATTGGAACTAGTATGATTATTCTACAGTAACGATGAAATAGGAATTAGAATATTTCCTTAATTCCTTCCTCAATAGAAGCATTAGAAACTTCATGGACCAGGGGAACATCACGTGTTCATGGACAGTCTCGTCTATCACATTTCCAGGCCAATTTGAAACTAAATGATTAAAATGAATCTTTTTTTAATCACTGGAATTCTCAACATGAAAAAATTACAATTAAAGCATTTCTTTAATTCCTTCCTCATCACTAGCATTAGCATCATCAAGGAGTGTTGTTAATGCGGAAACAACACAGGTTCATGTACCATCTCCTCTATATGATTCCAACTCCAATTTTGAAGCTAAATGATAAAAATGTGGGGTCTGTGACCGCGCTGAATTTTTTTAATTACTCGAAAACTCAACATAACGGTAAAGGGTCTATGGAACATCTCGTTAATATGATTTCCAGTCCAATTTGAAGCTAAATGATAAAAATGTGGGGTCTGTGTCCGCGCTGAATTTTTTTTTTAATTACTCGAAAACTCAACATAACGGTAAAGGGTCTATGGAACATCTCGTTAATATGATTTCCAGTCCAATTTGAAGCTAAATGATAAAAATGTGGGGTCTGTGTCCGCGCTGAATTTTTTTTAATTACTCGAAAACTCAACATAACGGTAAAGGGTCTATGGACCATCTCGTCAATATGATTTCCAGTCCAATTTGAAGCTAAGTGATAAAAATGTGGGGTCTGTGTCGGCGCTGATTTTTTTTAAATCACTCATTTTCTCAACATAATAATGAAATGGCAATTCCATCATCCATTCATGAATAGAATGATCAATATAATCATGAACCGCTGTTAAAATGGAAACGGGTTCATGAGCCATATTATCTGTATAATTTACATTCCAATTTGAAGATAAATTATAAAAGATACGGAGTCTGCGTCCGGACTAATTCTTTTTTTCAATCACCCCAATTCACAATATAACGCTGGAATGGCAATTAGAGTATTTCCTTCAATCCTCCCTCGATAGAAGCAGCAGTACCATCATGGACTGTAGTTATCACGGGCATATCACGGGTCTATGCCTCATTTCGTTAATATGATTTCGGGTCCAATTTGAAGCTAAATGATAAGAATATGGGGTCTGTGTCGCGCTGATTTTTTTTTAATCACTCGAGTTCTCAACATAAAGATGAAATCGCAATTAGAGAATTTTTCCCCTTCCTTCCTCAGTAGAATCATCAGTATCATCGTAGACCACTGTTAAAATGTAAAGAGCTTGGGTTCATGAGCTGTCTCGTCTCTATGCAATCTTTGACAATTGCCCAGAGCAAAGAAATCCTACATATCAGAACATATAACAAGAACATATACATGTCTTAAATTCAGATAGCCAGTGATTTTGAGTGGCTGAAAAATTAGATAAATAAATAAAACAAAAAAAAAACGAAAATTAAACGATAGAGCATGAGAAAAAGCGAGGGAGGTTTGAAAACGAGAGAGGGAGAGAGAGAGGTGGAGAAAAGTGCAAGGAATGAACTTCGTGGAGTTACAAAAATGGCAAACGGAGTCGCGAAACACGTCCTGATTTACAGCTTTTTATCGTCGGCGTTCTGGATACCAACAAGTGACGCCATGTGTTCCAGCTATTTTTTTATGCTATATCAGTAACACATTTTACTATTTGAACAAGTTAGACCCCGAATTTAACGACACAGCCACTTTTTTGTCAATTACGAATCGGACATGGAATTCCTACGACGAGGCGTGTGACGAGGTTCTTCATATCACAAACATAGTCAACCACAAACCAGGTGAGTCATTTATTTATTGATTTCTGTCTGTTCTATGTTGATTTTTTGCGTCAAATAACAACTGGAATATTGGCGGGAAGTGTGGATAATGATTATTGATGCAAATTTGCAAAGAAAATTTGATTGATTAGAATTGATTATAATTAGGTGTGAATCAGACGACTCATCAGGAATTTAACGGATAAAACAACAATATAAAATCTCTATATATAGACGTCATCGGGGTGACCTGAAGTCAGTATCAGGCTGACAGCGAGGGAGTATCCCCTTTTTACTAACGCTAGACAAAGGAGATTATTTTCACCTACCATCAGTGAGTTCGCGACGGCTGGTAACAAACCCGGAAGCTTGAGGTTCCTTGTCGGACTCTCAACCAACTTAGCTAATCCGGCCTAATATATATATATATATATATATATATATATATATATATATTATATTAATGTTGTTCTGGTTCCAACGGGAGAAAATTCAATATTTTATAAAAAAGAAGGTCCGCAAAATGTATTATGTTTTCAGAAAAACATTTTTTTAATTCTTTTTATCTTACATATGCAACACGTGTTTCAGTTCTTCTGGTATCTTCTTCAGGCTTTGATTGATAATATGATATATATATATACATATATATATATATATATATATATATATATATACATATATATATATATATATATATGAGTGTGTATCTGTGTGTCTGTATGCCTGTGTATGGTGGTGTATAAATTAGGCATATGTGTAAATTATGCATAAATATATATATATACATATCCATATAAACGTCTCACACCTACACACACACACACACACACACACACACACACATATATATATATATATATATATATATATAAACATGTTTTATGTTTTATACATACTTGAATATAAAAAAAATTGTCTATATATATGTAAATATGAAAGACACACACATATATATCCACGTACGTATTATTTTATCATTATTTAATATATATATATATATATATATATATATATATATATATATATATATATATAATGTGCCACGCAATCCTTGATGTAATTTCCCTTATCTAGATTTCGTCCGGCAGTGTGTGTGTGTGTGCATGTGTGTCCATATGTGTATAAATCTGTGTGTGTATATGATATCCGTATATATACTTTGACATTTAAATATATACATGAATATGTTGAAAATATATACAATTATGAAATTTACGTATATATATAAGCGTATATAATATATATATATATATATATATATATATATATATTATATATATATATTATACGCCTCTGCCTTATTGATACACACACACACACAAACAGATATATATATATATATATATATATATATATATATACATGCTCCTACTATGGTTAACAATGTTTGTAATAGCCTAAACATGCCTTAAACTTCCAGATAAGTACAATTAAATTTTATATATATATATATATATATATATATGCTCATGTCATGGTTAAGTATATGACAGTCTAAACCTGCCTCAAACTTCCAGATTAGTACAATTAAATATTGACTTGCAATGCACATTAAATTAAAGAAAAATAATTGCTCACGACAGTCTCGAACTAACGAGCAAACCATAGGTAGGTCGTGGCAATGGCGGGTGGGGCTAGTAACTTTGTGGCCCAATTTAGAAAGCTAGTACCCTTTAAAAAATTGAATTTACTTCATGGTTTAAAAAAACATCTCAGGAATAACGTGCATTCTTCATTAAAAAAACTCGAGAACAGAAATAGAAAGAAAAACAACTATATAGATACTTCAAGCGACAAATTGGAGATGACGCAGTAGACATGTTGATGTAGTGAGTAGATATGGACATGGCTAAGAGGAGGTAATCTCAGCAGAGAAACTGAATCTCTTATAATTGCAACAGAAGACAATACTATAAGAAAAAATATATCAACGCAAAAGAATAGCAAGTGTAGAATGTGTTATATACAGGAACAAGGAACCTGGAACACTTGTATTTATAAAAATATAAGATTATATCTTTATTTCCTCGGTTGTGTGTAGACTAAGAGTCATTAACAGGGGTTATATATACACGGAGCCTTCGGGTGTTCTCTGCAAGCGAACTCAAACCTGATCTCGGTCTGCCCAAATCAGATTTACATGGGCTTTTTTATTATTGTTCAACTCACGAGGCCACGCCTCCCTGACCGTGACACCAACGCAGTTTTTCTGTAGACACACCTCGTCGTCCACGCAGCCTGTTTTCATTGGTCATGGGCTACGCCTACAGATTTTCTGTACCTACACAGTGCCAAATGTACACCTGCATCTCTAGGTGCCAGAGATCAATTCAATGCCATATCCTGTTTTTGTTTCCAGGCCATCACTTGACACCCACGCATTTTCTGCGTGCAGCCCGAGCTCCAGGTGCAAACTGATTGACCAGGCAATATATTACAAGAAACGACTAATCAGATAATACGCGAATGCTGTAAACTAGCTCAAAAAACGAGATTATGGACGATTGGGTGGGGAAGGTGACCCAGTAGGAATTGTGCAGGAGAGTTAAATTTTAACCATGCTACTAAATGTATATTCGCAAAAGGGAATTTGCCCTAGAGAATGAGACGCATAAAATTCTATGCGAAACTGAGATACAAACGGATCAGCAAATCTCAGACCCTTTTCTTTATAGAAAAATATAAGAATCGTACAAGTAAAATATATTTTTTTCGGATTTAATAAAATGAGATAGGGGTGGTTTGACCCAGTAAAAAAATATTTCCCCTTAATATATTTTAGAAAAAACATTTTTAAACATAAATTTATCTAGAGGTGAATAAGTATAAAAAAGATTCGTGAAAATTAAACAATTAATTGATCTTTCATAGATTTTTAATATATTTATGTAATAATGATACTGACTATAAATTAAATACTCATTTATAAACTTACTTAATTCCTTAAATGGATGTGACGTAAGCAGTGACGTAGTTTCGGTAATAGACAAATAGAGGCTGAATCTTTATTATTGGTAAATATACATGAAATATGATCTTCTTTTTGAATATCAAAAATATAATTATATTTCTATTATTTTTTCTGGTTAAATACATATTTACCAACCCTTCTGCACAAGTAGGATACGACACAAGGTCAATTTCTTAAGCGGGGTTAGACGGGTTTGATTTCAGATTTTTCCTTCTCCTAGACTTGTTACCTAGTCATGATTAAAGAGCCCAGACTACTCTGCAATTTGTCCTTAGCTGGAAGGAGAATTAGGTTCATACCTCTCTCAATGTATGAATCTAATTCATATGTGAAATGTAAATATCTTCGTTCAGAAATTGAACTCGGGTTGACAAGTTCATTTTCTACGACTCTATCCTTTAGACCACGTGCCTTTTTCTCTTAAGGGGCGTTTATTTTAAATTTAAATTAATATTCTTTTATGTCATACAATCTTAGCATGTTATTAAACTGGTAATTACTATTGATGTGGTAATTGTATTTCACTTAGCGCTAATACCCTTGGGAATGGTATGAATCCTACTCTCCCTCCAGCTATGGATAAATAGTAGGGCAGACTTGGCTCTTTAACCTTGGTTAGGCAACTCGTCTAGGAGAAGGAAAACTCTGAATTCAAACCTATTGAACTCCGCTTAAGAAATTGACTTTGTGTCATATCCTGCTTGTGCGAAGGGGTTGGTAAATATATATATTGATCAGCTCTGTATGGATACTGGATGTGGTGGGGAGGACTTGCCAGGAGCGATGACCGATAGGGACAGGTGGCAAGAGAAAGTCATGGAAATCCATGCTGTCAGTGTTATATAATAATGAGGATACATATATATGCATTTACCAATGGTAATATTGACTGGTAATTACCATATTGACTGAAACTATTACGAATTAATAGTTTAAAAAATGCATTCACGAAAAAATATTTATTGCATCTAATATGCATTTCTTAGAAGTCATATAAATTTTTGTCACATAATGTGTATCTAAAAATAAAATCGAATGAGTAAATTTTATTCGTGTCCTGTGGCTCTCAAACATCTGAGCTATATCATTTGTTATTCTTACACGGAGTAAGTTCGGTTTACCTGGACACACATACACACATACGCATGTATATATACATATAGACAAAAATATACATATAGATAGATATATAAATGAATATAGACCTACATATATCCACACACATATACATACATAAATACATATGTATAAATACGCACATATATATATATATAAACAGACGTGTATATATATATATATATTTATACATACATATCTTTATATATATATATATATATATATATATTATAATATACATGTATGAATAGAAAAACGTATGTATGACATACACGTATGAATAGAAAAACGTATGTATGATATATATATATATTATATATATATATATATATATATATACGTGAGAATACATAGACTTATATATATACACATATAAATGCATACATAGAGACATATATATGCTTACATAGACAGATATATGCGCGCACACACAGACACACACACATATATATACGTATACACGTATGTATATATGGACATTTACATGCATACATTGAGACATATATATATATATATATATACATAGATATAGACAGAAATATGCACCTACTTACACACCCACACACACACACACACAGAGACACACACACACACATATATATATTATATATATATATATATATATATATATATATATGATGACATTGTTTCATT
>CM042173.1:56620060-56637560 GCA_023376005.1 Doryteuthis pealeii
GGGCTAGGTAACCAGTCTAGGAGAAGGAAAACTCTGAATTCAAACCTGTTAAACTCCGCTTAAGAAATTGACCTTGTGTTACATCCTGCTCGTGCGGAGGGGTTGGTAGATATATATACCTAGTAAACCAAGCTGCTAAGAAATACAAATAACAATATTATCACTCATTGACAAAACAGCATAAGTCCACCTAAAACAAAATTATGATAATACCATATTCAATTATTATTTTAGGTATATCTATTTACCCAACACCGACTAGGCTGCGACACAAGGTAGAATGTTAAGAATATTATGACGATTTTTAGCAGAATTCTGTATTCATGTTTCTGTTCTTTTACTAAAACCATCCAATACAGAAACTTATAAAAATCTTCTGATATAATTATTCAGACTCTTATCTTTATAGAAAAAAATTAAAATCGTTTTTTATCGATTCTTTTATCAGATTTCATAAAATATAATTGGGGGGGGGGTCTCGGAAAAATATTTCCCATAATATATTTTAGGGAAAACCTATTTCAAACATTATTTCTTAAAAAGGTAAGTAATTACCGAAATTTTCGTGAAAATGTGTTGATATTTCATAGAATCTTTTTACTATTTACCCTTTGCTGGCCTCTTCGCGTTTTGCTAGGTCAAGCGTATCATTTTACCGAAGAGTGTTGAACTCTGTCAACCCCTACATATGGTGAATCCATGAAAGCTGTACGTATATTAAAAAAAAGTCGCCGGGGCGGGCTAATGTCGGTATCAGTCAATCAACAAGGGAGTCTATCCCCTTTTCATTAGCACTAGACCAAGGAGATTATTTTAGCGTCTGAGATTATTTTAGCGCCACACCTACCATCAGCTCCTCCATTTACCGAACAGATCCCTGTGCTACTCATACTAGTTGACGAGGGCCAGTATCGAACCAGAAACCTTGGGATTCCTAGCCGAACGCTCCACCGACTGAGCTAAATCGATGCATATACAAATGTATATACTTATTCTAATTATATTTTAAATGGTTTCTATAACACCAAATAATTATTTATTAAACCTGGTTTTGTTAGAACCAGTATGCAAATTATGTAAACCTTTATTTCTTAGTGATATATAAAATACATTCCAGGATTTTAAACGCACTAAAATCATGGGCAAATCCAACTCAGATTTTCATAAAAACATCATTAATATATAAGATTTATTAAAAGTATAATATTAAAGATTTTTATTTGTTCTTATAGCATTAGAAGCATTAATCTTAAACGTAATAATTACATTTTTTGAAAGCGAAGTAATGCAAAATATATGTTGAGGAAACATTTATTAAATTCTTTGGTGTTAAATACTTAATATTTTCAGCGCGAACGGCCATCTTCAGAGTATCGAAAGTTTCAAAAGTTCCCACAGAACGCCTTAACACGGGAATTAACGAAATATGACGGATTCAGTTGAATTCTATATTTACATCAGAAAATCACAATCACCGGATTATAACACCACGGTCGATTTCAACAAACGAGGATATAAACTTTCAAAACTTTCGATACTCTGAAGATGGCTGTTTGCGCTGAAAATATTAAGTATTTAACACCAAAGAATTTAATAAATATGTTTTCTCAACATATATTTTGCATTACTTCGCTTTCAAAAACATTATTAAAAGTATAATAATTTTGACTAAACATTAAATACTCATTGATAAGCTTACATAATTACTGAGGGTATTGTGACGTAAGCAGCAACGTAGTTTCAGTTACAGACACCTAATCTCCATTATAAAAAGATACATCAGAGAAAAGAATATATAGAATATACATTTTTTCTAAGCATAAATTAATAAACACGAAAAAAACAGAGATTTATACCTAAACTTTTCTTTCCTTGATTGATTCTTGCTTAAAGGTTGTGTATATTATTGATTGTCACTAATTATCTAACGTATTGTTTTGTAATTGTCGCTAAGGTGACGCAAAAGAACGCTAGTGGTTATTTTGTAAGATATAAATATAATCGAATATCGTAAATAGAATCATGAATAGGCGGCCGTAAGGGAAATCGCCTCCAAAGAAATCAACCCATCGAGGGGAGCATATATTTAGTCATCCACAGACACCACGTTTCGATGTATCACGTCTTTTCAGTGTTGCTACCTCCAGCTGGGATTGAAATCCATGTATAATAGTTAAGATTACGTTTTCTCTCTCTCTATATATATATACATATATATATTATATATATATATATATATATATGAGTATGAATACTCATATATATATATATATATGAGTATGAATACTCATACTGTCGGATTCATTCCCTTATATAATATATATATATATATATATATATATATATATATATATATTTACTAATCCCTCCACACGAGCAGGATGCGACACAAGGTCAATTTCTTAAGCGGAGTTTAACAGGTTTGAATTCAGAGTTTTCCTTCACCTAGACTGGTTACCTAGCCATGGTTAAAGAGTCCAGTCTGCCCTGCTATTTACCCTTAGCTGGAGGGAGGATTGGATTCTACCCTTTCCCAAGGTATTAGCGCCATGTGAAATTCCAACAGCTTCGTTCAGTTTAGACTCGCGTTGACGAGTCCATTTCCTACGACTCTAACCATTAGACCACGCGCCTATCTCTCTCTCTCTCTCTCTCTCTCTCTCTATATATATATATATATATATATATATATATATATATATATATATTATAATATATATATATATATATATATATATATATATATATATATATTGTGATAGCCTTCAAAATCAACCTCCAAACCAATATATACACAATGCTTCAAGCAAATTATAAAACCCTCTTATATATATATATATATATATATATATATATATATATATATATATATTAAGAGAGTTTTATAAATTGCTTGAAGCATTGTGTATATATTGATTTGGAGGTTGATTTTGAAGGCTATCCCATTGCAGGTGTAAATAAAAAATGATAGGTAACAATGGTGTTGTTTGTTAACCTGTGATTTATTCTTAATATTGATATTTCGAGATAAAATCTCTTCTTCAGAAGAACACTGGAACTGAAGTAGTTGTCGTCTTGTTATGGCATTTTTAGTTAAATGAATTTTTTTTTTTAAATGTTCCAGTGTACTTCTGAAGAAGAGATTTTATCTCGAAATATTAACATCAAGAATAAATCTCAGGTTAACAAACAACACCATTGTTACTTGATTTTTTCTTTACATCTGCATTGTGATAGCCTTCAAAATCAACCTCCAAACCAATATATATATATATATATATATATATATGTTTCGTTAAACTGTACAGACAATTCCTGTCGGACAAGTTTTTCATTGACCCGTTCCAATTTTCGGGACATCTTTCTGGTGTCGGGATGTAACTGGTATAACAGTCCCGCAAAGGTTTCTAAACGAGCGTTTTCGGCAATACAATTTGCCATCCTCAGGTATGAAACGATGATATGATTTCGTGTCTCGTTTTTAACGAGAACGAGTAGTAGCAAGGAATTAGAAGTGGGAGGTAATAACCATTGGTAGTAGGAGGTTGTAGGAATGGTAGTGAGAGGAAAAAAACATAATCTAAATTATTATACATTGCTGGCAGTTCCACACTAACAGTGGAACACTCTAAAACATTTTTAAGTAAAAACAATCGATGATTTGAAGCAGATTTCTATGCAACAATGGTCTCAAATAGCCAAAACATATTTGTAATGTACTGGTAAGAAACTATCATATCAAGCCCTATCCTATATACGATTGTCCCAATCCTATTGCTCATATGGCAGACCACCAAACCTTTTAGTCATATATATTTACCAGCAGGAGCAGGATGTGACACAAGGTCAATTTTTTAAGCGGAGTTCAACAGGTTTGAATTCAGAGTTTTACTTCTCCTAGACCAGTTGCCTAACCAAGCTTAAAGAGCCCTGTCTGCCCTGCTATTTACCCATAGCTGGAGGGAGGGTAGGATTCATACCTTTTCTAAGGGTATAAGCGCTAAGTGAAATCCAATTACCGCGTCCAGGATTTGAACTCAGGGCAACGAGTACATTTCCCATGACTTTAACCATTACGCACGCGCTTTTAGCCATATATGTGCTAGAAGGTGGTAGGTGAGGGTGTTAATGTCTTAGATATGATGCTAAACTGTGTCTAGTGGTGAAGTTCCAGTTCTGGAGCTTCGAGGGGTGAGGAGTATCCATTCATCATTGTCACTACTGCCAGGTCCACTTTGTTATTAAATAATTTACAGGTGTTTTATGCCATTAAACATTAACAAATCAAACAAAGCCATAACAAAAATATAATGTAGAAAAGAACAGAATAAATAGAATATAGGAATACCTTTAAAAATAGAATAATAGAATATAGGAATATTTTAAAGAATAGAACATATAGAATATAGGAATATAGAATATAATATCTTTAAAAATAGAATAAATAGAATAAATTATATCTTAAGAATATAATATATAAAATATAGGAATATATCTTTAATAATAGAATATAGGAATATATCTTTGAGAATAGAATAAATAGAATATTGGAATATATCTTTAAGAATAGAACATATAGAATATAGGAATATATCTTTAAAAATAGAATAAATAGAATATAGGAATATATCTTTAAGAATAGAACATATAGAATATAGGAATATATCTTTAAAAATAGAATAAATAGAATATAGGAATATATCTTTAAGAATAGAACATATAGAATATAGGAATATATCTTTCAAAATAGAATAAATAGAATATAGGAATATACCTTTACAAATAGAATATATAAAATATAGGAATATATCTTTCAGATTAGAACATATAGAATATAGGAATATATCTTTAAGAATAGAATATATAGAATATAGGAATATACCTTTACAATAGAATATATAGAATATAGGAATATATAAAGAAAGGTGTGTATACAATATATAAACAGTAAGGATATTAGAATTAATATCATACATAAATATAAGAATATATAAAAGATTGTTGCGGAGGCGTCGAAGATATGTTGTGAAACTGCAAATAAAGATGTTAATAATATAAACAAACCAGTACATTTCGTTAAAGAAGGAAACATTTCGAAATTTCCGCGTAAAAATAAGCACATTTCGTCACTGTTTGATGGCGCCACAGATTGGCGCATTGCATCCGACTTGGAACCTCAACTCGTTTTTCCAACTGAAATAACATTAACGGTCCGGCGTCCTGATATTGTCATTTGGTCTGTTAATCAAAAGAAAGTTTATTTGGAGTGAGTGCACGTATGTGCTCACTTCAAAATAATCTGTTAATCAAAAGAAAGTTTTTATCGCTGAATTGACAGTTCCGTTTGAAGAAAATCTTGACTGAGCACATTAGAGTAAGTTGGAAAATATGAAGACCTACGTGAACAATGCGTCAGAAACGGATGGATAACAGATGTATTTCCTATCGAAATCGGATGCCGGGGATTTATTACCAACTCAACCTTGGCATTTTTGTCTAAACTTGGACTTTCTCCACCAGACAAGAGGAAATACATAAAAAGATCCAGGAGAAAGCTCTAACCGCATCAGCGTGGATATGGCAATCCTACATTGTGACATCAAACCGACAAAGTCTGGTGGTATCGTGAGATACTTCTGGGGGTGCTCTGGGTTAGTGGTAATGATGCGTAGGCCCCGAAACCATGCCTGAACCCAGAGTCATCATCTGATGAATGCTTTGTTGTTTGCAATGCTACTGTGTAAATAGCAGTCATTGTAGGAAGATTATAAAAGAACAATATATATGGAATACAAGAATAAATAAACGAACAGAATATACTGATTATAAGAACTAGCAAGAATACGCGCTTTCGGATTAAGTTTTAATTATACGATGAATGAACTAAATTAGAAAGACGAACGAAATTAAATAAGTGTATTTAAGTAGTCAGTTAGACAGTCAACAATTGTTTGAGCACTGTGACTGGCCAAGCCTAACCATGAAGTTCTAAGTTCTCCAATGAACCCACTATAAGCTTAAATAATTACTGCCACTACTGCCAGGAAGAGTCCATTAAGCTTAGGAGGTGTTTGAACTGTTCCACTGTCCAATAGTTAAACATCTGTAACAGTCATTTCCAGACTGCAGGTTCAATCCTGGCTAAGGGTGAAAGTAACACAGAATAACATTAACAGTATTCTACAAAGTGTGCAAAATATAAAAAGATTACACTCATTCTAATTATATTTTAATTGTTTCTATAAAAAATCATTCATAGGATTGATTTTAATTCATTGGAGAAGAAAACAATATAATTACAGATCAATAACACCAAATAATTATCTATTAAACCTGGTTTTGTTAGAACCAGTATGTAAATTATATAACCTTTATTTCTTAGAGATATATAAAACACATTCCAGGATTTAACACACTAAAATCGTGGGCTGTTTTGAGGCAAATCTAACTCAGATTTTCATAAAGACATGATTAATATATAAGATTTATTCAAAGCATTAATGATTTGGGATATACATAAAACAATCATTGATAAGCTTACGTAATTCCTGAGGGTATTGTGACGTAGCAGCGACGTAGTTCAGTTACAGACACCGAATCTCCATTATAATAAGATATATCAGAGAACAGAATATATTGATTGTAAAATATATAAACTTTAAAGTTATATAAAACAAAAATATAATGATATATAAAAAACGGGATATGTAGAATATAAGAATATATAACAATGGTATATAAGAATATATATCATATAAGTACACATTTATATGAAACGAGGAGAACATAAAGAATATAAAGAATGCCATAATTATATAAGATAATACAATATATAGAATATTAGAATATATAAAAGACATTATATAAGTTAAGAGAAAGGAAATGAATCCGACGGTATAATATATAGATAGAAGGATATGAAAACACACAATGCTGTTAAATATAAACTATTTTATATCAAATTATAGCTAATATTGAACAATGTTTCGATTTATAAAAATCATCTTCAGAGCTTGTTTTCACTCAGGACTCATCGAGAGAGGAGCTGAAAATAATTTGAATTCTAAACGAAAACATTAATGTTCCAAAAGTCATGCGGTTGTTTCTTCATAAGCACACCACCACGTGTTTCTCGTCAGCGACAATAATATCTTAGTGTAATAGTTTTTGAAAGATGTCTTCTTTTTTCAAAAACTGTTACACTAAGATATACATATTGTCACTGACCGGAGAAACGCGTGGCAGATGTGCTTATGAAGAAACGACCGCATGACTTTTGGAACATCAATGTTTTCGTTTGAATTCAATTATTTTCAGTTCCTCTCTCGATGAGTCCGGAGCAAAAACAAGCTCTGAAGATGATTTTATAAATCGAAATATTGTTCAATATTAGCTATGAATATGATATAAAAATATTTCATTTTAACAGCATTGTGTGTTTTCAGATCCTTTTAAGAACAGTATATATATAGAATATCAAAAACATATAACATTATGAATACTAGCAAATATATGCACCCTCCGGGTGCAAGTATTTAAGTTTTAATATAATAAAATATCATATTAAATTAGAAAGGCTAATGAAATTGAATAAGAATGCAGATAAAAGATTTGGAACGGAGGGTGTATGATTGAAAATATAACAACTTTGAAACTAACTCTTCATCATTTTCCGTTACTCCCGTCTTTCATTGGTAAATTTTCCTAATTTAACTGTTTAGTTAAAATAGGAAGTAAAGAATAATATTAGTTATTTCTTCTTGTTAAGGGATTTCTTTAAGATTTATTGAAAGAGATTTTTGCTCATATTCATTAAGATAAATCCAAACAATTAGAAATCAATATACTAAGCATATATTTATTAAAATCAAATTTTTAAGATCAATATGCAAATTAGCCTTCCCATTCATACTGTAAACCGCTATTTGGTTGTATATATAATACAATTGCATGTTATTAGTATGTAGATATGGTCAACAGTATTATGATGTAAAACAATTTTATTAATAATTGAGGTATAAAAAAAATAAAATCATAGTAAATGTAATGTAATAACAAAGGAAATTGTGACTGGAGTAGTAATATAGTTTCGGTTACAGACAGACAAACACACATCTCCACTATAATAAGATAAGCATATGCCTAATATAAAACACGAAAATACATATAAAAGAATACGTAAAATATATAAAACGATTAGAATATAAGAACATTAGAATATATAAATGAACAGAATAGATATCCTATAAAAATAGATTAACGATAAGAATAAAAGAATATATATTAGAAGTATAAAAGAATATGTAAAAGAGTGAGTATATTGGGTGTAAAATATATAAACGATCAGAATATAAGAACACTAGAATACATAAATGAACAGAATATATATTCTATAGAATATATAACGATAAGAATAAAAGAATATATATCATACAATTTAAGGAGAATATATAGACTGTAAAATATTAAAATGATTGGAAAATCAGAACACTAGAATATATAAAATAACATAATATATATGCAATAAGAATATATAGATGATAAGAATAAAAAAATATATATCATACAAGAATAAAAGATATATAAAAAAATAGAATATAAGAACATTAGAAATATATAAAAGAACAGAATATATATCCTATAAAAATATATTAACGATAAGAATAAAGGAATACATATTATACAAATATAAAGAATATATAAAATATATAAGGTTAGAATATAAGAATTAGAATATATAAAAGAACAGAATATATATCCTATAAAAATATATTAACGATAAGAATAAAAGAATAAATATCATACAAGAATAAAAGAATATATATAAAAAATTAGAATATAAGAACATTAGAATATATAAAAGAACAGAATATATATCCTATAAAATATATATTAACGATAAGAATAAGAGAATACATGTTATAAACAAGTATAAAAGAATATATAAAAAAAAGATATATAAGGTTAGAATATAAGAACATTAGAATATATATATATATATATATATATATATATATATATATATATATATATATATATATATAAGAACAGAATGTATATTCTATAAAATATATCAACAATAAGAATATATATCCTCCAAGTATAAAACAATATATGAAAGAAGTGAATATAAAAGATATGATGATATAGGGGAAAATGAGATTAGAGTGAATATGTTCTGTTCACTAGATATTATTGATCAAAGAGTTCATTTCAATATTGATAAAAATAAATAAATAAATAACGAATATATGGATGTTCATCACTGCAAGAAAAATTCATCAGTTGCAGCACGGGTGCGATGCAATTTTCTCTTTCGTATTTACTCTGTTTGCCCTCATGGCAGTTTTTAGCGCTAACTCGGAAAGGAGCTCTTCATTTATGAAGCACGGAAAGCTTTATGGATTATGTGGCATACCACTACCTAATCATAACCCTATTTTTTTTTCATTTTAATTTCTTTTAATAACTCAACAATTTTTGTCAAATGGCGTAATGGTGGTTGGATTGGGCCGGGTTAGCTCAGTCGGTAGAGCGTTCGGCTAGAAACCACAAGGTTCCTAGTTCGATACTGGTTCTCGCCAACTAAGCGTATGAGTAGCACAGGGATCTGTGCGGTAAGTGAGGGGCTGATGGTAGGTGTGGCGCTCCACCTCAGATGCTAAAAACAATCTCCTTGGTCTATCGCTATTAAAAGGGGATATACTCCCTCGCTGACTGGCTGATACCGACTTTAGGCCGCCCCGACGACTTTACTTTACTTTATATATATATTTACCAACCCCTCCGCACGAGCAAGATGTGACATTTCTTAAGCGGGGTTTAACAGGTTTGAATTCAGAGTGTTCCTTCTCCTAGACTGGTTACCTAGCCATGGTTAAAGAGCCCAGACTGCCCTAAAATTTACTCATAACTTTAGGGAGAATTGAATTCATACATTTGCCAAGGGTATTAGCGCTTTGTGAATGCAAACAGCTTCGTCAAGGAATTGAACTCGCGTCGACGGTCCATTTTTGACTACTCTAACCATTAGACCACGTGCCTCCATATTATGTCCGTATTTAAGGTGTCTCAATACACCACTTAAATTTATAGACTAGCCAGGTCATGGGGTTAAACCTCAGTCAATCAACAGCTTTAATGTGTGGCGGTTGACTACTTAATCATTGATACTAAGAGAGAGGTCCATTTGTAATCATTGACGAAGGATTTGCAATACTGAGGAGCACCAAGGAATAACCAAAGGATTCTTTACCAAGGATTTCCGCTGGACAAGCGCTCTTGTTTGACCTAATGATGGCTACTAAAATCGTAACAAATGGTTGGATTGATACAGTTCTAAGTGACAATCTTCAGGAGGTTGAAGGTTCAAGCCTCACTACAGGTGAAAATAACATAGAATAATTAACATAGTGTTGTAATCTAACAAAGATTACTAAATGAGAAATAACCATAACGGAGGTTAAAAATGAAATTGAATCTTTATAACATTGTGGCGTTAGTTTCGTATTTGCTGGAGAGTTTTCTGCCCGTTGAGTTTCGCTGGTTCCGCGCTAGGGGCCTCGGGTGTATTTAAGCGCCTGATTCGAACTTCTCTCTCTCTCTCTCTCTCTCTCTCTCTCTCTCTCTCTCTCTCTCTCTCTCTCTCTCTGTGTCTTTGCCTGCCGACCTACGAGACACCACTATGGTAGACTCTGTCTACCCCCTTCTCGTTGGGGCTTCGGCCCCTAACACTGGCCACTCACTGCTAGTAAGTCTATTTATACAATATATGACTATCCTTTAGTCATGTATCCGTACATGTGTTTTATGTACATTTAGGTATCTCTTTTGATACCTAAATATCTTGTATTTTACCATTCATGAATGCGTCATTATCTCTACTTTTTGTATGTATGTTTATTACTCTATTATTATGTACCCTGTTCATTCTGTGCTGTATATAAAATGTTGTGCTATCAAACCCTTTGTCGGAGTTATATCTGCAAGTATTATCACTTTGAATCTTACAATCAAACAAATACAATACTTGCCAGCGGCGTGAAGAAAAGTAAACACTGCTATTGGTATATGACTTATCAGTCAGAATAATACTCCCGTATTTATTAGGATTGGGTTATACCCATTATTGTTTATAGGGAGGATATATAACACATAGCTTACCTCTTGTCGTTGGTTGATTGGTTTTTCCGACATGTCAACCCATGTTGGGTTATTTTAAGTGCCGAGGACGTTTTTTTTTTTTATTTTCATTCTTGTTGGGTATTCAATTTTAAAAAGCTCATTTTAACCATATTTTTTTATACAGATTTTTCGATCTAAACAGATAGATGGGGCCCTACACGTAACTACCACTCCGGGTAAAGAATAGACCTGGGAATAATGGTGATAAAAGCATACTATACACTCCTCTGAGCCCCAGAGTTGGAACTTTACTATTAGAATAACAGTTTAATGTCATACCATGGATTAAAAGGGTTAAAGGTTTGCCATAAGAGCAATAGGGCAATCAATATAGGTGCTAGGGCTTGACTCATACACAGGACAATAAGACCTTCAGCCACCACCTCTAACACATGCGATAAAAAGGATTGGGAACTTGCCATAAAGGCAATAGGGTTGGGGAAATCATATAGGTGCTAGGGCTTGATGTGACCAGCCAATTAATCGGAGGAGACTTCTTCGACCACCCGTTAGCCTAAGTAAAGACCAAAATGGAGTGATGCATGTCATGGACTGTTCAGCCACCAGGATTCCGTCCTCAAGCATCACGGATTACCACACACGGTCAACATGTGTCCTCATTCGGGTGGGTGGGGGTAACTCCTCTGCAAAGGTGCAGTCGGCGTATTCTATAGCTCCAGCCGACAGAGCGCTATTTTTGTTTTATATGAATTCCTATACCCTAATGTTCATATATTCTTACATTTCGATATATACCGTTCTTTATATTATCAATTACTAGAATTGGCTACCCGGTGTCGCCTGGGTTAAGGGAATAACATCAGATATAACAATATATTGAGAAATTTTATATTCAATAATTTACAATTTAAAAAAAAAAGATATAAATGAGCCTGTCATCAAAATGGTAAGTTTTTTTGTTTTTGTTTTTTTTTGTTTGTTTTTTTTGGTTTGTTTTCGAAATATCAACCTCTGTGGGTCATTTAATGCCGATAAAGTTTTGAATAAAGTCATTCTTATGGATACTCAATGTTTTTTTATAAACACATTTTCTATTTAACCTATAGATGGAACCCTAACAGATACTACCACTCCTGACTAGAGTGGACCAGGGAGTAATGGTGATGAAGGGGGTGCTCCACATTCCCCAACCTCCAAAACTGGAACCTCACCATCAGATAGAGTTTAATGTCATTCCCAGGACATGTAGACCCTCAACCACAGCCTTCTAGCATCTATATAAATAAAAGGTTTGTGTTTGCCAAAAAGGGCACATAGGGTTGGGGCTATATACGTGCTAGGGCTTGAACGTGACCAGCCGATTGATCAGAGGGGCTCTCTGACCGCCTGTCTAGCCTAAGTAAGGTCTAAAGTGGAGTGTTGCAAGTCATGGACTGTTCAATCCACCTGGTTTCTATAATTAAGCATTTCGGGTCGCCACCCACGGCAATAGGTGGCCCAATTGGGAGAATCTTAGCCTCTGCAGAGGCGCAGTCGTGCATTCTAACGCCCCATCCGACAGGGCGGAAAATGACCAAGCAGGCTAATCAGAATTCATTGTTATTACTAATGTAAATTTCAATTTTGAGTATCATTTGCAAATATAAATCAGATCCACATAATATTTGTACAAACCTAGTTTCGGTGATCGGGAATTTGTAGTATATTTACTTAGTCGTGACTGTTTTTTCATAGTTTTAACCGAACATTAATACATGCATATAACTTCACTTTTATAATGTTATAGGAAGCGCGTGGTTTAATTGTGAGTCATGGGAAATGGAAATGGAATCGTGGTATTGCATTTCACTTAGAGCTAATACCCTTGGGAAAGGTATGAATCCTACTCTCGCCTCCAGCTATTGGTAAAATAGTAGGGCAGACTGAGCTCTTTAACCTTGGTTAGGAAGACGAAGGAAACTCTGAAATTTCAAACCTGTTGGACTCCGCTTAAGAAATGACCTTGTGTCACATCCAGCTCGTGCGGAGGGGTTGGAAAAGATATATATATATATATATAATATATATATATAATATATAACTATATATACGTAGGTTTATAGTGTTTTATCATGTAAATTTAATTTTCTTAAGGCTTAATATGTTTGTATGGTCTGCTCATTTACATAGTTTCGTATTCTATATACCTGTTTCTTTAAGTTATTCGTTTTAATTCTTTTGATTTTATACATTTCTGTTCTAATATTTATGTATTCTTATGTTTATCTATTGTTGTATTCTATTATCTTTTGAAAACATCCATGATAATATAATTGATGTTATTTAGACAGCAATGAAATAGCTAGCATTTCATAGATACTTCCATTATATTGAAAATTAGGAGGATTAAAAAAGATCTTTCAGTATGTCTGTCTGTCTGTCTGCCATCTGTCTGTGTGTAAGTATAAATTACTTACTTAAATTAGTCAGTATAAATTATAAAATAATATAGAAAATGCTAGATACACACATACATATACATACCATATTTATAAGTGTATGTGTATATGTATATATTAAATAAAGTGTATATATATATATATAATATATATATATATATATGTGATATATGTATATATGTAAGAGAGTTTTAAATTTTCTTGAAGCATTGTGTATATATTGGTTAGGAGGTTGATTTAGAAGGCTATCACAATGTAGGTGTAAAGAAAAAAGAAAATAATAAATACGGTAACAATGGTGTTGTGTGTTAACCTGTTTTTATTCTTGAATTTTCGAGATAAAATATCTTTTTCAAAAGATCCCTGGAACTGAAGTAGTCTAGTTTATGGCATTTATAATATATACATATAAAGAAAATTTGAAAAAACAAGTATTGCCGAAAATGGATGAATTTAATTATCGATGTTTAAAACATTTCGGTTTCATTGAACCTTCATCAGGATGTATCTTGGGTGAAGAAATGATGGATGTTTTTATATGTGACAGGAGATGAAAATCTTTTAGTTATGTTTTAGTTAGTTTTTCAAATAACTAAAAAGATTGTTCATCTCCTGTCACATAATTTTTTTTCAATTCAAATCATTGCATTATTTTTTCTTACTTGCAAAAACATACTATATTAGTAATCCTCATTGACTATGTTGAAAAAATTATTACTTACAAGGAAAGTAATTATCTTGATATCACTGCCTGCCTCTGGAATGTGCAAGGAGTTGAATTCCGGCTTCACTGCGTTGGGATATCGGGAATTTCGTGCCTGGTGAGTTTCCACAGATGCGCACGACAAGAACAGGAAAACGACCCAATGCGACCCGCAAAGGATCTGTTGAACACAACAAAGGTTTTCCAGGACTCCATCATCACATGTGTTGAAAGTATGACGTGTCTACGAACCGGAAACAGAAATTTGGTCGTCACTACACCACAGAGGCTAACCCAAGTCTATGGATTGAAATAAATATAAAACGTGAGTTTCTGAAATAATGTTTGATAAGGATTTTATTTTAATGGAATACTCAATAAGAATGAAAAAAATGTTTTCGGCATAAAATAACCCATGGTTTGACATGCCGTAAAATCCAACAAGCAACCAACCACTAAAAACTAAGCTCGCTACCCAATAATTTCAATATTAACAATTTGTAAATTTACCAATTATAATAATCTCTGCAATATATTAATAATGGAGATTCGGTCTGTAACCAAAACTACGCCATGCCTACGTCACATTACCCAAAATCGTTAATACATAGAATAAAGAAAAACCTCATATTATACACCACAAAATTGAGTATGCAAACTAAGTTTGACCTTATGGGTTTTTTTAACAAATGTTGATAAATACATGCCCGGTATTATATTTTACATATATTTTGTTTTTATTTTGAGATTATATTCAAAGTTATTTAACTTGTGAAGTTTTACGAGAAAAATATTTTACAAACAAGAAATAGCCATTTTTTTCAGTATCAAAGCGGTTAACTAAAAACTTAACAAATAAAATAAATAACTACGATTTTGTGTTATATAACGTATAGAGATTTTTCATTGCATTTTTGTCTACGATCTTTGATTCCATTCCTTCAAAAAATTGTACAAATTCAAGATCTAATTTTTGGTATCAGTACTTAATAGACCAATATACAACTTTTGTGTTTTCATATAATTTGATGTTTTAAAAAAAGTGAAAATCGACCTGCTGTAATATATACACATTAAATATCACCAGTTCTTGTTTTTGTGCAAAATATTACGAAAATTTGATTTATTCTTAATGAAGATATTAAAAATTAGAAATATGCATCAGACCTAGTGTTGATAAACAAAAGAAAGAACTTGTCAACTGGTGGATTTTGCAGTGCCAGCAGATCACAGCGTGAAGTTAAAGGAAATGAAAAAATAGACAAATATCTGACCTTGCCAGAGAACTGAAAAAGTTGTGGAATATGAAAGTCAAAGTGATACCAATTGTAGTTGGTGCACTTGGAACAGTCCAAAAGGATTAGAAAAGGGCTTGGAAAGTTTGGATATTAGAGAAGGATTGAAACCATTCAGAACACTGCACTGCTGCAATCTGCCAGAATACTCAGAAGAGTCCTGGGGAGACCTGAGGAGACTTGCTGTCACTCAGACTCCAGTGAAAAACCATCCAGCTAACACTGGATGTGAAACTCAAAAGGAGTAAATTAATATAATAATAATAATAATAATAATGGATCTGCGAGAACTAATTGTTGATCATTACACACGTTTCTTTTCTCTCCCCTCCCTTCTACCAGGCGAGACGCTGGGTAGCCGCTTCTGTAACTAAATAAATGAATAAATTAAAGAAATTATTGACAAACCAGAAATAAATCAGCAATCGAAAGGTTAAGCTAAAATCTTTAAATAATAAATTNGAGCAAAGACAAATACTGTATGGCGTGCCAACAATAGTTAGAAACGGCAGATGGACAAACAGAAAAACGACAAAGACTAGAAAAACAAAAAATGGAAGAAAAAACAAATTATATGGACCGCTTCAAACGACAAATAGAATGAGGCTTGCACATCAAAGAACGTTGGACATGGTAGAAAGGGAAAACTCAAAGAGCAAAACAGATCACTGTATAATGCATGCCACAAAATAATGCCATAAGGACAAAACTACGATCAAAGCGAAAATTGATGAAGACACAACAAAATAGTAAATGTAGACTTGCGTAATAGAGATGAGACTGTAACCATATACTCTGCGAATGTAGCAAACTAGACACCAACGAGAATACAAAACTAACACGACTGCGTGGGAAGGGATCCACTGGGAATTATCAAAGAATAAATTTTTGACCAACAACAAAATGGTATATGCATAAAACCAGAATTGTTCTGAGAAACGAAACGCCACAAAATTCTCTGGACTTGAAATTGAAACGGAGCCACCGGGGTTATCCAGCCAAGAAACCGACCTAGCTGAAATTAACAAAAGAAAGAACTGGCAACTGGGGATTGCAGTGCCAGCGGATCACAGGGTGAATGCTAAAGAAAATGAAAAATATTGACAAATATCTGGACCTTGCCAGGAGAGAAACTGAAAAAGTTATGGAAATGAAAGTTGAAAGTTATACCAATTGTAGTTGGTGCACTTGAACCAGTCCCAAAAAGGATTAGAAAAGGTTTGGAAAGTTTGGAAATCAGAGGAAGGAATTGAAACCATTCAGAACACTGCACTGCTGCAATTGCCAGGAATACTCAAAATAGTCAGGGGAGACCTGGGAGACTGAGTGTCACTCAGACTCCAGTGAAAGAACATCAGCTAACACTGATGTGAAACTCAAAGATAATAATAATAATAAAATAATAATAATAATAATAATAAACAGGAGGTCTCATAACTTCCCCAACGATGTATAAGACGTAGGGCAATTTTTTTAGACAAAAATCTTGGAAAAGAGTGCCTATATGCCATCAATTACGGTATCTATCTATCTATCTCTCTCTCTCTCTCCTCTCTATATATAATATATATATATATATATATATATATATATATATATAATAACGTTGCATATCTATCATTCTTCCAAAGAATCTATTTATCAATCTCTCCAAAATCAATCTATCTGTTATCTCTATAAAGTAATCTGAGGACTGTGCACTATAAGATACAACATTAGATTACCCATGCTACTATGATTTGTCATTTTCCATATGTCGATAAAATCCAATGTTCTATAAAGGCACAAGCCGAAACTTGTACAACTTATATACTTCCATATTTCAACTTTAATCTACTTAGACCACCATTCAAAGAACTGTTATTTATCATCTCAACAATGTTGTCTATCTATCTATCTGTCCATCACACGCTCTCTTT